>JAKSZT010054215.1:14408580-14628000 GCA_026826555.1 Tolypeutes matacus | reverse complement strand
TGAACCATGTGCAGGGAGGACTTATTTGAGTCTAATTCTGTCACTCTCAGGAGCACAGATTCCAAAATAGAACCCACTGATAAGGCATCAGTCTCTGGGGCTATCCCCCCTTATATAAGACCAGGGTGTCTCTGGAACTCTCAGGAACCCTACTAAGTGGGGTGATAGGCACTTAGATGACTATTTCTCATGTTGATTCTCCTTTATGTAATTGACACTCCCACAGTTCCTAATAAAATGCAAACTCTATTTATCCATTCTAAAAAATAAAAGATAAATGAAATTTTAAGTTAAATTAATTTCCTGGGCAAAAACTGTCTCAGAATATTTTGTCTAAAAAGGACATGCAAATTAAAATTTTTGGGGGGCAAAAATCTTAACTACGCTACCAGCACCTTTAATTCAATCCTGCAAATAAGAGCTACCATTTATTAAGCCTTACATTGTGCTGGCATAGCAGTAATCCTTATAGCAACAGAATAACTAGCAGGAGAGGCAGGTGGGACTAAGTATCAGAGAGCACGTTTAAAAATGTTATTGACTGTATCAAACTTGCTACTATTTTAAAATTAGTAACTAAAATCTGACTTGATTTGCCATATTTGCAGGTGGTTTAGAATCTCTTCAAAATCCTGAGTGACAGATTTCTTGCCTTCTAATAGTCCACATTTTCTATGATGCACAATATGCAAGCAAATTCAAAACCTATCTATTTATTAGTAGCTTAGAGCTATCAGAGACTATTTCAAGTCTTATATTTAACGATATTATGAAGCTGCTCTACCCTCTCGTTTGCTCATGGTAATATAAATGTAAGAATTTGCATTCTATCTTTCATGTTCAGCAGAATTATCAAATGTTCCCAATGCTGGGCTATTGCCAACTCAAAAAGCAGCTGATCCAAAATTATTTTGAAAAATTACATCAAGTCTCTTAGAGGAGCTTTCTGAAGGTTGAGCTTCTTACATTTCATACTAGTTATCCATCACAAAACATTTTATTACCTTGCAAAATTGTCTTTTTAAATCTCATTTGCTCTTTCCTATTGGCCTTTGTAGTACTTTGAAGGGAATTTACCATCCAGGCCTATTTCCCAGAACCTAAGCTAAAGCGAGGATTTTCAAGTTGTGATGTACATTTTAAGTCCAGAATATTACAACATGCTATATCATTTTACTCTGGGCTTCGGATAATTAATTTGATGGATATTAATATATTTTAGACCCTTTCTAGATTTAGCTTCCTCTGGTGTTTCAGTTGTTGTATATTGAGACCAAGAGGAAGGAAACATTGGCTAATATAACCCTTTAACTTTCTTAATCTTTCAGGTTCCTGTCCATTTAATCAAGCTGTTGAAAGGGATGTTGTTTCAAGATCCTTCCATTTCTAATATTCAGTGGTTCCATAATTCAGTGTACCTCAACATCCCTCTTTTTATCCATGACTTATAGCAACCTAATACGTTTCTCAATTCTTAAAGCAGCTATTCACTATTTTTCTTAGTCGTGTGGCAGCCATTTGTTTATTGGATGCTGAGTTATTCACAAGTTTGTTTTTCATTTTTGTAAAGCCCAGCAACTAGCACAATATCTTTTATTAAAGTGTTAACCAGTGGCTGTTGAATGAATTAATGTAGAAATTTGGCATCTATCTACTCAATATAGGTAAAAGGGATGAGAAGGTCAAGTTAATTTCGGCATGTACTGATCCATGTCTTCTTTCTCACAGAGCCCAGGAATCGGGGATTTTTCCAGTTCGGTTATATTGAGGTCAGGAAGATGGACTCTTCAAACAGACTCAAGGAGTCAAACAAGGGACAACCTTTGACCTTGCTTTCTACTCACAGAGAAAAGAGCCATCAGCCATAAACTTACTCCCATCCCCACATGACCCTGTGTATTGGTACCTGTTTTTTCTTCATCTCTCATTAACAAAGGTTTAAAGGACTGCCAGTCCTTACTCCCCAAGCCTAATCTGTCTGCCTTCTCTGATTCCTTTCATCTGATACCTTTATCAGTTGTGCCTCTGATCCTTAAATCTTTTTCTTCTCCTTCTCTGCTGCTCTCCCCATCCCCGCCCTCCACCCCCCCCTCCCCAGGCCACCTACTTAGATGTATTTGAAAAACAAACAAGCAAACAAAGCAAAAACAAAACTAAAAAGATACCCAGCAGCTACTTCTGGTTAACCCCCTATTGCCTTTGCTTTTACGGTTAATCATAATCTATTGTGATTTTCTACTTTCTAAGAAAACTCTTCATTCTTACTCCAACATAAAGTCTCTCCCCCAGTAAAATGTCAAATTATTTCTCTTAAAATTATCAGTGACCTCTTACTTTCCAAACTAAATGACCATTTTCATATCCACTTAAGTAGCCTCTCTAAATGTTTGGTTTTATTGAATCCTGTTTCCCAAGTCTTTCCCCTTCTTTTCTCTTTGGTTTTCATTCTATCATGAGTTTACGTTCTATTTTCTCAATATGCAACAGCTCTGTTCTGACATCATATGAGATGGTGAACGCAAAACAATTGTCATCATATTTGAAAAAATTGTAATTGTTCAATAAATGTAGTGATTACTATTACTCATTTTTACATTAATATTGTATTCATTTTCTTTTCTCTTACATTTTGATATTTATATGATTATTTCATCAGTTGTTCTTTTCCCATCACAAGGATTATTAGCCTCAGGTGAGTCAAAGATTACAAAGTTTTCAATGAACTATAATATCTGCAATTATGTTTTATTCTTCTTGTTGAATAGCCCTCAACCCCTTCACCTCCACCCCATCATTTCCATCTGTCAGACTTGGAAACACATCATGAATGGCCTGGCCTCATAGTTTCTGAACTAGTTTTCCCCTCTTACGTTCTACCACCTTCAATTCAATCAATCCTGGATACTGAATGAGAATACTCTCTTTAAAAATCATCCTAGGATTCTTTAACCCTGACAGGGTAATATTATGACTCTTTAATATGACACATCGTGTCATATTTGGTATCCACTCTGTGACAAGAACTGTGATTAGTGCACTCCATACATGCCTCTATCTCAAGTATAATCACACCCCCCACAGATCATTGTGTTTAATTTAAATGAGAATTGAATGGAATGGTAAGTAAGAGTCAATTGAGAGATTAATCTAATATCCTGGCTGGAAATGATGAGGGTTTGACCTAGGCTAGTAGCAGTGAGGATAAACAGAATGGGGTTTTATAATGATTTCACATTTAGAATCAGCAGGACTTGTTACCTACTATAATGACTTCTAAATTTGCCATTTCAGTAATTGGGTTGATACTCTTGCTATTATTCAGAAATATAAAATAGAAGCAATGGCTGGAATGATATTGGAAGACACCAAACAATAGTGAAAACTATTTTTAACCTTTTGAGCAGGTGCCTGTTATGCCATCTCAGTGGAAAGGTCTAGAAGGCAATTAGAAAAGGGGTTTTCAGCCATAGAAGAAGTAACTGGGCTTGTGATTCTGATTTGGAAGTTAATGGTAGATCACTACGTACAAATAGCTGCAAAATTTTATTTATGAAGATTATAATAAAAAATGAACCGTACTATTTTTGGAGAAGGTACTAGCAATTTCTGTGTCATAATATATTTATGTCTAAATGAGTATTGTTTTGATTCCAACAAAATAGAAATATCATCACCTATCAATTATACTCCCTTCTGAGTAATCACAATTAGTGTTGACTAATGTGATGCTACCATTTTAATTTGTTATTCCCTGAAAAAAATTACTTTATTCAAATCTTTAGAATGCAAAAAAGATTATTGAATGAAGATTTGAAAAATGTATAAGTAACATTTTAGGAAATATAGACTACCAGAGTATCGGGAAACAAAATATGATATTAAATCTTAAGGGTTTTCATTCTTTTTCTTTTTCTTTTCTTTTTTTTTTTTTTAAAGATTTTATTTATTTATTCATTTATCCCCCCCCTGCTGCTTGTGCTCACTGGGTCAGCTAACCACGCCATGCGGGCAGGCCTGCCTCCACCAGGAGGCCCCGGGAACCAAACCCGGGGCCTCCCACATGGCAAACGGGAACCCTACCGATTGAGCCACAGCCGATTCCCATTCTTTCTTATTCTTCCACAGATTGGGGCCACCATGTGATTGGTGAGTTTTACTAGGTTTATTGCATGGCAAAGGGGAAAAGGTTTCTGGAGATATCTGTAGTTACATTTGAGGAAGTTCTGTTTGGGAAACAAACAGCTATTATAAACTGTGCTAATCTTGGTATTTGAAATTAACACCATGATGTGCTTCTCTCAGGAGAAATGTCAAGCATGTTGCAGTTACTGCCTCAGATTTACAGCGTTTACACATGCTGCTCCTTCTGAAACCCACTCCTCAGTATGCTGCTTATCAGTGTGAAGCAGGAAGCTGCTGAATACAAAGAAGAGTTACTATTTTTTGGTTGAAGGTTCAAGTTGGGCAGGCAGAGTTGTGATTAGGAGATATTTTCAGTAGCAGAGCTCTTCCTAAAACCACAGGGAGCACCCAGCTTAGGAACAAATGCTATAGTTGTGTTTGCTTAAAGGAGGATCTCAAGATTCATCTACATTGCAGAGGACAATCTTGACCATCTTATAAGAGGAAAGGCAGTCATGAGGAAATCTGCAATAAAAACCTGAACAGGTGAGGCTAAGAAGATACAGTGGTAGAGATTTTCGGTGTCTGAGTTGTAATGGTAGAACACATATCTTAAAAATGTGTTTAGATAAAATAGAAAAAAATTGCTTTTCCCTTACACTATCCTATTTCCACAGGCCTCCACTACTAATGGTCTTGAATATTAAAGGCAGGGAAAATACGACAGCAAATAGGATGAAAGCAAAGCAAGGCCTCGTCCAGCCATGACATCTAAGGCGGCTTGTGGCTATAAGACACAAACAGCACCAACATCTGCAGGCTACGGGTTTTGACTAGGAGCAGTTTTGAATTCTGTTTAACTAGTAATGTGAACTACCCGAAAACTTACATTTCAGGCATTGTAATCAGAGCTTAATCAACATCATTTAGTACATTTCTTACCCCTTGTGGAGTAGGGCAGTAGTATGCCCTTTTAACCAATGAGCAAATGCAGTTTAGGAAGGTTTTGTTAACCATAATGTAAACTATAGACCATGGTTAGTAGCAATACTTAAATATGTGTTCATCAATTGTAACAAATGTACTACACTGATGAAAGATGTTGTTAATGGGGGAAAACATAGAATGGGGATGGACTGGGGTATACGGGAATCCCCTATATTTTTTATGTAACATTTATGTAATCTAAAGCTTCTTCAAAAATAAATAAGAAAGGTTACCTTTACCAGAGATCTTAATTTTTTATATACTTCAGGAAAAGAAAAAAAAGCAACTTGCATGAGGTCACACTCCAAGCAAAAGATCTAAGATAAGAACCTCAGTTTTCCTTTTCACTGACAAGCCTCGGCTTCTGACTTTTGTTATACTGCTAACTAACAATACCATGCCCTGTCAGTCACTTCAAACAGAATTCTTGAACTAAAAGCAAATATGCCTAAACCACCCTCCCTTGTACAGAACTGAATAAGAAAGAAATTGCATGAGATTCAGTAAGGAATACGAGAGATGAGGAAAAGAAATATGGGAATCTTGGTAAAGAGATATAAGAGGACATCTATACACCTTCCGAGCTTGGACATGTTCTCCTCAAGTAGCAGGGGACTTGGATGTTTCATTCCATTAAATTTCCCAACACTTACAAATTCAGAGTCCTCATTTATTCCAGTTTTCCTCTTTGACATTATCGTTATCACAAAACAGGAAGGGCATCTAGAATAGATGTACCATTTCTTTTCTAACGAAGGCTGTGAGTGGGTAGATGACCATTTTCTCTGGAAAACAAGTGGTTATTTTCTTCGCTTCTTTTAAGCACTGGTACTTATCCCCCTCCACATACATGTTAGTGATTAAATACTGCATATGACTCTTGTTACCAAATTGTTGAAGCTATCTGAAGCTGCTACTTCTTTTAGCCCATATTGAATTATGAAGACAATAGCCATACTCCTGGGGGACAAATGGATATTACACTGGCTAAGTAATCTTCTCCCACATAACTATTGACAGAGACTCATAGGATACATTCCTTCAGGTTCCCACTTTGCCACATCATTGCCATGGTAAAACAGTACAAATGAAAAAAGTGAAAATGATGACAATAAAATTGAGATTTCAAATTATCTGCAAAGTACCGTGATTACAGAGTACTTCAGGTGGAGAGGAATGAAATCTCTTCATGTACCTCTGCTGATAGGTGCAGCTCACCTTGTCCAGCCACTCTGGAAACTAGAATAAAAAATGCCAGAAACATCAACTTAAGCGTGGGCAGCTTCTACTAGGCTTTCCTTTGCTTCAAAGTTAATATATTAACTGCAGGAATTTTCCTGCATTCTATCTACAATCCCTCCAAATTAAGACATTATGTATTTTCCCCTTAAATCTCTAATATCACTTTTGTCTGCTTCTGCCTAGATTCACACAAATAATAAAAATGTGAGTCTCAATGTCACATTCTGAAAATGCTTACTATATTACAACTTCTCTGCTCTCTCACTGTACTGGTGGTCTTTTATGAATTTAGCTCAATTTTGTTGAATCAAGCATCACTTTTGTGTAAAGTTTTTTTTTTTTTTTTTTTAAGTATTGCTTTATTCCAATAAACCCTTTGCTTGATGTTTAACTCTTGATTTATAATACCAGATATTAGCCCCATCCAATGCAGTTCCAGGTAAAGACTTGCTTTCTTGCTGAAGTTTTACTGGAGACAGGTACTTGATAGAAAGTAGAGAATGTATGCTTTGCAGATCATCACTTTTGAATAATATCCTCAAAAATATATTTTCAACTCCCCCCATGAAAGGCAGGCTGTACTTTAGAGTTATTACTTAGCTATCTTGCCTTGTTCTCCTTGAAAATTATAGTCCATATTAGAAATGGAAAACTGAACAAAACTGACCTCTCTTCAGGCAAGAAGGCTTCTTTTCTTTATGTATTATCTTGATTGAGAATAGTTCATGCAGACAAATGAAGAATCCCCAGTTGTCTCCTTGAAGATGATACATTTTGCTAGAAGGAGTTTCATGGGCACAATCTTACACGCTCTGGTTGTAGTCCCAAACTGAAGTGCCTTTGGCAATTACATGATCTTTTATATCTGGGTCATTGCCTCCAAACAACAGCCTGAGTTTATCTTGATTTTGCCATTCCAAAGAAGTATTAAAGAAAGAGCGAGAAAAAAATAAAGGGCACCATTTGGATCTTACCATAAATAATTTCATTTCTCAAAATCAGAATGGCCTTACTACCCCAGCCCACCCATTTGGCCCAGGGCAGTCCTCCTGGTTTATGCCCCTTGTCCTGATATAATTATTAGGAGCACCCAATCTCCCTCTCAAAATGTTTTGGATTTGGATAATATATGATATGGTCACCTATCAAGCAAGAAAGGATGCAGTTAATGAGAAAGAGCTAGAAAACATTCTCTTTCACGGCCACTTAATAAGCAGACTAAATAACCTTTTGCAAAATGTTATATATTTTTAAGTTCATCCCAATAGAAATACATCCTCAGATGAAAAGATATTTCTTCTCTGCCATTTTGCTTCCGAACCATGTTCCAGAAACTGAAAGAACCTGACATTAAAAAGAAAAAAGGAAAAAAAAAAAGGAGTGTGTGTGCAAGAGAGATCCTGTTTTGCACTTCAATCCCAGCCTTGTCTCAATTGCTCTTGGAACAGATGTTGTCTTTATTCAGGCTCCAGCAGTGTTTCAGACCTCATCCAAGGAAAGCATTTCAGTTGTAAAGGATTTAAGAATAGAAATAGAAAATGATTCAGAGTAGAACTAGAAAATGAAGCAAAATGTGACACCCTCTTCCCCGCTGGTTTTATTTCTAGGAGGAAGATTCTGAAAAAACTCAGATTCGGGGGCTCTGCAGTATCTTTAAGGTGAAAACTGGGACTTGTGTTTGCCGCCTACAGGATCATACCTTTGGACAGATTTTATTCTGATTACCTGTAGAACTGCGTTGTTAGTTCATACGGCTTCAGGACGTGGGGGCAGAAAGAAAGTAGGTCCACAATCTGCGGCCAGACAGGCAGGAGACCCAGTTGTTTTCTCTTTGTCCATAGTTAACCTAGTTCCAGTTCTTAGAAATTATAGGGAGACATTTTTCTACATAAAGATGAGTACAAATGTCTTTTGAAACAAAGATAACAGTAAAGATTTTGCAAGTAAAACCTGACAAGAATTATACCAAGTTGTAACTGATTTGCTATGCCATAGAATGTCCTTCCTTTGTCGGTTCAGTCTCTGGTCACTTTAAATTAGAACTAAAGCACATTGCTACATTCAAAGTCCAGAGCTGAAATATCTCTTGGTGACACCAGATTTAATAAATTGAATTCATAATTAGACCTAATCTTTTCATTGATGGTAAAATCTCTCTTGCTAAATGTTCCTCATAATTCCTTTCTCTTGCCAATAGGTGATACTAACCTGAGAGAACATCTAAAACCTTCATCATTTCTGGCAAGGGGAAGTCACATATATTTTTTTTACATGAGCTTTCCAGGTCAGAAACTCCTGTCTACAGCTTCTGAATTAGACAATAAACTTATTCAAAGACACAAACTGCAAATTATCAATTTTTCATTTATATCATGGAAAGAATTATAATATATGGTGTAAAGATGTTTATTTAAATCTCCTCAAGTTCTATATCACAATGCCAGAATGATTGTAGTGAGCAGTGATACTAGAAGCTAAAACCCAATTCGTCCATTGATGAATATCTTTTAAAGAACACAATACTGGTCATATTGGGATTATTTTAAAGATTAAGAAGTTTAGACTCAAAGACTATGGAACTGAGGGTACAATTTATTGGATGATGAGAAGATAAATTACAGTCTGGCCTTCAGCCCCTACATTTTTCACACATAGTACGTAGATGTGCCATTTATGGTGGGAAAATATGATCTGTTACATAATCTGGAAAGCTTGCCCCAATCAAAGATCTATGAATGAGGCACAGTGATTTGCAATAATTACCCTTACTCTTAGTAATGAACCATTTTTGTCATTTAAATGACATTCTTACTTTTCAAAAGCTTGAAATAGATAAAGAGCCCCTTCTGTGTCAGACTCTAGTAGCAAACAATTCCAGAGAAAATGCCATCAAACAGGTACATAAAAACAATAAAAATAGTCTCACAATAATCACAGCAGCAAGCACCACTGGTTAAGGGCTGGATAGGCACCAGGCACTATGCTCTCAGCTTTGTATACATCATTATCACTTGTAACATCACTAACTAATTCCTCTAACAACTGTGTCAGGTAGTTATGATTTTTCCCATTTCATAGTTAAGGATTAAGATTATTAGAACTAGCAAAAAGCAAATTTTATCTTACCATGATGATAATCAACTCTGGTTACAGGAATGTGTCCTTTTTGGGAATCCTACTTCCTGATCCTCATAATAAGATTATTGTGAAGAATCGAATACTAGTTTGTTTTATTATGCAAATGCCCCCCCCTTTTTTTTTTTGCTTTTCTTATTTATCTGCTGTTTTTTTTCCTGATGCTTAGTAATCTACCTTTTTTTTTTTAATTTCAAAAATTTTTATTTGAGTTTATCATTCATACATGAATATATGTAAATGATAATTGTATAGTAAATTGTAAATTTACAAAACAAACATGCATAACATCATATATGACTCCCATTCATCACTCCACTACCAAAACCTTCCATTATTTTGAAACATTTGTTACAAATTATGGAAGAGTATCATTAAAAAATTACTATTAACTTTAGTCTGTATCTTACATTTGGTGTAGTTTTCACCAACCCACCCCATTATTAACACCTTGTATTAGAATCATAATATTTGTTATAGTTCATGAGAGAATGTTCTCATATTTGTTCTTTTTTTTTTTTTTTTTTTTTTTATTTTTATTTTGGGTAAAAATCAAAATTCTCACAATACATACAAACGTTTGCAAAATGATATATAAATATATATGCATATATGTGTATTTGCTTACAAAAATGTTATTTTTATATATATATATATATATACATATATTTTAAGAGGTGCTTAGATTACCCAAAATATTACACAGAACCCACTGGGATTCCCATGTTGCCCACCTCCCACACCTCCCACCACATCCCACACAAACATCTCCCACAAGTGTGGCCCACCACCCTCAGTAATCTACCTTTCTTAACTGCTTGCCTGATGCCTGTCTATTTGGGGATAAACACCTATCCCACTCTCCCAGCAGATATAACCCTGTCCTCAATCATAGTACTCTGGGGCCCTCGTCATGACCCTGGTTTGGTATTTACCTAATAACACAGAGAATAACTGTTCACGTACCCACACAGACTCATGTACCTAATCAATGACGGAGCAGTAATAAGACCAAGAGCACGGTGTACCTAAGGTATGAGGAAAACCAAAAACTGGCGCAGCCTCAGTGGCCGTCTCCCAGCGGTGGCCTACATCCCTCCTTTCCCTCTCTTGCTTGCTTGCTTGCAGGTGCTTGTACGTTTCCACTCTTGTTAGTTGTGTGCAGGCTTTTGGTATGTTGCCTTTTTGAGCTTGTTTGTATGCAAGTGTTCAATATATTTCTATTACACAAGAAACTTCAGGCAGGGGAAGAGGATGTCAAGTTTTAACCAGCTTGAGTTACTTGCCAGGGCACAAAGGTTGCTCATTGGCAGGGCCCCCTCTCCCTGGAATGTATAAAAGCTCATCTCTTGGACAGGGCAGGTGTCCCTCATCTCTGATGTGAAGTGAGGCATACAGATTTGTATTTGTCATTCACCAACCATGACCTGAGTGAGCAGTCAGCCTCCTCAGGGACAAGCCATGGTGAAATCTTTTCCCTTGTTCTTTCACGCAGACCATTTCTGCTGTCTAAGTAATAAAGCAGTCATTTGCTGGGAGTCTCTGTTGTTCCTGGGCCTGTGTTCCCACAAAGCACCATATAGCAACTTACTCCATAACAGGATAAAACATCTCAATGAAAATGAGCAAAGCATCGAGTCCTATACACTACTTTATGTATCCTGCTGAGGGTGTAAACTTATATCATTATCAGGTTCTGCTTAACAATCTTACAAGTTATTCCCTCACCTTTCTATTGATTCTTTTCCAGAAAGTTTTTCTACCTACTATTCCTAGTGGAAACACCAGAAGAGGGGTAGTGTTAACAAAACCCTGCATCCAGTCACTTTCTGACCACTTCTGCAAGTCTAAAACCTAAGTAGTTGTTATGAATACTTTTTCCAAGACTTTTCTGATCAACAGGCTCCCAAACTCCCCTGTGTATATGAATGACTTTAGAAAACAGTGACATCCAGCAACTGGATTACTGGCCATTTGTCCTGTCAAGAAAGGATTTCCTTATTCTTTTTCTGGGTTCCAAAGCAAGAGGTCCCAAACTCAAAATCTCATCTAAAATGAGTAATTGTTGAGAATGCCTTTCTCCAGCTGCTTTTTGAGTAAAGACAGCCCTTCTCTTTCCAGTTTAGTCACCATCTTGGCCTACTATGTGACTGCCTGAGTAAATGTTTCTTTGCATTTTGTCCTACCTGAGATTCAGTGGGACGACCATCTTGGAATTCTGGCTAGAGAACAATGCTGAGTCACAACTGCACACAAATCAAAACCATGTGCTGTGGTAGGTTAGTTGAAGAGAATGACAGAACACAGCAGGTAGACCAGTCCTTTAGGAGGCTGACAAATAGACTCTGAAACCAATCCAGCTTTAAGTTCTGATTTAAATTACAGAAATATGAAGCAATGCCAAACCATCTCTAAATGACTGCAAAATTCAAGCCTACTACAGATGCCATTTACTGAAAAGTACATTTAGTGTCCTCCTCAAGCCACAGTTAACAACTAGTGACAAGACAATATGGTCTTGGAGCCCAGCCAACCCCCAAGCTCTAGCACAATGTTTGTCATTACATTTCTTGGTGGGCAGGAAGCAGGAGGAGCCCAGTTGATGGTAAAGGATGATGCATCTGTCATGCCTACCCGTTTAGAGATTGATTGTTATCGGGGAGGACTAAAGAAATGCCTTAAAAATACACCAAAGCATGACCTGAAATGATGCAGCTTAGCTGTGAATGGCTAAGCCACAGAAACAGCAGAGGAAACAGCAGACCTGAGCCATGTGGAGCAGAGAGGAATACAGCCAGGGTATTTGAGGAAAGCATTTGGGGCAATGGAGTCTAAGCTGCAGCCATCGTTAACCGCCACAGCTGAAAGCGGAGCCTGCACTCTCCTTGCTGCCCTTAGGTGTTAATAGATGACACCTCAAAAGGAATCATGCTTCTCAGGTTCTGTCCTGTGGGGCATCTGTGTGTTGCTTACCGAGGTATCTCAACCTGGGAAAAAATAAACAAATGATGCTTTGGGTCCCACAATAGGGAATGAATGAAGTGAACCATATACAATTTACTAACTTGCTTTAAACAAGTTGTGATTACAAGCTTGTATGCTGGGGAAATGGGCAGGTGTGTACAAGCTTCCTCTTTTTATGTTTATTTTTTTACTAGGTAGAGTACCATTTTGATTCTCATGGAGCAGGGGATTAGGAAAGAGACCATGCTTGGAAAGACAAACTAGATTAGAAAAGAGTCCTTACTTGGAAAGACAAACTAGTCGAATCACACTTGGCAGCACAGAAAGGGATTCGATAGCCTAGAGACTTTCATATTCATTTCATGAAAGTCAGTAACACTTAGGGAAATGTTTCTATGATCTCTCCTCATTAATTGCTATTTAACAATCAATATTAAGCACACGCTATATTTTGGGATCTTTTGTAGGCACTTGGCAAACCATTCAGCAACATTAATGAAAACAGTCAGAAAATGTTAGCTGTATGCCAGGCACTTCTCACAGCGTAGTGCATATGTCAGTTTATTTGTCTCACAGCAACATCAGTGTTTTATTATTATAAGAAATAAGTTTATTATTTTTATATTGTTATTTTGTAACTTAAATTATTGTTTTATTATTAGTTATTTTTGCAGTAAACCTGAGAAAGGGATACCATGCAAATTTCCTAAAAGTGCATTGCTTTGAATGAATTTGAACTTTGGCTGTCTAGCTCTAGGGCTCAGGCAGGCAATTGGGCAGCACCAAGCTTCCCTTGAGGTTCTTTACATCCAGTGGGGGTTTGCTCTGGATCCTCTGCTCGTTCAGATAATTAATTGGTTTCGATCCACTTTTGCCTTATCTATTAATCTGTGAGCTTCTATTTCTTTGTTTCAACGCTAATCTAATAATTCTTTCCTTACCAAAAATGAAAACTGAGATCTTTGCAGTACAAAAGTCATTTTTCTTTATTTCTTTGTTATAGATATATCTGGTCTTAACATCTATCTGTACTATCCCAGCAGATGTTGTAGAGGCCATGAGCTTCCAAAGAAAAATGCTATATAAAAATACCAGTAGATATTTTCTATGGCTGTGGATGGAGAGTTTAAAAATACCTCTTTGGTTTTTGACATTTGCTAAGCTGAGTGTTACCTGAAAGAAACTTAATTACCTGGAATCTCCTTATTCTAGAATACTTTTCAGCATCCCATTTCAAAACTCAGTACCCTTCTCTAGATCTTCTTCTACTTGGCTCAAACCGCATCATCTATAGCCAAAATGTGTTTGAGGCATCACCGCAGCTTGCTGCATTAACTCTTCTATTCACACTTACAGCTAAATAAAGCATTTAGAACACTGTGGCATGAATAACTCTGCCATCCAAGGGGCAGGGGTCCCTGGAAAGCTTCCCTCTTTTTATGTACTGTATCTTATGGAAGTTTCTTTAAGCAGTACCTCTCAAATAGCAATATCAGTCTCATCAGATTTTAATTACATTCGTTTACTACAGAAGTTACCACTTCTTCTCTACCCATTGTCTTAGAGGTGATACTTTAGGGAATGAATAGCCAGGGTATTCTTGTCAGAACCCTGAGGCGCTTGTGCCTAGTGCTGGGCCAGGTCCCTCCTCTCCTAGCCGGCCCCAGTCTCTGGTCCTCCACTCAAGAAGAGCCTAAGATAGAGGAGCACATGGAAAACTACCTATCCTTGTTCTACTTACATACCCACAATTTTCAACCGACTGTAAGCTCTGGGAGGACTTGCACTGTGTATATTTTTATTGTGAATTTGTCTCAATTATTGATACACAATAGAATCGATAAAAATTTGAGAAAAGAATTAATGAATTTCCAGTAGGAATGTTTCTGGATATTAGCGACCTGGATCACCACAGGTTGTTTAACCCTCCCTTCTCCATTGCTGTTGGTGCATTTTGTCATGGATTGTTTTCAGAGCACCAGAGCACGCTCCCTTTAAGACTTGCTTTTTGGAACTGAGGGCAAGGTCAGAATTTACGAAGCTTTATTCCGAGAAGCATTGCCCTCATCCACTAGCCTTTATCTCCGCACTAAAATGGCTCCATAGCCCGCATTTCCTCCTTGATTTCTGATTTGTACTTCCTGCTCTTTTTGGTCCAGTGGCTTTGACATCAGTTTACCACTTGATCCCCACATTTTGGATATCTTGGAGCATTAACAAAGGTAATACTTTCTATTAGAGAAACTCTTCTTCAGTTTTTGCTTTCTTTGTGATACAAGCTTGGGAGTGAGCTATTTTGGAGCAAGATCGGCAGATATGTAGGTAAATAGTATGCAGTAGGAATTTGAATAAGGCTACCATCTCGGGATGTTAATATGACAGATTGCTTAATTAGGATAGTAAGCCTTTAGCAGCAAAAGCTCATCTCTACAATTACATCTTGAATCAAATCTGCTTACATACAGTTCAAGGATTTTGATATAGTATTCCATTCTTGAATCATTAAAATGTGTTCATTTCATGTTTTATTATTAGTGTTTTATATTAGTGTCCCTACATAGCTTCTTAAGGAGAGGAATTTTTAATATCACATAATGTTGATATAAACCATACATAGGTGGCTCTTTTTTATTGCCTTTTTATATTTTGAGATAGGAATAGACAATATTTTCCCTATTATTCCCTATTCCCCATACTTGCTTTCCTACATTCCTTTCCCTGCTGCTATGTAACCCCTACGTTGAGAGAGCAATTGCTGTTCTTAGGACAGGCTTTTCTAAGGACAATGTGCTTTAGGTTTGGCAGGGCTGATGAAAGGTTAAAGTCTCTTCTAGCATATGAATTGGGTAAGAGGACTAGGAAATTTTCTATGTATGAAAGCTTAATCTCCTTCTCATTCCTTCTTCCAAGAGTAATAAGAAGTCTGGGACTTCTGGGCTGCTGTCCTCCAATAATCCACAATTCACAGTGGAAAAACTGAGGGCGAGTTATAAAATCTGGCTTCAACTTCTTATCTACAATCAGAATACTTCTCAAAACACTATGTAGCAGGTGTGCACTTAACAGTGTTTTTTGTTTTTTTAATTCAATGTGATATTTTAATATAAGAAAATACAAGTACCATAAATGGCCAAAACATGGAAAAAACAGTCTTTCAGGACCATGGCTTTGTGAAATACTTTTTTCTTAAAAAGGAAATGGTTGAGGTGGACATAGTTTGATCAGTCTCTCAGGGTAAGAATGAAAAGTTAAGGAATCAACTTTTAGTTCTGGAAATATGACTAACTGAATATCCTGAAAAACTATGACTCCATCCTAATAAATATAAACATATTTGTACATAAATATGATAAATATACATATTTAAAGAAATATATATGTATATATATATTCTTATTTCTCTGTTTCTAGCTACTGATTTTGGGCCTTTGGTACATACATATACAGAAAATATATATGTTATATAATATAATAAACAATATATGTATGTATATATATGGCCCTATTGAGTTAGCAAGAAAGTAAGAGAAATCAAAAAAGAATAAAAACCAGTAGGTTAAACATGGAGAAATAAGCAGCTGCCAATCCTGATAACTCTCTAGTGTCATCTACACGTTTCCAGCATCCTAGAGGCTTCATTTTAATAGAATCTATTTGGGGACAGGTGATAAGGCCTGTGACTCACTTAATATAGGAAGCTTTATCAGAGATACCACCTAACGTGGGCTCCTTCCTAAAAGTGAAACCTGATCTTTGGGTCTTATGGAAACTTGCCTGTTTCAACCTTTACCAACCCTCATACAGCTATCAAACTCTTAATCACTCCCTGTGGGACTCAGAACCCCCCAGAGCAAGTATCAAATGTATAAGTGTCATAGCATGGTAGTGACTCTGCTCTTGGGTAAAACAAATACGTAAACTCTGGAAGAGCATTTTTAAACGCTCAAAGCGAGCACTCAAAGAAATCCTGCAGGTGAAATCCCAAGGTATATGAGCTCAGAACAACAAGAGAAAATGGAAAAACATGAACACAGAAGCCACCTACCTTGTCAGTAGAACCAACAAACATTGGAACCATGCAAAAAACACACAATTGCAACTAATTGATACATAATTTTAAAAGGATTGTGTTTAAACATAAGAATTAATTTTTTGAGAGAGCAAAAAGAGAATAATAATAATATATTTAGGAATCCTGCAAAGACTTTGTTTCCTTCCAAAGAGGATTTGTGTCGACTTCTACAAGATCCTTTGATGGCTAATTTTTCTCCCTCCCCTCCCTCCTTCTCTTCCTCCTTTCCTTCCTCATACTTGCTTTGTAGAAAATCTTAAACCTAACCTCCCATATCTTGAGAATCCTCAGGCGTTGTTTTCTGCCCTGTGCACGCTCTTGAGATAAGTAAACCTCTATTAACAAGATCACCAACCCTCACTCTCACCTTGTAGCCAGAACTTCAGCAGGAGCCCTCAGCTCTGGTTTCTAACAATATCTTTATTTTTAGCAACTAAATGTTTTCTTTACTTTTTAAAGAGCTAATTACTCCTTTTAAATAATAATTCATTCATTCATCACACAATCATTCACTTAAAACATATTCAGAGCAACCACACTACAGACTGGGCCCTGTTCAGCACCCAGAGTGCATCAGTTCACCACCACCAAAACAACAGCCCTCTCTCCGGGTTATAGCAGCGTTTTCATTATAGTGTGGGAGGCAGCTATACACAATAACCTTAATAATTAAATGAGTTATCAAACATGATAGAGGGCAATACATGCTATAAAAATTAAGTTGGGCACGCTGTAATTTTAGTAATTTGGACTGCTCATAATAGATCTCATTGAGAAGGTGGCCATTTGAGCAGAGCCAAGGGAATTACCTTGTCTTTAGCTAGGCAAAGTCTATGGGGCACAGGAAACTGTCCTCGCAAAGGTCTTCAGGCTGGAGCTTGCCTGGATCCGTCAAAGAACAATAAGGAGGCTAGCGTGGCATGTGGCTGTTAGCAGAGCAAATGAGACAGCAGGAGGAGATGCAATCAGAAATAGCGAACGGGACTGGTAGAGGAGCACATAGGGCTTTCAGTCCATTGCAAGGGTTTTTGTTGTATTTCTCCATTTCTCCTGCATTTCTAGCTGGAGGTCTCACTGACGCTATGGTCAAGATTATTGCCTAAAACATCCCACTCCCTTTTGCAGTAGAAGATTTAGCTTATGAATCACAGTTTTTGGAATAATATCCATGACATACTTTTATGTGTAAGAGAATGATATCAGGTAGGTTAAGTAACTTGTCAGGAGTGTAGGGAATACAATGGTCTTTTCACACTAACATCACATATGGAGATCATTATCCTTATGCTCTCCTGTGGGAAAAGGAGACGTCCCGGTGTCAGCACACATAAGGAGGTGACACAGAGAACATGAGTCCATTGGAGACTAAGGAGACTTTATGGCATTTCTATTTTCCTGGAGCCATCTTACCTCTGCAAAACAGAATAGACCCTTCATTATTAGGGCCACTCCAGCCATTTTCTGTGTTCCTTAAGATTGCATAATTTATTTAATATTCTCATTTTCCAATCTGCTCTCATACCACATTGCACTTTTCTGTGATATAACATTAAGTGCTTTGCACATCAGGTTATGTGATTTCATCATTCAACAATGAGCTCCTTTAAAGCATTAATGGTGCCTTATTCATCACTGTTTTCCTCTACTTAATTCAGTGTCTGGCTCAAAGCATCCATTCAAAAAATATTCGGTTAAAGCTGGGCTGAAACTTTATCATAATGATAATACTTGAGGGATCTGCAAGAAGAATTCACTAAAAGGAAAGGATGCAGTTGCATCAAGGATATGTTTTTTTTTTTTTTTTCCTTTAGTTAGGCTTAACCTCAATCCTGATTACCAAAACTTGAACAAAATTTAATGAAAACAATTGAGAAGCAAAATCAGCAAAACAAAACTATGTTTGGTGATTGTATTTCTTCCAAGATATAGTTTGAACTTATATATTTCAGTAGTTTTTGTGCAGGTTATTTTTTCCAATGAAATTTTCAGTAGTTGTGCCAATTCTACTAAATTATGCATATATTTAAGTAAATGATTTAATAAATGATCTTTAAAATGAAAAGTTGAAGACATAGAAATACCCAGTTGTTTATACAAACAGCAAAATATTTGTAAAGTAGAATTTTTCTTAAAGGAAACATTTTACTTGGAATTTTAAAAATGAACATTTAACAAAATAAAAACTACTCATTCTTTTATTCCAGATGTTGTGATAGCTATTTTGGAGTAGATAGATACCTTTTAATTCCCCCAGATTTACATAATTTACTGCAATTTTTTTTCAAATTGTAATGACATCCTAAACTTTTTTAAGTCACAACACAATGATATTAGGCTATTTCATAGGGTTATAATGATGGAGAAGAGAGGGACTCCTCTTTTTATTACATATGATTTTGGCTACCACATCATTACTGTTTTATGACAGTTATTTTAAATATCTTGTCTTAGAAATATAAACATATACCTTTTCATACTAGTAGTATTTATTAGGGTCAGACAATATGATAAAATGTTTAATCTGAATGAACTCAGATGATATCCATTTTGGGATATTGCTGGAGGGCAGAAATTATTATCAGTCTTTCTTTCACTCTCTCTCTTTCTCTCTCTGATAATAAGATTATTTTCATAGCCAGGAAAATCACCCAAAAAGCTGAAATTTTCAGTTAAAATTACTGATCCTGAACATCTTTCCCAGAACTCTTTGAAAGTAAGAAAGAGTAAAATCCTCACATTTTCTTACATGGAAACTGAGTTGTGTTAGTTTGCTAAAAGCAGTAGGGAGCAATACCAGAAATGAATTGGCTTTTACAATAGGATTTATTAATTTAGAAGCTTACAGTTCTGAGACTGAGAAAAATGCCCAAATCATGGTATCAGGTGAAGCTCTCTCCTCGAAGGTTGGCTGCTGGTAGCCTGAACTCCTACCATGTAGCAAGGCACAATGGCAGTTCTGCCCAGCTCTGCCTTCTCCTCCAGGCTCACTTTCTCCCTGAGCTCAGCTGTGGGCAATCAGGCATATGGCTTATCTCTCCCTTCTCTTCTTGACCTTGTCTCTTCAGCTTCACGCTGCTCCTTCTGTGTCTTTTCTCTTTCCCAGGTTCATCAACTTCTGGAGCCTTCTCTTTGTCTCTGCAGCCTTCTTTTCGTGTCTGGGGATTTTTATTCCTTTGTTTATAAAGGACTCCAGGAAAAGGATTAAGACCCACCCTGGGCTATGCCCTACTGGAGCAATCTAATCAAATGGCCCTTAACTGACCTAATCTAATCAAATACTCACAATAGGTTCAATTTAAGAACATAATTTTCAGGGGTCCACAAATGGCTCAAACCAACACATGAGGTTTCCTTGAAAATCTTTAAGGGTTGTCACATATTTTGATTTAGATTTCATTTCCAAAAAAAAAAAAAATTTAATACATTCTCACTATTTTTAAACAGAAATAAAAAAACACCAGTAAACAAATTATGCAGAGATATCTAGCTTATTGTACTTTTTATCAGATCTCAGAATATAGGTTCTCCTTTCCTATTGTTGAGAAGAATAAATGTAGACTCCTTTTAAATTCTTTGTTGGTTGTGAAGATTACAGCATCATACTAGGTAGTTTTCTCTTCTCTTTTTGAATATGACTTGATATAGAATTTTACATTTATAAATTCAGAATCAGGGTTTTTCTCAGTAATGTGCACCTCTAATCCAAAATTCCCAATTTCACATTGTTGTGTTTAAGTGATCTTTTGTAATTACCCCAGCCACTCAAATGTGCTGATAGGATAGAAAAATCTGATCTTTCTTGGAGAGGGCTGTCTTCTAGTTCTTATAAAATTAAGCTAAGGAAACTCTTTCTATATTTATGCTGTTATGTTATTACCTTGTTATGTGTATAGGTCCTGACTTTTATAAACTTAGTATGCTGATGACTCTTTCACTTGGGATCCATAAAATATATATGAATTTTCTTTTGCATTAACTTCTAGGCTTCCTACATTTTTCTGGTTTTCTGAATTATTAATAACACCAGACTCTGCTAACAGTTTTGCCGTCACCATCGCACATTTATGAGATACATATCTGCTTCTATTACTGTTAGATGCTCTACAAAGTAGGTAAAAGAGACCTGACCCCAGAAATATAAAAGAAGTCAAACTTGTAGAGGGTACTGTGAGTGACAGGACTAAAATGAAAAGATTTTTATTTTTAATTGCCAAGAATAAAGTAATCTTTATACTTGAAAGAAAGGAAATTGATTTTTATGTGGTAATAGGGCAAGAAATCTTCGTAGTTATATGTGGTGAGACCTTGAAAGAAACTTCATTAATCTAAGTCAAATTTTCAGAGATGTTTAGAGGAAAATATTTGGGAACTAGAAGTCACTGAGTCATTTGTTAAAAACTAATGGAGGCTCAGGTGGTTGGGCATCTGTCTCTCATATGGAAGGGCCTGGGTTCAATCCCCAGAACCTTCCAGTAAAAATTAAAATAAGAAAAATATAGAAGACACGTGGGCCACCAGGCCCCATGCGCAGGTGCGCCTCCAGGCCCTGCAAGCAGGTGAGCTGCCAGGCCCCATGCGTGGGTACACCGCCAGGCCCTGGGAGGAGGTGTGCTGCCAGGCCCTGCGAGTGGGTGAGCCGCCAGGCCCCGTCCATGGGTGCGCCACCTGGCCCCATGCACAGGTGCGCTGCCAGGCCCTGCGAGCCACACAGCAGGATGATGACGTAACAGGAGAGTGACACAAGGGAGAACCAAGATGAGACGCACCAAAAAAACAGGAACTAAGGTGGCACAGGTGGTAGGACACCTCCCTCCCAGAGCAGAGATCCCAAGGATCGAATTCCACTGAAGATAGGAGGAGAAGGATGAGAAGAGAGGGCAGGAAATGGACGCAGAGTGTTGCCCAGCAAATGGACATAGAAACAGCAAAAACAGGGGTGCGGTAAAAATGGATAAAAGCAAATAAATAAATAAATAAATAAATAAATAAATAAATCCTTTAAAAAAATGTATAGGGGAGGAAGATACGGACTATAGTTAGTAGTAATGCTTTGACGATGCTCTTTCATAATTTATTAACAAATGCTTCACATCAATGCAGGGTGTTTATGGGGGGTTGATGTGTGGGAGCCCTGTATGATGTTATGCATGTTTGTTTTGTAAGATCACAATGTTTACTGAACACTTATAGATTATGTATGTTCATGTATGAATGATATACTTCAATAAATTGTTAAAAAAGAAAAACAAACACTAATGGAAGACCACAGACTTACAAATTCCCTGAGATCACCTGTTCCTTCCTCCAGCTCTCTGCCCTGTTCCATTAATAGTCCAGCAAAACACCCTGCCACCCTGCTCACCCTCACATTCCAGCACCGTCGACCCCACTCACATCCCTGCACCACTATTACCCTCATCCACTGCCAAACCAACCCTTCCACCTTATCATAAGTTTTACCCATATTGAGCATTGGCTCAACAAACTCTACTCCCTTTCTGTCTCCTGATAACCTGTCATCCAGATTCTAGCTCTGTGAGTCTGCTCAATTTGCTGAAGTCATATCAGTGAGGTCATGCAATGTTTGTCCTTCAGTGCTGGCTTACTTCACTCAACATAAGGTCTTCAAGATTTATCTATTTGTCCCATGTGTGAATATTTCATTCCTTCTTACAGCTGAGTAATATTCCATTGTATGTATGTATGTATATATATACCACAATTTGCTTATCATTTCATCTATTGATGGACCCTTGGGTTACTTCCAGCTTTGGACAATAGCAAATAATGCCTCTATGACAACTGTTCATCTCCCTGCCTTCGATTCTTCTGGGTATATACCCAGCAGTAGGATTGCTGGATCATATGGCAGTTCTATGTTTAGCTTCCTGAGGAACTGCCAAACCATCCTTCAGAATGTCTGCACAATTCTACATTCCCACCAGTGGTGGATGAGGGTTCCCTTTCCTCAACATCCTCTCCAACACTTGTAGTTCTCTGTTTGTTTTAATAGCCATCAGTCTAATAGGTGTAAGATAATATTACATAGTAGTTTTGATTTGTATTTCCTGAATAGCTAGTGATGTTGAACATCTTTTCATGTGCTTCTTAGCCATTTGGATTTCCTCTTGGGAAAGTGTCTATTCAAATCTCTTGACCAATTTTAAGTGGATTGTTTGTCTTTTTATTTTTGAGATGTAGAATTTCTTTATATATGCCGGATATTAGGCCTTTATTGGATAAATGGTTCCCAAATATTTTCTCCCATTAAGTAAGCTACCTTTTAACTTTCTTGACAAACTCCTTTGAACCACAGAAGTGTTTTTTTATTTATTTTATTTTTAGAAGGTCTCATTCATCTATTTTTTTCTTTCAATGCTCATGCTTTGGGTGTAAAGTTTATGAAACTATTTCCTAGTACAAGATCTCATAGGTGTTCCCCTACATTTTCTTCTAGGAGATTTAGTGTCTTGGCTCTTATATTTAGATCTTTGATCCATTTTGAGTTAATTTTAGTATAAGATATGAGATGGTGATCCTCTCTCATTCTGTTGGATGTGGATATCCAGTTCTCCCAGCACCATTTGTTGAAGAGATTATTATTTCCCAGTTTAGTGGGCTTGGTGATCTTGTCTAATATCAGTTGACCGTATATGTGAGGATCTGTATCAGAACTCTCAGTTCAGTACCATTGGTCAGTATGTCTATCCTTGTGCCAATACCATACAGTTTCGACCATTGTAGCTTTATAGTATGCTTTAAAGTCAGGTCGCATGATTCCTCCAATTTCGTTTCATTTTGTTTTGTTTTCAAAATGTTTTTGGCTATTCAGGGCCCCTTCCCTTCAAATAAATTTCATTATTAGCTTTTCCAATTCAGTAAAAAATGCTGTTGTAATTTTTATTGGGATTGCATTAAATCTGTGAATCAATTTGGTAGGACAGACATTTTGAAGATGTTTAGTCTTCCAATCCATGAACATGAAATATTCTTCCATTTATTTGGGTCTTCTTGGCTCTACGTTAACAATGTTGAGTAGTTTTCTGTGTACAAGTCCTTTACATATTTAGTTAATTTTATTCCAAGATATTTGATTCTTTTGGTTGCTATTGTAAATAGAATTTTTTCCTTGATTTCCTCCCAAGATTTCTCTTTATTGGTGTAAAATTCAAACTAAGACTAGTTATATATAGTATCTAAAAGTTACCTCCTGAACACCTTCTTGTTGTTCAAATGTGGACTCTCTCTAAGCCAGCATATAAACTCACTACCCATCCCCTGGCATGGGACACAGGTCATGGGGATGAGACTCCCTGGCACCAAGGGATTATTACCAAGCACCAACTAGCAATGTATTTGGAAAAAGACCTTGACTAAAAAGGGGGAATTTTAAACACAAATGAGCTTTTATGGCTAAGAGATTTCAAAGAGAGTTGGGAGCTCATTCCAGAGGTTACGCTTATGCATGTCTCTTGAGGATCTCATTGACTGCCACAGTAAACAGTGCCTCAAGCAAGGGTGCTCTTGAAGGCTCTAGATGTCAATGTATCAGAGTTGGACTCATTTATAATTTTCCTACACATGGTTATTATGCACCTTTTATTTGAACCCATAATTAGCACTATACCCTTTAATTGTGGGTCCCAGAGACTTTAATCTTCTAGCTGTTCATATGCCAGTGTGCCCTGAATCTCAGCAAAGTTGCAGCCAACACCTACTCTCCAGTTCTTCAGAGTTGCCCAGGACAACTAACAAGGATGATGATGGACAATGCCCATCCCCCAAAACAGAGAGTATCACAACTGCAAGCAAGACAGTTCCACCCATCTGCCCCATAGGTTCTAAGCTCCTTCTCAATTGGAAGCAGAGTGGGCATTACCATCCACAAATCCTCAAGATTGAGAAATGAACAAACATAAGGGGGGAATGCAACTATGGACTAAAGTAGACTTATTATTCTAGCAATGGAAGAACTTGTAGTATTGCTATAAAGGCAGTGGTCATCAGAGTTTCTGAGGGGAGGAAGAGGGAAGAATAGGTATAACATAGGGCATTTTGAGGACACTGAATTTGTTCTGCATGACACTGCAATGGTGGATACAGGCCATTATACAATTTGTCAAAACCTATAAAATTGTGTAGTACAAAGTGTAAAGCATAATGTAAACTGTAGATCATGGTTAGTAGCAATGATTCAATATGTGTTCATCAGTTGTAACAAATGTACCACACTAAGGAAAGGTGTTAATGGGGAAAAGTGTGGAGGGGGTAGGGGCTAGGGTATATGAGAATCTCATATATTTTCAATTTTATATTTATGCAATCTAAAGCTTCTTTAAAAATAAAATAAAGGGGGAAAACAGATGATGGCTGTACAGTAGTCCCCTGCTGTCCATTAATATCTGATTCACCCCAATACAGTGAACATGGATACTCAAAAAAAAAAAAAAAAAAAAAAAAAAACTAATGAAGGGCATGGATGCGGAAATTAGCAGAGCAAAGCAGAGTGTGAGAATTTGATTTAAATTCAAGCAACAAGTGTTTATCTAGTGCATAATAGTACTACAGGGATTGGATATGTGATCCTTAAACTATTATCCTAAGAAGATTGATTTATTTTCCTGTAGATACTTCCACCCTTTCTTGCCTTGCTGAACTGCCAAAAAGTCACACACATACACGCACAAAAAATGAAAACAAGTATGCCTCTTTTTCGGTAAAATAGCCAGTATTTAGTATAATAGGAAACAAACAACCAGAACCCTTACCATATTCTGTCTCTTTTTTGGGATCATCAAGGAAGAAAAATTACATTATTTTTCATAGAAAATGAACACTTTTATGAAACAACTTACATTTTACCAATATATTTAAAATTATATCAGAAAAAAGTATAACATTTGTCTTTCTATGAAACCTTGGGAAATAAAGTTCTTGGAAGATGTTTGGTTGTGTATACATGCTTCAACCTTATTCTATCATATTGGAGACATGCAATATGGTTGCATGGTTGTGTATTAAATGGTGTTCTCTTTACTGTTTGGAACAAGCATTGTACCACAACATTTTGTTTAATTTGAGGTTAATTTTATTTGTGATATTTTTTACCTATTGAAATTTGACATAAACTCTAAGCTTCTCAGAGATGAATAAAACTGAATATTTCACGCAGGTACCTGAGACAGCGTTAAGAGAAACTGAAGCTATGAAAATGTCAAGATGCAATTTAGTGAAAATTTATCTTCATGAGGAATTGTTCAAATAGAAGTTAAACAAGATTGGAAATAGCCTTTTCTTCTATAAACCTTACACCCGAAAGAAAATATATCTGTTTAATACATAGTATTTGTGAAATTCTGATTTGCATCTACCAGATTGAACTCAATAGCAGTCATACAGCATCTTATTGATATCTTCCCAACAGCTGAATAATCACAATGATTGGCTCTCACTCAATTGTTTTAAATATCCCTTTCATTAATCAAAATATATGAACTACTGTTAGTTCATCTTATGTCTGAAAACATTTAAACATTTGAAATTGAGGTATTTTGCATTTTGATTTGACTTACAAAGACTCATATATTTTCTTCTCTAATCCAAAAATACATACAAACATATATATATATTCATATTCTTACTTAGAACGTATATATATATTCTTAGTTTTATAGAATGTGTGCTTAATTAATATTTTTGCAAATTGAATTTCTCTGCACATGAATCTTATTTTCCTAATGACTGCCACTATAAAGCTGATACTTTATTGTAAAAAATAACAAAAATAATCTAAAAACAATGTGAAAAATTTAAGTGAGTAAAAGTAGGCAGCCTCACTAGCATTGTTTCTATTCTCATAAACTTCCATAATATATGTGAACCAACCCAGGGAAATTCCAATCTTCTTTTCCACTATTATTTCCCAGCATATTCTTTATCTCAGATGCCATTTCCTATGACCTACAATTTTCACACTTTTGTCTTTTCTCAAGCTGTTTCCTTTGTTTAGTTTGTCTTCAGCCCATTGTTTTTCCGTCCCCACTTATTGAAATCACATGGATTCTTTAGGTAATCACAAACCAGCCAACAAACAGATGTTTATAATCCTATGCTCCCCAACTGAATATAAGTTTCCCCATATTGGAAGTCCAAGCATTCTATGTATCTATTTACCTTTCTTTACAAAATTGATATAATGGTTATTTTTGTATTTGTACAATATGCTAGATTATAATCTTCTTTAAGTTTGGAATTTTGACTCACTAGTCTTCATATACACAAAAGTTTAGTCTTTACTAATCATAAAGAAAGTTGTAATTTATTTTGGTTATTTCTTTATTGAGTAGGGAATGACTGATATTGATATCTATAATGTGGACAATATTGCTTCAATCTGTGAAGTTAATATTGAATTATGTTAAATGTTTGATGAAATACTTATGCTAGCTACTTCCTTGCTCCAACCTCTGAAGAGTTTCACCATGTTATCATAATTATTTTATGTAACCCAAGTTATATATCTTTATATTTATTTGGGAGAACACAGTGACAATAAAACAAGAAATATATTCTCTAAGATGTAAAATATTAATTATAGAGCACATATCCATAGACAAATTATTGGGATTACTAAACATTCTTAAAGAGACAATTTTCTTATCTGTGTCTGATTCTCTTAACCCAAATGTTCTTAGATTGTTCAGTTGTACTTTGATACCATTTTAGATCTTAGTAACAGTTGTACAATGAAAAGTTCTCTTTAGGAGGACTTCAGGTTAGCAATTTTCTTCCATTCACTATACAAAAAGCACCGATAATTTAGAAGGTAGACAGCTACCTTTTGTGAGACAGAAAATTAATGACAGCACCTAAATGTTCCTTTCATTTCCTTTTGAGAATTCATTGGACTAGGAAATAGTTAGGAGTACACTAATGGAGACAGAAGTCATAAAACATTTTTACAATTGTTATTTAACAACAAAAAAATGGATTGTCCTGGTCAGTGCATGTAGACAAAGGAACATTTTTTAAAAGCAAAATTTACATTAAACATCAAAGCATTTTTAATTGATTAGTCTTGGGAATGAGTTTTATTTTTTTACTAATTATCAACTTTTAAAAACTTATTTTTGTATTAATATTTTCAGATTCAATATCAAACATGTAAAATTCCCACCTGTGAATTAGTGCCTTGCTTATTCACAAACTCTAACGTCTTCATCGTGAGTCTCCTGGGGTGTCAGCCTCACTTGTTGTCAACATCAGATGCTTCTAAGTATTTTAGACTCAGTTAGACATTAGTTTCACCCTCCAGGAGTACATAGCACACTTTTTGCACCCATTATGCAATAAAAACTATGATAAATTGGGCATAAAGTGCTGAAGAAAGCCTTGAATTACATGGTTCTCACAGATAGGAAATGTATATGGACTTCAGAGAGTCATTTTGAGCAAAAAAGATAATTGAGCCCCAGGGCACCTCTGGCACAGTGGAAGTAGGCAGGACCTGTGCCAGCCTCTCCTGGCAACCATAGGCACTTTCAGTTGGCACAGAGTGAATAGTCAGATACCTGGGACTCCATTGCTGTACCCCAATAGAATAGGAGGAGAGCTGTGTTTCCTCGGCCTCTCTGGGCAACTGTAAGTGCTTTCAGCCTGCTCGAACTGGTTTGCTGAGCATCTTTGATTCCATTCCTCACCCCCCTACACACAGGATAGGAGGTGGGCTGGTGTTTTTTCAGCCTCTGGACAACTGCAGGCAATTTTGCGCACACAGACCAGATACTTGGACACCTGTAGCTCCATCCCTGCCTCCCAATAGGATAGGAGGGGAGCTGTGTTCCTCAGTCTCTCTGGGCAACTGTGGGTGCTTTTGTCCCACACATGCTGGTTGGTTGAGTGCCAGAGGCTTCACCCCTGCCCCATACATAGGATAGGAGGAGGCTGGTGTTTCCCCAGCTCCTCTGGGCTTTTAGCCTACACAGGTTGGATACATGGACACCTGTAGCTCCAGCCTTGCACCCCAATAGGAAAGGAGGGGAGCCGGGTTTCCTCAGCCTCTTGGGACAACTATAGATGCCTTTGGCCTACATAAACTAGTTTGTTGGATGCCTGTGGTTCCATCCTCACCACTTGAAGAGCAGAAGGAACAGAACTCCCTCAGGCTCTCAGGGCAACTTGAGGCAATTTTGGACCACATAGATCAGATTGTTGGGCACTCCAGAGGGTCTAGCACCAGCCCTTTCAGGGGAGGAGGGGGGATAGAGCTACGTTAGTCTACCTGGCCAACTGCAGTCAGCTTTCACCTGCATGCTTAGTTTGCTGCCCACACCTGCAGCTCCATCCCCAGGGAAGAAGGGGTGTGAAGCTCCATCAATCTCTCTGGGAAAGTACAGATGCTTTTGGCCTGCATGGCTTGGATTACTACACACAGTTGTGGCTCTGTCCCTACCCCTGGCAAAGGAGAAAGGTCAGAGAAGCTTCATTAGTTCCTAAGGCAATAGGGGCAGCTTCAGCTTCCACAGCTTACTGTACCAACCACATCCTCCCCTCCTACAACTCAATCACAAAGGGAAAAAGGGCAAGAAAGCCCTAAACTAAAGAAGGAAACTAAACCTAGAATAAATACATCTTGTACCCCAGATGCCAAGACACCAACAAAAAGTTATAATCCATACTAAGAAACATGAAGATGTGCCAGTCAGATGAATAAGATAAGCCTCCAGATGACATAAAGGAGTTGAGACAACTAATCGTAGATGTTCAAACAAATCTCCCTAATAAATTCAAGGAGATTACTAAATAGATTGAGGATATTAAGAAGACATTGGTGGAGCACAAAGAAGAATTTGAAAGCATACATAGAAAAATAGCACATCTTATGGGAATGAGAGGCACAGTAAATGAAATAAAAAATACACTGGAGGCATATAACAGTAGATTTGAGAAAGGATCAGTGAGCTTGAACACATAGCCACTGAAAGGAAACATTCAAAAGAACAGATAAAGAAAAGAATGGAAAAATATTGAACAGGTCCAGGGAACTAAATGATAGCAAAAGATGTGCAGTCATACATGTCTTGGGTGTCCCAGAAGGAGAAAAGAAGGAAAAAGGGCAGAAGGAATATTTAAGAAATAATGGCTGAAAACTTCCCAATTCTATTGAAGGACATAGATAACCATATACAAGAAGCACAATATACTCCCATCTGAATAAATACAAATAGACCTACTCTGATGCACTTACTAATCAGAATATCAAATGCCAAAGACAAGGACAGAATTCTGAGAGCAGTAAGACAAAAGTGATGCATTACATACAAGGGACACCCAATAATATTAAGTGTGCATTTCTCATCAGAAACCATAGAGGCAAGAAGGCAGTAGTATGATATATTTAAGATACTGTAATAGAAAAATGTTCAGCCAAGAATCTCATATCTGGCAAGATTGTCTTTCAAATATGAGGGCAAGTTTAGAATATTCACAGACAAACATAAACTGAGAGAGTTTGTAAGCAAGGGACCAGTTTTGCAGGAAATCCTAAAGGGAGTGTTACAGTCTGAAAAGAAAAGCAGGAGAGAGAGCCTTGGAAGAGAGTGTAGACATGAAGACTTTATCAGTAAAAGTAACTAAAAAAGTAAAGAGAGTGGTGAAAAAAAAATGACAGATAAATCCCAAAGGTCACAATGGATGAAATAAGAACTGTCTTGACAGTAATAATATATAATTTTAATGGTTTAAACTCCCCAATCAAAAGACACAGATTGGCAGAATGGTTAAAAAAATAAGAGCCATCTATATGTTATCTATGAGAGACTCACCTTAGACCCAAGGAAACTGTAGTAGTTTGGCATTGTTTATGAATTCAAAAATAGATATTGGATTATGTTTCTAACTGGTTTGTACCCGGGCATGATTAAATTATGATTAGGGCTTTGATTGGGCGACATCAGTAGGGTGTTGAGACCCCACCCCTTGGTGGGTAGGGACTAAAAGATAAAAGACATGGCAAAGGACAGAGTTGGAGTTCTGATGCTAGAGTCTTGAGTTGGAGTCCTGGACATGAACACAAAGGAGAAGAACACAGAGGAATAAAGACACGGCAGAATCCCCAGGGAGAGAGACAGAGCAATTTGCCTAACAGTCTACAGCTGGCCTTGTGGAGATAGCAGAGGAGCTGCGCCCAGAGACAAGCAAGCCCCAGGAAGAGAGGAACCCAGGAAGCCTGAACCCTTGCAGATGTTGGCCGCCATCTTGCTCCAACATGTGGCAATAGACTTTGGTGAGGGAAGTAACTTATGCTTTATGGCCTGGTAACTGTGGGCTTCTACCCCAAATAAATACCCTTTATAAAAGCACCAGATTTCTGGTATTTTGCATCAGCACCCCTTTGGCTGACTAATACCAAAAGTTTGAAAGTGAAAGCCTGGAAAAATATATTCCATGCATGCAGTAACCAAAGAGCAGGAATAGCTATACTTATGTCAGATGAAATACACTTTGAAAGCAAACTGTTATTAGAGAAATGGAAGGACATTATATATTAATAAAAGGGGCAATTCATGAGGAAGAAATAACAATCATAAATGTATATAAACCTAACCAGGATGGCCCAAATTTTATGAAGCAAACAGTGGCAAAACTGAAGGGAGAAATAGATATATCTACCAATATAGTTGGAGAATTTAATACAGCACTCTCAGCATTGGATAGAACATCTGGGCAGAAGACCAATAAAAAAAACAGAGAGCTTGCATAATATGGTGAATGGGTTAAACCTAATGGACATATATAAAACATTACATCCCCAAACAGCAGGCTATACATTCTTCTCAAGTGCTCATGGATCTTTCTCCAGGAGAGACCACATGTTGGGTCAGAAAGCCTATCTCAATAAATTCAACAACATCAAAATTCTACAAAGCACTTTCTTTGATCATAATGGAATAAAGTTGGAAATCAACAGGCAGAAAAAAATGGAAAATTCACAAATACATGGAGATTAAACAGCATACTCTTAATCAGTGGTTCAAAGAAGTTGTGAGAGAAATCAATAACTATCCTTAAACAAATGAAAATGAGAACCAAATACATAAGAACCTATGGGATGCAGTGAAGGCACTGATGAAAGGGAAATTTATAGCCCTCAAAGTTTACATTAAAAAAGAAGAACTAAAATTAATGACCTAACTACACAGCTAGAGGAACTAGAAAAAGAACAGTAAAGTATTCCCAAAGAAAGCAGAAGGAATGAAATAACAAATATCAGAGTAAAAATAAATGAAATTGAGAACATAAAGCAGTAGAGAGAATTAACAAAATAAAAGGTTGGCTCTTTGAGAAGATGAACAAAATCAACAAACCCTTAGCTAGACTGACAAAGAAAAAAAGTGAGAAGATGCAAATAAATAAAATAAAAAGTGAAAACAGGGACATTACAACTGATCCCACAGAAATAAAAGAGATCATAAGTGGATATTATGAACAACTTTATGCCAACATACTAGACAATGCAGATGAAATGGAAAATTCATAAGAATGTATGAACAATGTGCACTGACCCTAGAAGAAATACAAGACCTCAGCAAACCAACCACAAGTAAAGTTATAAAAATAGTCATCAAACAACTCCCCCAAATTAAAAGCCCAGTACCAGATGGTTTCACAGGTGAGTTCTACCAAGCATTCAAAGAAGATTAATACCAATTTTACTCAAACTGTTCCAAAATTATGAACAAGAAGGAATGCTACAAAACACATGCTATGAAGCAAATGTCTTGCTAATACCAAAGCCAGATAAAGACATTACAAAAAGAAAAAATTACAGACCAGTTTTCCTAATGAATATGGATGCAAAAATCCTCAACAACATACTTTCTAATCAAATCCAACAACATATTAAAATAATTATTCATCATGATCAAGTGGGTTTTATACCAGGCATGCTTCAACACAAGAAAAACAATCGTTGTAATATACCACATTAGTAAATCAAAGAAGAAAAATTACATGATCCTATCGATTGATGCAGGAAGGACATTTTTACAAATACAACATCCTTTCTTGATAAAAATACTACAAAAAATAGGAATTAAAGGAAACTTTCTTGATATGATAAAGGCCACAAAAGAAAAACCCACAGCTAGCATTGTACTCAATGGTGAAAGACTAAGAGCATTCCTGTTGAGAGCAGGGACAAGACAAGGATATCCACTGTCACCACTGTTGTTCAATATAGTACTAGAGGTTCTAGCTAGAATAATCAAGCAAGAAAAAAATAATAAAAGGTATCCAATTTGGAAGGGAAGAAATAAAACTTTTGCTATTCATAGATGATATGATTCTATACCTAGAATAGTCCCAAAAAACCTACAACAAAGTTGCTAGAGCTAATAAATGCTTTTCAGCAGAGTGCCAGGATACAAGATTAATATGCAAAAATCAGTAGTTTTCTATACACTAGTAAAGCACAATCTGAGGAGGAAGTCAGGAAAAAAATTCCACTTATAATAGTAAAATAATGAACTATTTAGGAATAAACCTAACCAGGGACATAAAGCATTAGTAATCAGTTTTCTACTGCAATGCATTGCTAAACTAAATGCAAAAAAGACCAAAATAATTGGAAGAACATTCCATGCTCATGGATTGGAAGACTAAATATCCTTAAGATGTCAATTCTACACAAAATGATATACAGAGTCAATGCAATCCCGATAAAACTTCCAAGCATTTTTTAAAGAAATGGAAAACACAATTATCAAATTTATTTGGAAGGGTAAGGGGACCCAAATAGCCAGAAATATCTTAAAAAGGAAGAGCAAAGTTGGGGGACTCTCACTTCCAGACTTTAAATCATATTACCTTGCTACAGTGGTAACGGTAACAACAGCATGGTATTGGCATTAAAAATAGACACATAGACCAATGGAACAAAATTGATAGGTATGAAACAGACCCTCACAACTATGGTCAAGTGATTTTTGACAAGACTGCCAAACCTACCCAGCTGGGGCAGAACAGTCTATTGAACCAAAGGTGCTGAGAGAACTGGATATCCACAGCCAAAAGAAAGAAAGAGGACCCCTATGTCATAACTTACACAAAAATCAAGCCAAAATGGATCAAAGACCTAAATATTAAAACTAGAATCATAAAGCTCCTAGAAGAAAATGTAGAAAAACATCTTCAAGACCTGGTGGTAGTGGCACATTCTTAAACCTTACACCGAAAGCACAAGCTATGAAAGAAAACATGGATAATGGGACCTCTTCAAATTCACTTTCGTGATTCAAAGGACTTCCTCAAGGAGGTGAAAAGGCAGCTCATGCAATGGGAGAAAATATTTGGAAGTCACATATCTAATAAGGGTTTGATTTCCATTCTATATAAAGAGATCTCACAACTCAATAAAAGAGGAAGCAATCCAATTTAAAAATGGGTAAAAGACTTAAATAGCCATTTCTCCAAAGAGGAAATACAAAAGGCCAAAAAGCACATGAAAAATATTTTCAATATCACTAAAAGGGAAATGAAAATCAAAATGACAATGAGATATCATCTTGTACCACATTGAATGGCCATTATTAAAAAAACAGAAAACAATAGAAGCTGAAGAACATGTGCAGAAATAGGAACACTCCTTCCCTGTTGGTAGGAATGCAAAATGGTGCAGCCACTATGGAAGACAGTTTGGTGGTTCATCAGGAAGTTAAATATGGAACTGCCATATGATCCAGGAATTCCTCTACCAGGAATATATCTAGAAGAACTAAAAACTGTGGTGTGAACAGATATTTGAACACTAATGTTCATAGCATTATTCACAATTGCCAAAAGATGGAACCAACACAAGTGTCCATCAACTGATGAATGGATAAACAAAATGTGGTATATACATACAATGGAATACTACGCTGCTGTAAGGAGAAATAAAATTGGGACACATGTAACATGGTTGAATTTTGAAGACATTATGCTAATTGAAATAAGCCAGACGCATAAAGACAAATATTGCATTGTCTCACTAATATGAACTAGATATAAAGAATAAACACATAGATTTAAAACCTAGAATATAGATTATTAGGATATAAGAGGTGGACTGAGAAGGTGAAGTGATGCTTAATGTATGTGGAAGTTTTAATTAACTTCACTGTAAAAGTATGGAAATGGAAAGAGTTGATGATAACACATTGTATTCGGTATAACTAACAGCTGGTTTATAAATGGGATTGTGGCTGAAAAGGGTAGTCTAGAGATGTAAATAATAATGTAATAATCTAGAGTCTGACTAACATAGTGAACCCAGAGGTGGATGAGAATTGTGGTTAATAGTAGAAATACAAGGATACCCTTCTATGAACTAGAACAAATGTACATCACTATTGCAAGGTGGTAAGAATGTGGGGAAGCATGGGAAAAATACAGTTAATGTAACCTATGGACTATAGTTAACAGCAATACTGTAATATTCTTGCATCAATGCCAAAGATGTACTGTGTTAATAATAGGGGGTATGGAAAAAATATACCAAATGTGCTCTATAGACCAGTTAGTGGTAATAGTCCTATATTATCTCATAATTTGTAACAAATGTTCCACAGCAATGTAGTGTGTTGGTGGAGGGGTATTGTATGGGAATTCCACACATGTGCATGATTTTTTTGTAAGTTTATAACTTCTCTAATAAAAATATATATTTTAAAAAATAATTGAGGAAACGAACTTTTGACTCATTTCAGTCCTTGACTATCCAGCAGATCACTCGTTTAGAGCCTTAATTGAGGCAGTGGGCTACAAAAGAGAATTTGATGGCTAGGTAAAATGTTAACACACTTTATTAATGTCTTTTCTCAATTACTATTATTATCTTGTGAAACGAGTAGCCAATGTCAGAAAATCTGGGTTATAAACCCGCCTGACCACTACTGAAGTTTGAAGACCAAACTTCTAGATTCAGAGTTTGACTCAGCTTTTCAACTAACAATGTAAGGAGAAACACCCGCTCATTTCAAAGACCAAGTTTATAAAGGGACTCTCGCGTGAAGTCTTACATATGTTCTCCCTACATAAATGGGTAAGATTGTCCACTTTGTCATCTTCAGTGGAGTATTGAGTGAGTCAATTAAATTTCTTTTGATAATGATGAAATGCAGAAAGCATAGTTTTTGGGATATGTCAATATATCAGTGATTTCATCCTCATTCATTTTGGAGATTTTTAGACATATTCACTGCTTTTTTTGGTAAATTTTACCATATAATGTGTTTAAAATAATGAATGAGACTCAATAGCGAATATTCTTTGTGAGATTAAAACCTAGTGAAGGATAAAACATAAAAAAATAAAATAAAAACATAGAGTGATTAATGGTATAAATGAGAACTGGAAATTCAACCCAGACTTAGGGATTCCCAGAGAAAATGAATTTAGAGTTGAGCCCTGTAGATAAGAATTAGCCTGGCGACAGAGAGAGGGAGGAAAGCTTGGAGAGAGGAAACAGCTTGGTCGAAAGATCTGAACAAAGTGTTTTCATACAACTGGGAGTTCATTGTGGCTGGAACATAAAATGAGAAGAATAAACGGAGGTAGAGGAACTGAGGGGTAAAACAGAGCAAGATTAGGAAGAGAAACCTAAACCCATTTAAAGATGTTGGACCTTCTTCCAAGGGTATTGTGGCTTCTTTAAAACGTTTTAATTAGGGAGTGACAGACCTCGATGTGGGTTTTGGAGAGAACATTCTGGAGCAGCAAATGCAGGGGCCATGCCTGGAGAAACAGTGATAGCTGGGGAGCTATTTTAGTGCACAGGTAAGAGCTAATGGCAATCTCTAGGGTGGTGCCAGTGGGGATCAAGATGGGAGATTATGGCCAGAGTTATTTAGGATGTGGTACTGAGCTGGAATTGAGCATGAGGGAGAATGAGCGCTCAAGGGTGACACCCAGGTTTCTTAGGTCAACAACCTATATGTTTACTGAACCTCATCACCTGCCTTACATGTCTGATGGAAGTAAGACCTCGTTGATTGAGCTTACAGGTATAATATGGGACATTTTTTGGACATGGGAATTGCTCTGAATGATATTGCAATGACAGATACGAGCCATTATATATCTTGTCATAACGTACAAAAATGTGCGGAAGAGAGTATGAACTGCAATGTAAACTATAATCCACACTTAGTGGCAATGCTCCAAAATGTGTTCACCAATTGTAACAAATGTACCACACTAATGAAGGAGGTTGTTAATGTGGGAAAGTGTAGGAGGGGAAGGGAGTGGGGCATATGGGAATCCCCTATCTTTTTTATGTAACATTTATGTAATTTATGTATCTTTTTTAAAAAAAATTAAAAAACTATACTAAGGAAAAAGGCAATGGCAATGTTTCTCAAAGCGTGAAGGGGTTCTCAGAATTATTTGTGGGGAAAGAAGTTTTAAAACATTCCTCTCAAGTTGTTCTCTATCTTTCCTGAATCTCTTGACAAGTTTGAATGCTTCTCACCTCCTGTTTTCCAATGTTGGCACTCTGTCACTTGGAGCTGCAGGGCTTTCATAATGGTTGGGAGTGTGCCTTGTCCTTCAGATATTTGAGGTAAAAGTGAGTTCAGAACCACAAGTCAAAGGCAAATAAATAAAGAAGCCCATTAGGGCTACTCATTCTCTGCTCAGTAGATTGACTATTACTGAAAGAACTTATAGCTTCCCCAATGTTAATTTTATTTCCTCCTTTGCTTTTCTTCAATTCAATAAATGCTTATTGAGCATCTGCTATGCAAGAGCCATAATCATGAATAAATATTCATGATTTGCCTTCTTAACGAGCTCACAGTTTCATTCTTACCTATACAATTCACAAGTAAAACCTCTTAATACAAACTTACTGATTTCCAGATTATCAAGTACAGGAAGTCTGAATCCAGTTAGGAAGGGAGACTAACTCAAGTAAAATAACAAGTTATATCTGGGACTAAAGAGCATAGCAGGCTGATTTCTGGAACCTGAGTCTGGTAAGAAAGAAAATCTCTGAATAAATGCAAATTGGAGTGGTGGCCTGGCTCACATGGATTCCAGCCATGGCCCTGACCCTGATAACCTCCCCTGCCCCCATACCCTGTAAGCAGATATTTTCCCTCCACTCTCAATGACTATGTGGTACCCACGAGTGCCGCCTGGCCTCACCTCAGGGACCACAGTGGTTAGTTTACAGGAGTAAATGCATCACAAGCTGGGACAATCAGAATTACCCCCGCAGAATTTTCAAACTGGTACTGAGATAGGGAAACTTTTTATTTCTTTGTTTCTTTTTTAAGAGAATCTGGAAATATTTGAGCCAAATGCTTGCAAATGCTGCACAAACCACCAAACGGAAGAAGGCATGTATAAGAGGAACCCATAAAGCTTCCACACGAAAACTTGCAGACTTGGTTTGGGTTGTCTCAGCCCTGCCATCCATGATGCCTATCCAATACCTAATAATTGCTCTTTCTATTTTTAACTGTTTGTTTGTCCCTTTTTTCTCTTAATATATATGCCCTTCCATATATATTTGGGGATCAGAATGGCCCTGAAGCTTAGTAGTCAAGTTGAGTTCATTATGTTCAACAATGTATATGAATAAGAAATGTCTACACTGCTTACATCTTGGGGTCATTCTGACATTTGAATAAGAATCCTTTGTGAAATGAAAGGTTAGTATATAAGCTTTAGGCATTTGTTATGATCTGGATAGTTGAATAAATAGTTTGAAAAAAAAAATAGAAAACAAGAACTTAGTAATATCTCTAAAAGTCCCTTGCAAAAGAAAGGAACTTGTAAATTCAATGAACATCATTACAATTCAAATGGACCGAATGCAAACAATTTTACTAGGCAAAATTGGGCATATGTTTGCTTAAAACGTTTCTTTGCCCATCACTTTCATGATCTTAAAAGCTTTCTAAAGATCTTGTAGGGACTTGTCTCTATTCTAGAGATGTCTTAGGTCAGTAAATTCTCTATTACACACCTTCGCTCATTCACCATATAGCTTCACTTTCATTCTCATAATAGGATTAGCTCTTTTTTATTCTGAGCTATTTTCCCAAGAATTTCCTACCTTTTGCATTCTTTCTTGTCCCAAAGTGCAAAATTCTCTCTTCCCTCACTCCAGCAGACCATCTTCTTTTCAGAGCCTTTCTCGACTAACCAAAGAGCGATGGATGTATTCTTCAAATATGATGCTTCCAACTGGTTATGCAAACAGTTTTGTTGATTCACTGCAATAATATATCCCTTTATACTGTTAAATATGTGTTGCTTTTTCATTTTCAATTTGTTTTATTATTGAATATTTGAAGGTAAAATAAAGTTGAAGGTGGATATTGCATAATATGAGAAATATTTACCCTCAAATATATCTCCAGAAGAGGGAGAAGAGAGATTTAGAGACCATATGACCTGAAATTTTACATTCATTGTTGTTTTTGACTCATGGAAGTAAAAAGTAGTTCCTCCAAAAGAGGAACCAATTGTCAGTATTTGAAAGTAGGAAGATGAATAACTTTTTCAAGTAATTTTTTGTAATGCAACAAGAAATATATATTGATTTCAAAGGCACAGCAATTAAGTATGTTAACTTCTCTGAGTCTTCAGGTTCAGTTTTAATCTTCAACTGCTATGGTTTCCTCTTGAGTAGAGCCTGCTGGTGTGATCAGCAGGGATAATATATCTCTTTATTTTCCTTCCTAAGCACTGGGAAATCACACATTATCCTTGGAGGCCTCTCTTGCAGCAGTGAAGGAAGTGGAAATTTGACATAGATGTGTCACAGCAATAAAAGCAGACACCTAAGATTAAGCTGGGATTTTGAGAGTAGAAAAGCCTGGACCTCATCACACTATGATAGCAAAATAGAGATGTGTAAAATTTAAATTTTCTTTGACTAATTCACAATAATAATAATAGTGTTGATAGCATATTCTGTAGATAAATGTCATTCTATTTCAACAGTGGCATTCAGGAAAATATAATTTCAAGGAGATTTTTAAAAATTATCTTTCAAATGCAACTAAGTGCCTAAAAGATAGAAGAAAATAAAAAGTATCTGAAAGCAATGCTAATTTTAATAGCTTCAATAATCCACGGGTCCATCTTCTGTGATTAGTATCTATGTGAGGATAGATAACGTGAATTTTGCATACTAATAGGCTGGTTTAACCACATTGCTTAGCCAAAATGATTTTTGGGGGAATCATGTGGTTTATTTTGCTAACATTCTTACTAATGATTGCTTAATTTTGACTTAAGGTTCTATGTCCATATTCCCAAAAGTCAGGTTCTGTTTTCATAAACTTACCCAACAGTACATAAGTCTCTACAATTATAGAGCTCAAAGGCTAAGGACTAAAAGGAAAATCTAAACATTCAGATTCAGAACATTTCAGCGAACTCAATAAAGTTGAATAAAAGAAATGCGTCTTTGATCATTGTTTATAAACTTAGTACTTATAATTATGTTTAAATTTTGTGTTACAATATGATATTAAATTTTCTTGAAGTAAAGGCATTTTCTAAGACCTGGCTTATGTTGCTGGCAAAGAGAAACACACAGTATCACTGCTATGGTAACTAAATCTAGTGCTTCTTATTGTGGTCCTGAAGTGGAAATTGGCTCTAAAGTAAAGGAACAGCATACGGAGAGGGGAAAAAAAGCTATGTTATTCCAGAGAGGTTAAGACATTATTAGAAAAAGAGATAAAGAACAGGATTTGATGAATGAGGAAAAGTGGCTAAGGTTGGCAGTGACACTAAGGAGACCTGAATTCTAAGCCAAATTATATTCAGTGACATTCAGTCTGAATGTGAAATTTAAGGGCAACCTGTATAAATGTGTACTGGGAATCAGATGGGAATGAGAAATGATTTTTAATATATTATCACATGGATTTTTAATCCTGTAGGAGATGTCTTTTTTGCCAGCGTAGCACTAGCATGGATTTTTCAGATGCACATAAAACTAAAATGTATTTCTTTAAAAATTATTTATAACCCTATGTATTTCTAAAACACTTGAGCACCCTTACAGTAAAAGGCATGAAAGAAAGAAAGAAAGAGAGAGAGGGAGGGAGGGAGGGAGGGAGGGAGGGAGGAAGGAAGGAAGGAAGGAAGGAAGGAAGGAAGGAAAAGAAAGAAAAAATGATGTGAAGGTAGAAGTGAAGGAAAGAAAAGGAAAACAAGTATATGAGAAATTTGAGTGTACATAGGAGATAGTCTTTTCCAAATGCACATGATCATTCAGTACTATTGTTAAAATGTAAGCTGTGTTAGCAAATTGGTTTATCTTGACCATCATGGATATAACATATCATGGTAGGTTGAATTCTATACCCCAGAAAAAATATGTTCTTAATCTTAATCCATTTCCATGGGTATGAACCCATTGTAAACAGGACCTTTTGAAGTTTTGTTGTTGTTGTTGTTTTTAGTTAAGATGTGCAATTATGCAACTATGTATAAAACCATTGTAATTATGTCTAAAATGAAGCACTAATTTTAAAGGTAATAGAAGAATTAAGGAAGATGAAATAAATTGCATATCATGAAATACCATTCCATCGATTTCCTAAACATTTATTGGCTCATCTTATGAGCCAATTACTATGATAAGCATTACACAAAGGTAAATAAAACATGTACCTTGCCTTCAAGAGATGTAAATAAACCTGTCTTAAGTTACCTTATTTATTATTTTCTTCCCAAGATTTCAATATGACCCACACCCACCGTTTTCAATGTGATGGATTGCCAAAACTTTCGCTCTTGTTTATCACATATTTTCTTATTGATAACATTATTCACAGCTTCAGTTTTATAATTTTAATTTCCTCTAAATTATATTTCTTAAATTAAGGAGGCTTAATTTAGATGACAGATAAGTTATGTTCATGGTGGTCAAAATAACCAATTTGCCAACATACCTTATATCTTAACAATGACGCTGATTGCCTCTGTGTATTTGGAAAATTCATTATCTCTTTTGTATATTTTGTTCCACTTCTAAGAGTTGATTGTGCAAAACTCCATATTAATATACATTATATAAGGGGTGTGCAAAACTCATGGTATGTAATGCAATACACATTCATTCCAATTTAATACTAAAAACTACCACAAGGTCAAAACAAATTAGATATTAAAAAGGCATATGAACAATGTTTTATATAATGACCAGTCTGTGGTTCTCTATAGTCTTCTCCTGTTGTCTTAGTTTGCCTGGGATGCTATAACAAAGTACCACTGACCAGTTGGCTTAAACAACAGGAATTTATTGTCAGAGTTCTGGAGACTAGAAGTCTGAATGAAAGTATTAGCAGGCCCACACTTCCTCTGAATTCTACAGAGTTCTGGCAGTGGCTGGCAGTCCATGCACTCCTTGGCTGCTGTCATAACTCAGTTCTGCCTCCTGCACATGGTTATCTATCTGTCTCTCTTACCGTGTCCACCGTTCCTCTACTCATGAGGACACCGGCCATGTTGGATTAGGGCCCATATGAATCCAGTTTGGCCTCACCTTAATGAATAATGGGGCTGGGGATTAGGACTTGAACAATAATATCTATTCAATAAGTATTCTTTAAACTTCATCCTAGGAGTATAGAAATGGAACTGTGGGGTACAGTTTCTAAGATTAATGCAATTGTAATTCGAAAGACTTTACACTTTTAATGATGCTTGTCCCCCTTTCCTATCAAAGCATAACTCCCTAAGCGTAGGTACACTTTTTCTACTTTGTAATTCCCCACAATATGTAGGGCCCTTGGGTAGCCTGGTGCTGGCTTCTGGTGGTTTTAACACAAATGGAGCAGGGAAAAATACAGTAAAATGTTAAAGTAAACAGAATGACTTTCCAACATTGGCTTTCAGTGCTGGAAAGCTGAAATATAAGACAGATAAGTTCAGTGTGTGGGAGAAATAAGGCAACTCATTCTGGGAAAATGCTCTATACTTCCTAAAAAAAACAGTTGTATTCAGGAAAGTCCCAATTAAAAAACATGAAAGTACACATTTGGCTGAAAATGACTACAATCAGAGTTTAGAAATGTTTGCTCAAGTCTGTGATTAGGGTTGTGTTCAGAAATAGATCTTTTGCCTACAAGCAAACGATAGAATTCTGCATTTTGGCAATGTTAAATAAAATTTTCCAAAGAACGCAAATGATCAGACTCTTAAAGGTCATCAATGAAGTAGTTGAACAAATGACTGTTTTTCCATATCTTCATTTTTCCATGTTTCTTGGAAGTAGTGCATGTCATTGACCACGTCTTTCTTCAAACACAGCCTCACTGGTTTCCATGGTAGTACACGTTGCTCATTTACGTTTGCCTTCTCTGTTTCCCCGGTGGGCTGCTATTTCTTCTTCAAGCCTGGCTTCTGTTATCGTCTATTTGTTCAGTGTCATCTGTGTTCCTATGACTCTTTTTTGATTATCTTTACTTCAGAGTTCTCTACAGACCAGCATTCATATTTCTAGTTTATATCTTATAAAACTAAAACAAACAAGCCGCCAGCATTTTTCCTCAAGTCACCATTTTCTTTCACTTTTACCCTTGTTCTCATACTACAAGGCCTCAGCAACTTTGATTCTACTGAAATCCATGAGTGCCAACATCGTCACAGTATTGTTCTCACGGCACCTCTAGAGGACTACTCCAACCTTCTTCCCCAGTGCCACCACCCTGCCCTGTAAATCCTGTCACTTCCTTAAGCTAAAACACTTATTTTGTTAAAATGATCTCTTCTCTTTCAAACTTTTCCTGTGGATCTTTTATAGAAAAGTTTACTTAACAGACTATTTTAATTTTATTACACATGATTTTTTTTTTTTAACAAAGGAATCTTTTGTTACATTTCTTTACTTCAGTAACAGTTATAATCATTGTTGAATAAGTGATTACCAAAACCAGTGGCATAACTATTGAAGCCTGGGATAGGTACTCACTAAATGAATATTAATTTTTGATTAATTTTCCTCAATTTTAAGCACAATTATATAGTTCTATGTAATTATTATAACACAGAAAATGAAAGAGAGTCTTTGGAGTCACAAAGACCAAAGATTATATTACAGTTATGCCGTTATTATTTCCCAAAAGTAGACTAAATATGTAATATGATTGGTTAGAGCCTCATGCTAAATAAATTCTCCATTAATGACAGATATTATTATCATTATCAATCTGTATTTGGAATATAGTGTTCTGCTATGAGCCAATAATTACTTTTATTATAATTTTGTGCCCTCTAAGTTTCCCAATTCTCTTACATTACTTTCCCATATGCTAAATAGGGTTTTTCATAAATGTGAGTTTCTTCTAGAGGCTTACATTTGAGGTAAAATATTTGAATTCCTTACACTATCTTCTAAATAATGATTTATTTGAACATCTCAGAGTATGGCACAAGGCCAGTACAGCAATGCATCAAAAGCAGATGACACTAAATCACCACATAGAGGACAAGAATTCTGTCAAAGAAAAAGGCCCACAGAAATGACCCTATTGTTAAAACTACTTACAGTATCATTTCTCAGCATGATTTCTAAGTAACATATATTTCAGTAGTTGACAAACTGATGAGGGAAGCGCCAGGATCCCAACCCTGCCCTCAGCAGAAACCCACAGCTTTAAAAAAATAAACTCCCCTCAGTCCCTGGTCCCTTTCTCCCCTCCCCCACCCCCCTTTTTCTCCATGGACTCCATGTCAGGAAGATAAGCATCCCAGGCTGCCCCTTTGAATTGACATTTACAACTCTATACAGATAATGACTCTTTTCCTCCCTAATGGACTTCTGCTTTTGGAAAGATAAGCTAACCTTGCTTCTCTGCCTTTATAACCCTGCCTGTCCGCTTGCTCAGCAATTTGCCTGCTTAGTGTACCTATATAAACTTATGAAGATCAGAAAACGGGGCTCAAAATTTGGAGAGTGAACTCTCCTCTGGGCACGCGCGTAATAAAACTTTGTTCATCTGTGCTCCCAAGAGTGTCATTTGGGTTTTTTCTGGCTGGCCGCTACAAAACTACAGTACAAGTACAAAAGGCATTCTCCTAATACTCTGTTTCTTGTCTTCCCCTTCTAATATCTTTCTCAGACACGTCACATGTATATGTGCCCATTCTGAGGCAAGAGAAAAGAATCTAAAATACCTGTGATTTTTTCAAGAATCTTGAAAACAGAGATCAGCTAACAATATTAATGAGATTCTGACGTGAAATGTTACTAAATTTATGAGCCTACAAAATGATTTTATATCAAAGTTCTGTCAGGTAAAAATATTCATGAAAGTTCTCTGGATTTTTATGTATTTCAAGCAAATGACTAATACTTTTAAAATAGGAAGAACCTCATTTGATAAGAAAAGGAAATTTTACCATTTACTTCTATTGCAGTCAAATTGAAAGAAATTATATGCTTCCATATCATTTATTATATCCATATTTGTATGGAATGACCCTTTTGTGGCTGTGTGAGTTAGTCATGCTGTATATTAACTCCTCTTAAAATAATAGTTTACTATAAAAATGAAATTAATAGATTATTTGATTTGTAAGGAACATTAGAAAATAATTAACATAACTTCTATATTTTGTTTTAGATAATTAAGTTGAATTTTGTTATACAAACATATGGCTCCCTAATCATTATCATTTTTTATTTTTACTAATTGACAGACACAAAGTATTGTAGAGATATAAATTGAAAATACTAGACCAAAATGTTCTGGAATGAGAATCACCCACTATTGAATCCTTATCCCAGTCCATATCACACCCCACCCTTCCATCTCTTATATAGCAAAGCATTGTTTTCTATTGTACCTTAGAACTATTTATCAAAATATCTGATAATTTTCAAAAGAAATAAGCATGATCCTAAAATGAAAAAAGGCCCAAGTCATTCCAAGAGTGTCCAGTAAAACATTATTTGGATTAATTTTGTATGATTTTTAGCTTTAAAAATGAAGATATTTGTTTTAGTTTGCTATAGGCTGCCAGGGCAATATATCAGAGATGGGCTGGCTTTTATACTGTGAATTTAATAGGGTAAAAGCTTACAGTTCCAAGGCTGTGAAAACGTCCAAATCAAGGCATCATCAGAGATACTGTCTCACTGAATTGCAGCTGAGGGGGATCAGGCATATGGCAGCATCATCTACAGTTGCCTTCTCTCGGAGCTCAGCTGTGGGCAGTCAAGCACATGGAAGGGTATAATGGTAACCTGCCATCTCTCCCTTCTCCACCAGGCCTGTCTCTTTCAGCTTCAAGCTGCTCTGTGGGTCACCCATTCTCTTTCCGTACCTCTGTCCTCTGCTGATTGCAGCCTCTAGCCTCCTGTATCTCTCCGTCGCTTGAGGTTTCTCTGTCTTTCCACAGCCACAGACAATCCTGGAGTCCTCTCTCACAGGCCAGGGTAAAATGGCAGCTCTCTCTCTCTCTGTCTTTCTGCATGTTTCTCCTGTTTCTAAAGGACGCCAGCAAGAGGGCCTAGACCCACCTTGCGTCACACCTCACCAAAGTACTTCAATCGAAGGCCCCCATCTGAATTCAATCCAATCGAAGGGTCCCACATCCACAGAAAAGGATTAACTCTAAGAACATGATCTTTTCTGGGATTCACGCACAAAAAAACTTCAAACTGTCACAACAGTCCTTCTAAGAATATAGACACCTGAATTAATTCTCATTTATTATGGCCAGGTGTAAAGCACTTCTTAAGTAACAAGTAATTCTTGCTTGGTAAGTAATAAATAGAAGAGCAAGTGCACAAAATGGCAGTATCTAGAGAGATTCAAATCTTGCTTTATCTAGTGCCCGTGGGGCTTAGGGCATTCAGCTTCCATCTGGCAGCTTTTCTTCTCCTTGACTTCTAGTCCTTGTCAAACAGAAGCAGTTTCGCTAGTTTTCCTTTGTCAAAGGGCCGCCAATGCAAAGTACCAGAAATGGGTAGGCTTTATAAAGGGGATTTATTTGGGACAAAAGCTTACAGTTCCAAGGCCATGAAAAGTCTAAACCAAGACACTATCAGAGGTGCTTTCTCACCAAAGTCAGCTGCCATGTAGCAAAGATGGCCACAGATCTCTTCCAAGGTCTCTGCCTTTCCCTCCAGAATCTATCATCTCTCTGAGCCCAGCTTCCAGGGCTCAACTATCAGCTCCAAGCATAGGGCTTGTTTCCTCTTGATCCTCCTATATCAGTTTCGGCTGCTCCGCTTTATTTCTGAAGTCAGCTGCAAGCTTTCAGACATATGGCAGGACTCCTCTCCTCTTGAGTTGCTCCAGCAGCCCAGCCCCTTGGGGGGTTCGTGCTTAAGCAATCCTCTAGTCCTCTCTCACATGGCAAGATCAAAAATGGCAGAGCTTCATCCTGTGTCTGTCTCTCTGTGTGTCTTCATTTTTATCAGACCCAGCAAAAGGTCTCAAGCTGGAGACTCAAGCTGGCTCATACCTCACTGACATAGTACAATCAAGGCCCTAAAGTGATCTTATCAAATGATCTAATCCAAGGGCCCTCTGCAGAATTTTAATGCAATTAAATGGTATCACACCCACAGGACTAGATTAGCTTAGAAACAAACCTTTCTTTTATTTTTGGATTCATAAAAATAATCTCAAACTGCCATAGTAGTCAACACGAACAATTTATGTCACTTGTAATGAAGATCACAATTTTACTAGGTTTATTTAGAAATTGGAATGCTACCAAATACAGAATATTTATGCAAAATTTGGACATATATGTATATATAAATACATATTTGTGTGGTGGGGTGTGTGTGATGTATACACAATGCATACATGTCTGTATATGTTATAGTATGCTATACATGGTACACATAATACAGCTAATCTCAATTTAATGTATATAGCAAATACAGTGTTTCAGATAGTTAATGTCACGAGGATAAAATCTGGCCATTTTGAAGGCTATCTCTACCTTCCTTACACTTTTTTTTTCTGAGACTCTTGAATGTTTTAAAATGAATCATCTGGGCAATCACAGTTGGTGTCATTTATTTAAGAGGAAACATGTTTTATCTTTTACAGAGATATCTGCTGAGATACAGCTGGGAATAACTTAATTTCCAGTGATTTGAAGAAGTGCAGTGGCTTTCGTCTCTATCACACTGCTTTTCCCATCTTTATTGGATCTTTTTGTGTGCAGCTTGTCTGAGACTAAACTAATTTGTCATTGACTACCAGGCTCCTGAAAGGAACTTTGTAGAAGAGTAAAACTTGTTAACTTGTTTGTATTTGTGAATTTTGTCTAGGAAGACCAGTTCCCTTATTTTGTCCTATTGAGCTTTACCTTTTATTTTTTGTAATGAAAAATAAAGGTATAATAGGCATGTACTACCTACTTCTTGTTCTGAATGTAGATATTACAATTGCAAAAATAAATGGGTCTTAATTTTTATTAATTTTTATATTCAGTCCATTAAAATATTTTATTTACATGTATTCATATGTTTTTCTGCTACCCTACTGTGATGGTTAGGCTAATATGTCAACTGGCCAGGTAATTGTGTCCAGGTGTTGGGTCCAGCAAGCACTGGGATAATTGTAATACAAGAACATTTATGGGCTTTGGTCACCAGTGAGTTTACTGGGTGGATGACTTATTACATCTGCATCAATCAGGGAGATTGCTGTCAGCAATGGGTGACACTTTTATCCAATCAGTTGAATACCTTAAATGGGGAAGTGATTTCAACATTCCGAGAGAATTTCCCAGCTCGTCTTTGGACAGCCAACTTCTCCCAGAAACTCATCAAGGACCTTTCATTGGACTTTCACTGGAGCCCCTGGTTTGCAGCCTGCCTGCGGAACCTGGACTTGTGCATCCCCACGGTCACATGAGAAACTCATCAAATCTCATATTATTGACAGATATCTCCTGTTGTTTCCCGAGAGAACCCTGACTATACTATTTCTCACATTAAATATTATGTTCCTTAAAAGAACAAATTGCCCTCTATTTGTTTTATACTTTTCATTGCTTGTCTGTGTTGATTATGGATCTGTTACAAACTGGAAGAACAATATTTGTTGCCACCTGAAAGAAGATAATAAAACAGGAGTGCCTCTGTGTGAAGGTTATAATCTAAACTCTCAAAATGGAAAAAAGAAGAGACTTTATAAAGCAAGATTTACCTAATGCTTATCTTTCAAATTCTACATATGTTCTTTAAAAAAAAGAAGTAGGATCTGATTTTGACCTTTAAAAGGTACTTCTTTTTCCATATTTAAAACATTTAATATTTTATTGCAGCATTTGTCACCATTTCATTATTATCTCTTTCCAGAGATAGAAATAATTCCTGAGCCAAGTAGCCTAATGTCAAAATGCACACTGTGACAGATCAGGTCCTGCTAGAAAGTGATGCCAAGATGAGATTAGATGTGCAAGAGATTTTTTAGGGGAACTGCCTGTGAAATAAGAATGCAGAGGGATCCCAAGTAGATCCTTCAGACCACATCAGGTCTGATCTCTGTGAAAGGAGAGTGAGAAGGATGGGTGGATTGGGTGGGAAGAACCTCAGCACAGCACAGGTCTGAGAACGTTTCAGCCAGGCTGACTGGAAGTCCTCAGCCAAAATTTGCCCGGTAGAGGTCTCCAGCAACAATGGGCAAGAATGACCTGGTGCTAGTCCCCCATGTTCACTGGTTGACTGAGAAGAGCCCAATGGAAGCCTGACTTTGGAGCAAACTCCAAGGTGGATGTAAAGGTGTGGCAGCTGGAGTCTGCCCATCAACTAGGCCCACAGTGGGCTCTCATGAGCGGGGAACTTTTTAAAAAGTTTTTCAGATACGTAAAACTGTACTGTGAAAGATGTTCTTATTACGTAAGCTACATCCTCTTCCTAAATGTTACGTGACAGAGTGATGTACTGGTATTTCTTTTCACGTATATACCTAAAGAATTTGATCTACCTTTAATTCAAACATACGCATTTTTCTCCTGCCACAGCAAACAGGGAGGCAAGTGTACATCTTAATGCTAATAACATTAGCTTAATATTCTACTCCAGAGAGTCACCTCAAAAACTGTTCAACATCAATAGGGCAAAAGAAGATTTACATTTTTTCCTCAGGAACATCTTCAGTATCCTTATGGATAACACTAAATAATTCCATTTAATAGTTTAGTTCACTTAATTATATGGGCATGTTTCTTCCACTTAATATTCTTATAGAACCACATAGTTGAAGACCTTCTTATAGCTAAATCATTTTTATAAATCTGGCCAAGATTATGTACCATAGTGGGGATAGATTGGTTACACTTTTGTTAACATTTTCCATGTCAAGGTTATAATATAGGACTGTGGGGCTTTAGTGAAATGCAGTTTTGAGCAGTAAGTATGCATAAAGCCATACTTTTCAAGGGAAGTTTTAGACCTGCCCTCAGAGAAGCCCACTGACACCAACAAGGAAGAGGTGACTCTGTATCTAGACATGGATTTTACTTTTGTTAACAAAATGTAACTTTAAAACCAGTGTTTTAGTATGCCAAAGGGCTGTCGATGCAAAGTACCAGAAATGGTTCGGCTTTTTAAAAAAAGTATTTATTTGGGATAAAAGCTACAGTTCCAATGAATCTTTTCCATGAAAAGTCCAAATTGAGGCCCCATAAGAATTATAAGATTTGCTTTCTCACCAATGTCAGGTACTGTTGATTCTGCTGTCAGGCATGTGGGCAAAGAAGATGGCCTCCAATCTCTCCTGAAGTCTCAGCCTTCCCCTCTGGGCTCAAGGTCTCTTGAAAGCCAGCTCCTGGAGCTCAGCTATGACCAACCAGGAATATAGCAGGGCTTGTTTCCTCTTGAGCTCTGTGGGCCCAGTCTCTTGGGGACTTCGTGTTTAATCCATCATCTAGTCTTCTCACATGTCCAGATCAAACATGGCATTTGTCTGTCTCTCTCTGTCTCTGAGTTTATATCAGACCCAGCAAGGGTGGTGGTGACTCAGCCTGAGTCATGCCTTACTGATGTAGTCCAATCAAAAGCCCTAAAGTGATCTTATCAAGTAATCTAATCAATGGGCTCACAACTGAATTTAATGCAATCAAAGGGTATCACCCACAGAAATAGATTAGTTTAAAAACATAATCTCTCTCTTTTTAGGATTCATAAAATAACTTCAAACTGCCACAATCAGTATCCATAGCTTCTAAAGTTTATGGTTTTTTAAAAATCACTTTTCTATTTATAATTTAAATAACTGAGCTCTCAGCAATATAAGAAAGTTCTTCTTAAAATTGTTCACTAACCAGCTTCCGTCACATAATGATTAGTATCTAATAGGGACAATCTAAATGATATTTAACCACTCATTTGTCTAATTAAGCTCTATTCTTCTATATTAATCATATGTGAACCTCTGTGATAAACACTCAAAAGCTCAGTGGTTTAATACATTAAAGATTTTTCCTTACTGCAATCACAGTACTTTGAGGCTTGGGGCAGACAGCTTTTTCCCTCCACTGTCATTTTGTGCCTGAGCTGTTTTCCAGTCCCCCTGGGACTGCACAGGCCTCCGCAAGAGCAGGGAAGGCTATCCAAGGGTGTGCCAGGAAGAAGAAAACACAGACATTGCCGAACACGAGCGTCCTCCACCACGTTTCGTAGCAATCAAGTCCACCAAAATGCCTTTTATTACTTTAGGTTTCAGTAAAAGCATCTCACTGAGCTGCGACTTCACTTAAATTCTCGGCTTTTATGTAATTTCATGATTGTGCACAGCCACAAAAAAAAGCATTTCACGTCCTTTCCAAATGTATTATTGAAGACATTGCATTGCTTTTCAACTCATGTTTCTGATATCATATTGTATTAGTGTATTTTATTGTGCTACACTTCAAATCACTTATTTTTTGAGATAGAAGCATCATTAAACATGAACAAATGTTAATAGTAGCCTGGTTTTGGGAAAATTTAATTTTTTATTTTTCATAATATACACTGTATACCTGAGTTTTATTCTGTATGAATCAATATAATGGAATAATCACTGAGGAATATACTCAGTATGCCCGCATGCCAAGAAGTTAAAATTTTCTAAATCCTGTGAACAAGACTGATATCTTGACAATCGGAGTGATTGTCACCACCTCATACCACTTGGGCAGCTAAAGGGAAACAACACTCTGAAGCACAGTCTCATTAGATAGAGAGGGAGCTGGACAGATCTTTTCAGAGCCAGCCTTGATTTCCAAGTGCGGCCCAGAAGTCCCCATTTGCTCTTTACTACTATTTTAGGACCATGAGCAAAATGGAATACATGCCTCCTTCATTCATGGTCATTCTTACTTTTGACTCCCAATCCATTCAATGTTTTCCAGTATTGAAAAAAGGCTATATGACAATGCCACTTTTTTATAAAGTTTAATTCCAGATGTTACTGAATTGATTTTATTCATAGAAAAGTGCACTTATCTCACAAACATATATGCATGCATGCTTTATTATTTTCTCTTATCTGCTGCTTCTACTTATTTTCATAGATTTAAAGATATTCATTGGCTTAAGAATCATTATATTTAAACTGGGACTTTAATTAAATTATTTCTTCACTAAATTCACCATCTTTTTTCCTCTTAACAGTACCTTCATTTTTCTTTTCTAGGCAATTATTAAAGTTATGAATAACAGGATATCTTATTTAGAGGTAACCTTTAAGGTTTATGCAGTTCAAAATGAAGGTGCCCAAAAAAACAGTGAGGACTTAAGAAAGGAAAATTTTAGTGTATGATTTAACAAAAAAGGAGAATATAACAAAATATATATATATATTAAAAGATCAAACTAATTAACTTAATGTTTAACTAGAGACATGCTTTTAATTTTAAATGAGGGTATTATAATTCTTGTTATAACTATTGAAGTTGACAACATGCACACAATAAAGGAAGAGATTGGCTAATATATGAAAAGTAGAATTTAGGAACATTGAAAAATAAGGGTAAAAGAAGAAAGTAAGCATTAAATTCATTTAACTGATTTGAGGATTAAAAAGTGACTGCATCAATGCTAATAGTTTTTTATTTAGCTTGGCTATTTTAAAGTGTTATTTTTCTAGGTATATTCTACAAGGAAAAAATGCCTCTTCCAAAGCTACAGACTGCCCAGGTCTAAAGAAAGAAAATTAAAGAAGTTCAAGAATTATCCAAAATAAGCCAATTATTTTTTCCTGACTCTTTTGGGTATTCTCCAAAGAATTTCCCTGGCAAGAACACTTCTTAGTGTTTTTCTTTAATAGATAGCATTCCTGACAACTGCAAATTGACAAGCAGGCAGAGAACATACTGTTGGTCCCAGTTTTTGAGGGGCTATCTTCTTGCTTCTGGTCTTCTGGTTATTGCAGATTTAGTTGTGCAAGGAGATTATTTGAGAATGGAAGCATGAGTTTTATGTACAGGCAAATTATTGGGTTCCCAGGTGCCAGTATTAACTGAGCATGCAAAGTTAATTGCTTGTAATGTTAGAAACTTCAGACTGGGAACTCAGTGGAGTGAAACACCATTTAATTTAGAGCAAAAGGTAAAAAATCATGACATCTCTACCTTTTCCTGCTATATCTCATGACTGGCAACTTATAATTGGAAAGAATTCATTTAATTTTACAATTTCAACTTGGGCCTTTTGGTATGTGAAGATTAAACAAAAGAAGTTTAGAGTTTTTTAGGTTTCACATTCAGATTTTTCTCAAGAGACAAAGTGCAATGGAAATTTTTAAAAACCATGGTAATGGAATTAAAGTAGTTCAGAATCATAGACATTCAAATGGAAAACTTTTTATTAAGGATTTTGTAGTTTAAAATTTTATTATTGAAAACCATATCCAGACAACAATGAACAGAGTATCACGCATTTCAATACAATGTTTTACTATATCTATTCAAATTGTATTTTCTAAATTTAAAAGATTAATTTATTATTTTTAAAGCTAGAATAAATTGTTACATATTTCTTCCTTTAACTATTTGTTTGTCTTTAACAATAAAAGCAAAGGGCCAATGATGCACTTTTCCCTGTTATTTGAATATACAAATAGTACTTTTTGTGATGCTGGATTGGAGGGTAGATTTGTTATATGAATATATCTGTATTAGAGAATGAGCTACAGAGAAGCATTAAATCAAAATTTAGCCATTCATTACAGCCCATCTGTGTTTCCTTAGCTAGTTAATAATGATGGACTACATTGGAATGCAAAAACAATTGCAATATGGATGTGGCTAGGAGAACAATAACAAAAAATACTAAAGGTCATATTGGAATCCAACCAGTTTTAGTTTCTTGGCTGCCAAAGCAAATACCCGGCCATGGGTTCACTTAAACAATGGAGATTTATTTACTTAAGAGAAGTCCAAAATCAAGGTGTCATCAGGGTGAAGCTTTCTCCAAGAAGACTGTAGGGATTTGGGGCTGGCTGCCAGTGATCCTTGGCTTTTTTGTCACATGCTAATACTCTCCTGGCATCTTGGTTCTGTTGACTTCCAGCTTCTGGATGCTCCCTTTTTGGTTTTCTCTGTCACATGGCAATGCACATGGCTGTCTTTCCTGGCCTCTCCTTAAATCCAATTTGAAGTTTGCAGCCTTAACTAAAATGACCAGGAGTGGAAGAGATAATGATCCTGCTTGAATTAAGTCCACAGAACTGCTATTGCCCTTTAAAGTACATCAGAGTTCTGACAAAACTTAAGGCACAGATTTACTGACAACAATAGAGCCTTGGACAGTGTTCCACAGTACTTTCACATCAGCATAATGATCTGCGACAAAAGTCAGCTACGTATCTAGTCTGTTAAAAGAGGTTTGTCCCACTGTAGATGGCCTGAGTTTGCATTCTTTCAGAAAATTACACAATTGCGAACTGACTACAAAGTACCAGAATAATCAAGAATTGTTTTCATTGATTACTTCCACCTTATTGCAGTTAGAATCCAAACCATTAGATTGTCGGCAGATCTTCAGAGGAGCAATGAAGCAAGTAGATCTTTTGTGTATTCATATACAGCTGTTGATAGAGAAAGGACTAATGGTATTAGAGGTGGTAGAACGTACTTTCAATATCCAGGCTGCTAAGGGCCTGCACAGAAAATATCTGAGTTAAGAAGTGTAGAAAGCATGTGATTTTTATTAATTGAAAAGTAGGTGGGAGTGAGTGGCAATAAACCATTTGTTTCTTCTTGATTTGTCATCTTCAAATCTTTAAATAGTCGTGTGCCCTCACCATTATGCCTCTGTTAATAACAATTTGGATCTATCTAGTCATTGCAAGGGTAACCTGCACTGTCTATGCCTGTTTTATCCTGAAGAAATTACCTTCCAATGCACCATGATAGGCTAAAAACAAAAGCTCATTCTCAAACTTGTGAGACACAATATAAACAAAAGTCACCTAAGGGAAACTTTGGCAGTGACTTCACCTTTGTGAGTATGCTTTGAGGTCATTGGGGGCATTTTTTATTTCCAGGATGCATTTTATATGAAGTGACATTCCCCGTGAGCCTCCCACTGCTAACACTGATGCTGCTGAGGCCATGTCCAAACAGAATGGGACATGTCTCTTGGGACACAATTTCTTTTAGAGGAAGTTTGGTGTCAATTAAGCAAAAGAAAATAAATGCTGATATGAATGAATCAGAAGTGCCATGAATAAGCAGTTTTTGGAGGTACTTCAAAAAACTCATATTTCTATAATTCTTTTAATGTTTTTAATAATAAAAATGGGTCTGTGACTCCTTTTTTGAGGAATTTATGTAAAACATTTAGTATTAATTCATTTATAGACTAATTTTTGAGCACTTCTTGTGTGTACAGAACAAGTTAGTCATAGAAAGAGTTAGGAACTTATTCCACTAGGCTCCTATAATCTAGTGTGCTAAATAAATCTGACAAGAAAACAAATTTCACATGCCCTAGCAGGGTTTCAAGCACTGTACTGCTTAATAGCATCAGGATGATTTGGGTAGTTTTTGTAATGAAGGTAGAATTTGAGAATAGACTAGTTGATTATAAGTATTTTCATAATGGTGATAGAATTTAAAGCATTCCACATGAAGGAGCATGTCACGAAGGCAGAATTACGGATGTTCACAGCAAAGTTATAAATTTGGGGGACATCCTCCTTTAGAGTTACTACCTTTAAATCTTTTACTCAAACATATCAAATAACTTAGAGTCCAAATAAAGCATAAGTGCCATATTGAGGATGTCTGGGTTTCTAGGTATTAATTGCAGATACCTATATTAAAATCTCCCGAATTCTTTATTCTAAAAATCATCCAGATAAGTAATGAAGAGAAATAGAAATCACTCAAAATATGTCTTGATCATAGCTAACATGCAGAGAATATTATATAGCCAAGTGAGTATGTATAATGAAGACCAGACGATTTGGCCCTGGACCACACACCACTGCTGGGATTTGGGTAAAACACAGTGTGAAGAAAAACAAGGACATCCTAGTGTAGAATAATTCAATAACATCCAGGAGAGAGTCTGCCATAAGATGGAACTCATGGGAACTACTTGGAAAACTTGTTAACCAGAGCTGAGAAAATAAAAAGGGAAAAATCTCGAAATGTTAAGGCGATAGGCAATGATAGCCTTGAGCTTTCACTTCTGGGGGAGACAGAAGAAGCACTTTGGAAGGCAGTATCTCTGAAAGGCAATACCCAGTAATGAAGGACAGACAAAAAAAAAAAGTCTGATGATAAGGCTGTATTGAAACAATATAAGATCTAAGAAATAAAATATCATATAAAATATACTTGTGCATATCTGTATATAAATAAATGATATAAAAAAGACCATGTGCATTTGTACACACACATATCCAAGGGAACATGTAATAAAGAAATGGATCTACACTCTAGTAACAGAATGAGAAGCCATTGAACCAAGAAAATAGAAAAGAAGCTAAAATCCTTTCCCTTCCCCAACCCATCTACAAGGCATTCCTAGTAATCACTGTTTCAGGAATATCCAAAACATTATAATTAAATAAATAAAACAATTCCCAAACATAGCCAATAAAAGTAATAAAATATCATGATTAATATAATTTATATTATCAGGTAAAGTTAAATAATATTCAAATAAATATAGTATAAAAGAACAAAAGAACAACAATAACTCAATAATAGGGTAAACAAAAATATTTTGAATTCAATGAAATGGAAATCTCAGAAAAATTCATGCCAGACCAAAAAGAACTGGAAAATTCCAAAAGCAAAACAGAAAACATAGCATGAAATATCGTTTTAATTAAATATAATTATACAAGTAATTACAGATATAATTAAAACAATGCAAATACAAAATTTCAAAAAATATTGCATAAGCAAAAAAAAAAAAAAACATTTGAAATAGTAAATGACAAAAGCCAGGGCATAAATTGAATAAAAATAAAATATTTCTTGAAATGAATACTAAATTGAAGGTGGCCAAAAGAACATAGATTTGAGTACAAATATAACAAGGACACAGACAATAGGAATGAGAAAGCCAAGAAAACAAAATAGATATAAATAAAGTGATTAAAATGGATCAGAGAAAAGGAAAGCCTGTTCCCTCCTGAAGATTCCATTCCACAGACTTCTACTGGATATAACTGAGAAAAATTGTTGATAAAGCAGTAGACCAGAGAAAGTCTCCTTTAGAATTCTAAGTGTAGAGGAATGGATTGCCAACCTTACTTGGAAAAAAACACAACACCTGCTGCCCCTGCTGAGATGATTCTCTCAAAAGCCATAAGCTTACAGTGTGAGACAGAATTATTGCTGAGGAAAGAACATGGGGATAAAGAAAAAGCAAGCATAAACAAAAAAAGAACAGCAGAAAATAAGCCTGATCCTAGGATCCTATATATAATAATATAAATAATATTAGAGGTATCCTACTGCAGACAGAGGGCAGAAAACTCATTACTGCCCAAAATTCACCACATTTGCAAGGCAAAATTTTGCTATCAAGGTAAGGAGAGGCAGTGAAATTGAGAAAGCATAACTGATATTGAGAGGAAACTCCAAGCAAAAACAGAAGAATACACATTCTTTTCATATCCACATGGTACATTTCATAAGATAGACAATATTTGGTTCCATCACACAAACCTAAACCCATTTAAAGAATTAAAATCATGCAAAGTATGTTCTCTAAGTCCAGTGGAATTATACTGGAAATAAATAGGATACAAAAAATTAAAAAATCATTGTAATTCACCTTAAAAACATAACAAAGAAGAATATATATGATTAGATGAGTGGATGCTGAAAATTATTTGACAAAGTTCGATATATATTTACATAAAAACTCTAAGCAAACAAGTAGTTAAAATTTATAAAAGTCTGTTTTTTGACATAATATTTTCTTCTTTCTTCTTTGTTTCTAGGATCAGAAAAAAATTCAAGCATGATTGCCCTCATTACCCTATCCTACATTTTACTTAGCCAATGCAATATGGGAAGAAAAAATATAACACAAGGCATGCAAACTGTAAAAGGAAGAAATAAAATTGTTTATATATAAGGATAATATGGCCATCTATGTATAAATATCAATAAGCCTACAAAAAGGATTCCTGATTTAATCACTGAATTAAACAAAATTGCAGTATACAGATCAATAAAAACAAATTACCTTTATACATTCTAGCAATGAAGAATTGGAAGTTGAATTTAAAAATCACATTTAAAATAGCAACAAAATATGAAATATTTAGGTATGACCCTAACAATATATAGGCAAAATTTGTATGCTGAACACTACAGAACTTTGATGAGAAAAATGAAATAAGATATAAATACAGATAAAGATATAGTTTGTTCAAGGATTAGGTAACTCACTGTTGTTAAATCCATATTTTTCCCAAATTAATTTATAAATGTAATACAATCCCTATCAACTTCCCAAGTACTTTTTTATTTTTCAATATTGTTCATCTGGTTCTAAAATTTTTGTTGAAAAGCAAGAGAGCTAGAAAAAGCAACATAATTTTGAAAAAGAATAACAAAGTCAAAAGAATCAAACTACCAGAATTCCAAACTTATTATAAAGCTATTTAGGAGAGAATTATATATACAAAAGGAAAGACACAGCAATGATTAGAATAGAATAGAATAGAATAGAATAGAATAGAATAGAATAGAATAGAATAGAATAGAATAGAATAGAATAGAATAGAATAGAATAGAATAGAATAGGAGAGTACAGAATATATGTATGTATGTATGTATGTATGTATAAATGATTTTGACAAATGTGTCAAGGCCACTTAATGGATGAAGGATAATTTTTAAAAACAAATTATGCTGAAAAAAATTGACTATATGCAAAAAATAAATTAAACTCAACTGACAGCTTGAAATTTTAAAAAAATTTAACATGTATCATAGACCTAAATATAAAATCCTAAGACTATAAGAATTCTAAAAATGGAAAACATAGGAATGACACTTGGAACCTTGTTTTAGGCAAAGATCTATGTAGGACCTAGAAAGCATAAAATATAAAACATATTAATTATTTTGGCTTTTTCAAAATTAAAAATTTTTGCTTGCTGAAAGACATTCTATATATAATGAATACATATTTCACTAAATGGATGAAAATATTTTCAAAAATATTTCTCTTAAAGGGTAGATGTCCATCCATAATATTAAAAGAACTATGAAAACAATAATTAAAAATTAAATGCACTTCACCCAGGAAAGATAAGAGTGACAAGTAACCACATAAATAAAGATAGTCAATATTATGGAGAAGCAAATTTAAACCACAATGTAATATCACTACATCATGTTATAATGACAAAAAAAATTTTTTTTTTATTAAAACACCACAATCAAAGAGGTAAAGCATTTGAAACTCTCATATATTACTGTTACGAATGCAAACCTGCACAGGCTCTTTGAAAAACAGTTTTATAATATGTATGTAGTTAAACTTACTACACAACACAGTAATCCCATTCCTAGGTATTTGCTCAAGAGAAAAGCAAAAACAAAAAAACCCAAAACAAAACAAAAAACACATTCACAGAAATGTACATACATAGGTATAGTTGTTTTATGGATAATTGCAAAAATTAGAAAAAACATAAATGTTGATCATCTGATGAAGGGATAAACAAAGAAATACTAAATGATAATAAAAATGAATGAATTACAGATACATGCAAAAAGGCCTATGATTCTCACATGCATTTTCATAAGTGAAAGAAGCCTATGTGGAAAAAGGCAAAATTATAAGTATAGAAAACAGATCATTGGTTGCCAGAGCCAGGGTAAGGAAAGGAAATTAAGTGTTACAGGGCACCAGGGAACATTTGGGGATGATAGAAATGTTCTATATTTTGATTGTGATGAAAGTTAGATGACTGAATGCTTGGTCAAAATTCATAGACCTGCACTCCTAAACAGGTTGAATTTTAATGTATATAAATTTTACTGTAATAAACTTGATATAAAAATAAGGATCAGGAAGCAATGATAGGAGTAGAAGACAAGCAAAGAAGAACCAATTAAATTATAATTGGAGATTCTGAGGAAAAACAGCAAAAATATAAATGAAAACAAAATAAAAACCCATGAAAAACATAATTTAAAACTGAAATTCAAAAATTATACTTAAATAAGTTAATACTTTAATCAACATATTGAAAGGGCACATTATATTTCCAGAAACATTGATCCAGGATATTCAAATCTGTGTCATACATTAAGAAAATTACTAGACTTTAAAGATAAAGAAAAATCTCTCTAAATCTCCATGGTGGGTGGGGGGGGAGATCACTTTAAAGGAGAGATAACTAGGTATAATAATACATCTAAACATTACTTTTGAAAGCCAAAAATCAATTGAGCAATATCTACAAAATACTCAGGGAAAAATATGATAATTCACAGATTTTTAATACTGCTAAATTCCCTTTCAAATATCAAGGCTAGAGAAAAAAATAAATTTTAACAAATCATGCAATATTGTCATTGTAAGTTTCCTAAAGCAAGCACTTCAGTGACTTCTGCTGAGGAAGCAATTATTTCTCATAAGTATTGAATACACTTTACTATAGACCTAAGTTTAAATTAAAGGACAATATAAGTATAGAATAATAGCATAAAATGTTCTACTCTCTGACAAAATATACACAAATGGGAAGTAGAAAGAGGGACACAGAAATAAAGTATTCAAACTAATTTATTGCCTCCTTTTGATAGTAGGTAGTACTCAAAGGTCATCTTAATGCTGTCCATTGTAGGATAGAAGCCAAAGTATGCAAAAAATAAGAACCAAGAAAAATACTAATATTGACTAAAAATGATTCTTAGAAATTAGGAAAGGTGGGGGAAGAAAAGTTTTTCTGTCAGCATTTAGAATAAACTGATGGAAAATTCAAGTGTAAATTTGATGAGATTTGCAAATATATGAGAATTCAAAAGGGAATGGTGAAGAAACCCAAACTGCAACATTGGGAAGTCATCGCTACCCTGATCTGGCCTGGTTTCTAAGAATATGAAGTTGATCCTCATTATTCAAGGATTGTCTATTTTCAAATTCACCTACTTACTAAAATCTATTTGTATACCCTAACTAAATACCTGTGGCATGTTTTCGATCATTTGTGGCCATATGCAGTGTGGTAGATAATTTGTGTCATCTGAAGTGCTGAGGTCAAACAAGGCTTCTTGTTTCAGTTCTCATAATATAAATGAGTGTCCTTTTTGTGCCACATTTTTCACATTTTTTCTAGTGATTTTACTGTTTAAAATTGCCCCTGAGTATAGTGCTGAAGTGCTGTCTAGCATTCCTAAGAGGAAGAAGACTGTGATGTGCCTTACAGAGACAATACATGTGTTAGTTTCATTCAGACATAAGTTATAGTGCTGTTGGCCATGAGTTCAATGTTAATGAGTCAACAATATAAATTAAATAAGGCGTCTTTTAAACACACATAAAACAAGGCTATGTATCGATCAGATGATGAAAATGCTGTGGCCAAAGGCTTGCAGAAATGTAGCCCTGCATTTCCCCTAGCAGTAAGCATTCAGTATTTGATAATCCATTGTTCATGATCACTTTATGGATCATAACAACTGTGAATAACAAAAATCATCTGTAGAGCCTGAGTGAAAAGATCATGTAAAATTTTTTGTAGTGTTCAATCACATGGAAACATGAATAAAGGGAAAAGAGAAGCGAAGCATTAATGGAAAGGGACAAATTACAGATAGAGTAACTTCTTTCATTGCCTCATGGTCCAAAGACCTTAGGGGCCAAAGTCTCCAAATGACAGTACCCTTGGAAAACATGTTCTTAAATATAAACCATTCCTGTCAGTGTAAACCCATTGTCAGTAGGCTCTTGTGATGAGGCTACTTCAGTTAAAGTGTGACCCATCCCATTCAGGATGGGTCTTAATCCTCTTACTGGAGTCCTTTATAAACAGAATGAATACAGGGAGAGAGAGAGAGAGAGAGAGAGAGAGAGAGAGCGCACATGCCATGGAAACAAGAAGCTGAAAGCAATAAAACCTGGAAGAGAAGGGAGAGACCAGCAGATGACAGTATATGCCTTGTCATGTTTAAGAGAAGTCAAGAATCACCGGCAGCCAGTCTTTGAGCAGAAGGCATTGCCTTGATGATGTCTTGATTTGGATATTTTCCCAGACTCTCACTGTAAGTGAATAAATTCCCATTGATTAAGCTGAACCATTTCTAGTATTGCTTTAAGCAACCTAGGACAGTAAAACACCAATTGTAAGCATCAACCTTCCCCACCTATAAACCAAGACTTTCAACCAGCATGGCCTGTCTTTGGATGGAAAACACAAATTCAAACTGAGTCACTAGATGTATTAATGAATGGAGGCAGTTATCCTTCCAAACCTTGGATTTTGCATGTGGTACACAGCATCACATATCAGCCACTGGCCCAGTGTATATAATGCATCATAGAGAAAACACACACACACACACACTCAATTCCTTAAAGTGGTATCTTCAAATTGGCACCTTTACCTGACTTTTAACAAGTCATTCTACCTTTAAATGAAATCAAGAGCTTCTCAGTAATAGAGGTGCATGGTAAAGCTAATGAAGTTCATAGTCCTGAATCCATGGCTACAATATTTCGCTATAAAATGGGTACCCTGATACGAAGCAATATTTCATTACTATGTTGAAAGCTGAAGGTGGTGCTGTTGGAATAACCATGAGAAGGGAAACAGGCACATATTTAGACTAAATGTCAATGCCATTGGAGATACATTTCCGTTTCCTCAAAAAAAGAAAAGAACAAGGGGTCTGTAACAGTTGGCCAATTTGATGTAATTATGAATTCCAAAAATATAATTGGATCATGCTTGTAACTGATCTGTTAATCTGGGCATGATTAGGTTATGATTAGAGCGTTGAGCCCCACCCCTTGGTGGGTGGGGAATCGAATATAAAAGGCAAGGCAAAGAACAGAGTTGAAGCAGTCTTTTGAGAAGCAGTTTTGATGTTGGAAAGAAGGCCCCAGGAGAAGAGAAGCAAGCCGTTCACCTGATCGTCTACAGCTGACCTTGTGGAGGAAACAGGAGCTAAGCCCAGAGAGAAACGCAGCCCCGGGGAGAGAGGAACCCCAGAAGCCTGAACTCTGGCAAACTCCGGCAGCTGTCTTGCTCTAACACGTGGCAATGGACTGTGGTGAGAGAAAAAACTTAACACTTTATGGCCTGGTATCTGTGGACTTCTACCCCAAATAAATACCCTTTATAAAGACCAACTCATTTTTGGTATTTCTCATTAGCACCCCTTTGGCTGACTAATACAGAATTTGGTACTGAGGAGTGGGGAAGTGCTTTTGTAATTACCAAAATGTTGGAACGGTTTTATAAATGGGTAAGTGGTATTTTTTGGAGGAATTGTGGAGGAATGCTTGATGGAAAAGGCCTAGATCACTTTGAAGAGACTGTTGATAGCAATATGGACGCTAAAGAGACTTTCTATGATGCCTTAGAAGTAAATGATGAAACTATTATTGGAAACTGGAGGAAAGGCGATCCATGTTTTAAAGTTGCAGAGTACTTAACAAGATTAACTCCTGGTGTAATATGGAAGACATAATTTGAAAATGGCAAACCGGAGCATTTAGCTGAAGAACTTTCCAAGGTAAACTTGGAGAATGTGGCTTGGCTTCTCCTTGCAGCTTATAGCAAAATACTAGATGAGCAAAATACACTAAGGACTGAACTTTTGGGCAGAAAGAAAACAGAAGCTGATTCCAGAACTTCCAAGTTTCTGGAAATCAGTTTCCCAGATAAAAGTGCCCCATTTGAAGACTTAGCTAAACCTGGAACTCATAACTCAGAATTAAAGATGCAATTATCTCAGAAAGACTTGTGGAAAGTCTTACTGTCTGATGGCTTGGACCCCTGCTTCCTGCATGCTAAAACAACAAAGTTTTTTGAGAGAGCTGTATGAATAAAATCGCTGTCAGCTTGGACAAAAGAGAACATGGAAAGGAGAGATTGAAGGAGAATCAGCTTTAAGAAGAAAACCGTGGAAACAGAGATCTGGACATAAGACATCTCCTTGGGCCAAGAGAGGAGCCCCACCCATGTGTACAGAGAGGGTGAGTTTGCCCCTGCAGTTGAAGAGGGTGGATGTCCCCACCCGATGTTCTGGGAGAGTTTTGCCAACCCAGGGTGTAGAGAGGGTGGAGCACATTCCTCAAAGATTAGGGCAGTTAAGGTCAACACCCCATAGGTCTGAGAGGGATGTACCTGTCCCCCATGGATTAGAGAAATCCAGGTGGTCAACCCATTGCTCTGAGAGAGTTGAGCCTGTATGCCAAAGGTTAGGGGGAATGTTGTCTTCACCTCACTGTACCTGGGGGGCTAAGACTCTAACCCAAAGATTGGATAAGGTGTGGCAATAACCCCAACACTCTTGGAGGGTGAGGTCTGAAGCTTGGCCACACCTAGATGCTTGATGAGGGTGGAATCAAGAAAATGACTGTTGAGCAAGTCTGTGGAAAGGGTGGATTCCCATGTGGCCCCAAGGAGAAGAAACCATCATCTTAAGAATGACTCTTGGACTTTGAAATCGAATGGAGGATGCCCTGCAAGTTTACTGAACTGTAGAGGATCCATGACTCATGTTTAACATCCCAATTTCTCCTTATGATATTGAAAATGTTTATCCTTTTCCTTTCCATTGTGTATTGGAAGCAGTTAAGTGGTATTGTAAGTTTCAGAGGTCTATAGCAGATGGGACTTTGCCTCAAGATGAACTGTATTTCTTTAAAATGATTATGATATGATTTTGTACTTGAATTGTTACTGATTTAAGGTTTTTTGAATATTGTAATGTATTTTTGGAATTCAGAGGGTGGAGTGTAACAGTTGGCCAATTTGATGTAATTATGAATTCCAAAAATATAATTGGATCATGCTTGTAACTGATCTGTTAATCTGGGCATGATTAGGTTATGATTAGGGCATTGAGCCCCACTCCTTGGTGGGTGGGGAATCGAATATAAAAGGCAAGGCAAAGAACAGAGTTGAAGCAGTCTTTTGAGAAGCAGTTTTGATGTTGGAAAGAAGGCCCCAGGAGAAGAGAAGCAAGCCATTCACCTGATCGTCTACAGCTGACCTTGTGGAGGAAACAGGAGCTAAGCCCAGAGAGAAACGCAGCCCCGGGAAGAGAGGAACCCCAGAAGCCTGAACCCTGGCAAACGTCAGCAGCTGTCTTGCTCTAACACATGGCAGTGGACTCTGGTGAGAGAAGAAACTTAACGCTTTATGGCCTGGTATCTGTGGACTTCTACCCCAAATAAATACCCTTTATAAAGACCAACCCATTTTTGGTATTTCACATTAGCACCCCTTTGGCTGACTAATACAAGGTCTTTTGTAAGAAAAAACAAACTGCCATTAAGAGAGGGAGTTGGTCTCTTCAAATAATGGTAATATTGGGTCAGCACCAGTCTCTGCATGTGGCATTTAGGGCAATTAACAGTCATAGTAGATATCAGATCCATAGATCAGACTTGGTGAGAGGCAGACCATACTGTTGAAGACATGCATATACTCCAAGTAAGCCAGCATAGCCACTTGGTCCATGCACCCATTGTATAGGCACAAGACCTATGGAGAAGCACAGTTGTTTAACATACAAATAAAGAATCATCCTGTCAACCTTTACTTTAGATTATCCTATATGGTTGATGTTCTCTGATGGACCGTAATATAAAATATATATGCATTCATATTCCTCTTCCCTAGGCACCTCATTCCCAATCAACCAATCTTGCTTCTAATCCTCTGATTAATGTACCATGCCATTCTCCACTACTCAGGAAACAGTGTGTATCCATACCCTATATCACATGTTCCTCAATAAAAAGCAGATGACCAAGTGTACTGCCCAAAACTCTGCCAGCTAGGTGGACCTTTTACATTCTCTCCTATGTGGATATCTCTTAATGAGGCTGTGATGTGGCAACGGTCCATTTTGAGCTACCACCAATACATCAGGTAATTCCATTTCTGAATCTTTTCTCCTGCATCAATTGGTAAGATAGAACCCCTTGAGGCCACAGGTGTAGTTGAGGAAGAGTTGTCTCTGCAACAGTGGTAGGTGGTATGGGAGGCTAGGCATTATGTTCATGTAATATTCTCCTTCATATTGGTTCTGAATGAAACCATGGCCTCTAATGCAACATAATCCCCAACATATCACTTCCATTGTACGATTGGTACTCAGTAAATCTGGCAAAACCCAGCTCATGATTGCCATCTGCATAGACAGAATCCATCAGTGTCCCATAGTCAGATGTTTAGTCATTGCTAGGGCACAGGAGCTGGTTTTCAAGTGGAGAGTAGTAGCTCTTGGTTGTGAAAGGCTCAGCTTTTTTTTTTTTTTTAGTACCTTAGTGGTCTACATCGCAAATAACTTTTTGTGGCTTGCCTGGGACTCCACAGAACATCCTTTTTTTCCCACATACTCTTCCAGTATCATTAGATATGATGGAATATGTGTTCCAAGCAGCAAAGAAACTTCCAGCTTAGCCTAGTCTTGCTGCAGTCACTCTCTGTCAGCTTTCCCCATCACCTAATGGTTTGGAACATTTTGCCCTTTCAAAGCAGTTTGCCTCTTAGTTGGAAGTAGAAAATGAAAAGGGTAACAACTTGTTCTTTAGCTTAGTGGGGATATCTAAGCATGTCTCCAAACACCAAACTATCTCTAAAATTTAAGAACTTATTTCCCATCTTCTGCCACGAATGCATCTATCAGGGGTATTTAGAGTTCTTACCACTTCTTGTTGAACAAGTCAAATTAGCATAATATTATCAGTTTTGTGGAACTATAAGATGCTCTATGGAATGTCCAGATGATCAAAGTCACTGCAGACTATTGTATGACAGAGAGGGAGATATTCAATAGGCAAATCTATTAAAATGCCCCTCCATCCTTGGCATGTAAAGAAGAAATCTCTCTTTGATGGGGACGCAAGAAAGTATTTGTCATATCAACAGTTGCATCCAAGTTCCAAAGGCCATGTTGAACTACTCCAATAAAGATACACATCTCACCAGGTAAAACTGGATGTACACTTCGTTATCTTTACCACAATTCACTGTCACCCTATCCTTTTGAACTTTGCAGAGGATAAACTGCATACTTCAGGACATTCTTGGTGGTACTAATCTGCAATTACTCCAGAAATGCAGTGTTGTTTCTGATTTAATAGGGGTAAGGGTTGGGACCTTCAAGAATTTTCTCTTGACCATTTCTAACTTTATGACTCCTACTCCACAGGTCATGGAATCTTTGTGAGGATTCTACCTTCCTGCTAAGTTTATCTCTCCTGATTATTCATTTAGACCTGGATAAATAACCCCAGGAAGTGCCAGGAATTCCTCAGATGGCCATGGGCCAAAACTCCATTTCTCACCTGCCCTCCATAAGCCCCTTCACTCACCAAAGGACCATGCTGATATTTCAGTCTGAGTATACCTTTTTCCCCAAGGCAGGCAGTCATCCTGGCAAATAGAACATTCTATTTCGGGCTTTTGTCATGGCATTCTAAGGACTTTGTGCAAAAGAATACAGCATCCATTTCAATCCATGGTCTCAAGATCTGATATTTCTGATAAATGAAGGTTGGACTGCAATATATCTACTGTAGTTGCCTATGCCATCTATCTACTCACTAGATCTAAATTTTGAATAACACCCTAGGTAATAGAAGACATTTTAGCTTTCTTGTCTCTGTGAGCATTATGAACATTTAGCCATTTCCACAGATTTGTGAAGGTCAAGGCACCCTTATTGCCACTCTGGCTTTGCTGCCCTTTACATTTGCTGCCACTCCTGGTTTAGTGCCTCTGCCATTCTGAAATCCTATCATTCTCTTTAATGGGAATCCAGTTCCATTGAAAAGTCTCCCATTGTCCACTCTGGACTCAGAGTTCAGTAACCACAGTGCTACTGAATTCCTTATGGTTTTAGTGTTGTGAGTATCCTTTAGGCTCTCCCAGAAAATATAGACAGCCAGTAAGTTTTCATGTCCTACAGATTACAGATAGTCTACATTCCCAAATCTCTGAATATTTAGACTCCTTTTAAAATATTAAGCCAAGGGAACTATCAGCATCTGCACTCTGTTTTACCATCATGTCCAAGCTTTAAGGAGCTTTTAAGCAAACTGTTAGGTGTCCATGTCAAAACACTGATTCCTGATTCATATGTCAGGGCACACAAGCTAATGCTTCCATATTCAGCTGTATATATTTTTATCTCCAGGGCTAATACCCTCAATCAGCTCTCACAAGTGTTTCCTAGTTGCTGCAAGTCCATATTATCCAGGTCTTGTGAATCCTTTGGTGAGCAGACTATTTCTTCCCAGAGAGTGGTCTGTACTTCATAGCTCAGGCTTTGTGGAGACTGACGCTGCTTATTGCCTGAAGACAATGCAGGTTAACTAGGAAAGATTTTTTAAAAGATAAACATCTGCTTATGAAAGATCTGCTTCAATTTAGGTAACTGCACTATCTCTAGGCAAGGAGACGCTATTTCCCTCTGGTAAATGGGAAAGAAACTGCTTCTTCTATTCAGAAAATTTTAGGGAAATTAGAAGATTTTCAGAAGATTTAGAAGACTCAAGATTTTCAGGCATATTTTCTCAAGTAGCCCCAAATCAGGTATCAGGAAACTACTCTTTTGGTATAAAGGTCATATATTTGACATGAGACCTGATGTGGCTGTATATTTAGTTTACTTTGAGACTCTACCGCCTTTGGAATGAGAATCAAGACCTGATCTTTAATGCCGCCTTTCGCCTGAGGCTGTCACGCTGAATCTCACTGACTTTTGCATGTAACTGAAGATTGAAAGGAGTTGTCTGAGGACTATCATTTTATATTTTGGTGGCATTTAGTATCATCTGAGAGTGATAGCAAGCAAGCAAGCAAGAGAGCGATTGACTACTTTCCCTTTAAGACCAGCACAAGACCCAGGGAACATTCATCGGTGTGAAATAGAGAGTAGGATTTGCAGTAGAGACCAAGGATGAAGTGGCAGGAAAAGAAATTGACATGCAAGATCCAGTAGATACTTTTAGGAATTTTATCTATAGCTTAAGAACAAGGAGAATGAGTTTGATTGTTCTTGTTTTAATGAAGGGAGGTAAACTCAGATCTGCAATTTGAGAAGATCACACCAACTGCAGCATGGAGACCCAAATTGGGAAAGGCACTCCTATTTGGTGCCAAGGGAGGAAACTACCCAGTCACACTGCAAAATAAATTTAGCTTCTTACCTTCTTATTCTTTCTACAGATCTGGCAATGCTTTCCTGATTTCCCAGTTCATGCTCCTGCAAGCCTGTGATTAATATTCTCTCCACCTCTGTCTCAGACTACACTGGCTAAACATATCTGCCGGCTAAGCTTGGCATCAAGGAATGTTTACCTGAGTGCTGGACCCCTTGTGGGCATTGACCCTTCTGATCTAGTTCTCCTTATGCAAGAGGGACCTGGATTGATGAGCTAGAAATTGGAAGGACTTTCTCTGGTATATTTTAAATGATGCTTTTGAGGTCTGAGAGCTGCCTAGGAAGTGGAGGCAACAAGAGCAGAGTTAAGGTAGAGAGGACAAGAGGACATCAGGGCAACACACTGAACTGTTTAATATCACTATATTCAAAGACTTATTAGTGTCAACAGGTGAGCTGGAAATCCTAAGAGCTAATGGCTCTAATCTGTTGATAATATGGCACTGAAGCTGAGAGAGAATTGGCTGGCACAGTACCTTTGTTCACCCTCCTTGGGCTATTTTATTCTACAAGTGTCATATACTTGTTTGTAATTATTCATTTTGTCAGTAGCTTCAGGTTGGTGATCTCAGAAAAAATGATGTAATAGGGTAACTTCTGAAATTATAACACACCTTATGAATAACTAGGCTATCATAGACTAATTCAAGAACTTATGCAATTCAAACAATGACAATTCACCTTTTGTATATTTTATACAGATTCCATAGTTTATTCACTATTTGCTACCTAAAATCAGACCAACTGGCCAATCCAATAGTCCACCACTAGTTTTCATTTTCCCTAGTAAGATCAAGAAGCAGGTTAATGGAATAAAATTATAAGGAAAGTGAAGGCCAGATATTCTGATTATTTTCCTGCGGTATAAAAGTAAGCATATTCATTAACTGCATAAGGAAGAGTGGACCATGAAGTGGATACTTGATTCCTCCAAAAGTTTTTCTATTCCACAATTTAAAAATATTAATTTAGTACTTTTCCCATATTTACAAGGGACATAGTAAGTGAATTGAGTAACAGTTCTATATAATCTATTTTTTTTGAGAAAATTTACGGAAGCACTCTTTTTAAGGAATCATAATTGTATGTATATATGTGAGTTGGGCTGTTTTTACATACATATGTCTTCCTTATTACCACACTCAAATAGAAATGAAACCTGTAAATTTTGCAAGCATGGAATGTGCTAAAATGGAGAACAAGAATTCTCCCAAAGGATACATATCTACATATTTCAGAGAGAAAGGAGCTTTTAGTAGATTACTTTGTGGAAAACATTCAGGAATTCCTTTTAAAAAGAAAGGAAAAAGCTAATGCTTCATAATAAATTAAAAGGAAAGATAGGAATTGTGGGGAGATGGCATCAGATTAGGCAGAGAGTGCTCAACTCTTTCAAAAGAACACCAGAGAAAGAGCCAAAAGCTGCCCTAGGGACCTGCTTTGGGGGTCAGCAGACCAGGACAATGCTTCACAACTCCCTGGAGGGTGAGGGACAGAGAGACAAAGAACCCAAAACAACAAACATGAGTTACCAAATCCCTACAGTGGCCAGAAGGGGCTCCCCTATGCCACCCCCAAGATATTAAGTTGGAATAACTCTGGCTCACTGCAGCTGACTGAGAGTGGAACAGACATTTTCCTCCCTGTCGACTGTTACAAGGGAAAAGTGAGGGTAAGTCAGGGGGCTTTTCTTCAGTGAATTTGGTCAGCAAAGCCTGCTTTGAATCTCAGCTCTGGCCAGACCAAAACACAGGAAAAGGAAGAGAGATACACCTCCATGGAAAGGTGTACGAATGAGGGCTATCTGCTGGCTGGTCTGGAAATTGCATGGACAAAAACTGATTTTGGGTCTTTCTGTACTCTAACACCTGGGAGAATATCTGCACTACATTAATGAGTCCCTGGGACAATTTTGATAACTTAAGCTGGGAAATTTTAAAAATTTATAGTAAGTTGAACCAAATATCAAAGACAAGGTGTGAAAAAAAAAACACATTAGGCAAGAGAGAGAAATTGGATACCAGAGTACATTCACTAACCTATCCAGATGCTTAGAAATCAGCAAAAAATTACAAGGCATGCTAGGAAATGGGAAGAGATGGCCCTGCCAAAGGAACAAACAAAATACCCTGAAGATATACAGGATTTAAGACAATTAATCAATGATAATCACAGAACTCTCCTAAATCAATTCAAAGAATTGAAAAAAAGATGACTAAAGAGATAAAGGGTATAAAGAAGACTCTGTGTGAGCATAAAGAACAATTTGAAAGGCTGCAAAGAAAAATAACAGACCTTATGGGAAAAAAAGATATAATGGATGAGATTAAAAATACATTAGAGGTACATAGCAGATTTGAAATGCTCAAAGACAGAATTAGTGATTTCAAAGATAAAATATCTAAGCTGGAAAAGACAGGAGAACAGAAAGCAAAAAGAATGGGAAAAAATGGAACAGGGTCTCAGGGAATTGAATGAAAATGTGAAATGCACAAACATATGCATAATTGGTGTCATAGAAGGAGAAGAGAATGAAAAAGGGACAGAAAGAATATTTGAGGAAATAATGACTGAAAACTTCCTAACCCTTATGAAAGACGTAAATATCAAATCCAAGAAGGACAACACACCTCAAACAGAATAAATCTGAATAAACCTACCCCGAGACAACTACTATTCAGAATGACAAATATCTGAGATAAAGAGAGAATTCTGAAAAAAGCAAGAGAAAAGTAAAGCATCACATACAAGGGAACCTTAATAAGATTAAGTGCCAATCTCCCATCAGAAACCATGGTGGAGAGAAGAGAGTGGTATGATCTATTTAATGTACTGAAATAGAAAAACTGCTAGCCAAGAATTTTTGAAGGCTGCCCTTCAAAAATGAGGGTGATTTCAAAATCTTGACAGACAAACAAAAACTGATAGAATATATTACCAAAAGACCAGAATTACAAGAGATATTAAAGGGAGTGATGCAGCCTGAAAGGAAAAAATAAGGGGGAGAGATTTGAAGAAAAGTGTAAAAATGAGGATTATTAGGAAGGATAAACTAAAGAATAAGAAGACAATAGAATGATATGACAACAGAAAAATCAAATACAAAATGGATAAAGTAAGCAAGGCCTTTACAGTAATAATTTTGAATTTTAATGGATTAAACTCCCCAATCAAAAGACATAGATTGATAGAAAGGATAAAAAATATGAGCCATTCATATATGGTCTGCAAGAGACCCATCTCAGACATAATGAAACAACCAGATTAAAAGTGAAATGTTGGAAAAAGATATTCCATGCAAATAGTAACCAAAAAAGATCTGGAGTAGCAATACTAATATTGGATAAAATAGATTTAAAATGCAAAACTGTTATAAGAGATGAAGAAGGTCATTATATATTAATAAAAGGGGCAATTCTCCAAGAAGAAATAACTACTAAATATTTATGCAGGTAACCTGAGTGCTCCAAAATACATGAGGCACATACTCGCAAAGATGAGAGAAATAGATGTCTCTACAATAATAGTTGGAGACTTCAATACACCACTTTTAGTATTGGATAGAACATCTGGACAGAGAGAAAAAATAAGGAAACAGAGAGCTTGAATAATATGATAAATGAACTAGACCTAACAGACATTTATAGAGCATTGCACCCCAAAGCCTCAGGATACATATTCTTTTCAAGCACACATGGATCCTTCTCCAAGATAGACCATATGTTGGGTCACAAGACAAGTCTCAATAAATTTAAAAAGATTGAAATCATACAAAACACTTTCTCTGATCATAATGGAATGAAGCTGGAAATCAATAATGGATGGAAAAAAGGGAAAATTCATAAATATATATAGATTAAACAACACACTCTTACATATTCTATGGGTCAAAGAAGAAATTGCAAGAGAATTCTGTAAATATCTTGAGATGAATGAAAATGAGAACACGGCATATCAAAATCTATGGAACACAGTAAAGGCAGTGCTCAGAGGGAAACTTATAGCCCTCACTGCTTACATTAAAAAAGAAGAAAGAGCTAAAATTGATGATTCAACTGCATACCTGGAAGAACTAGAAAAAGAACAGCAAACCTTCCAAATTAAGTCAAAGGAAAGAAATAGTAAAGATCGGAGTAGAAATAAATGAAATTGAGAACAACAACAAAAAAAAATATAGGGAGAATCAACAAAACCAAACGTTGGTTCTTTGAGAAGACCAACCAAATTGACAAATCTTTAGCTAGACTGACAAAGAAAAAAAGAGAGAAGATGCAAATAAATAAAATCAGGAATGAGAGGAAGTCATTACCAGTACCTCCACAGAAATAAGAAAGAGCATAAGAGGATACTATGAACAACTTTATGCCAAAAAACTAGACAATGTAGATGAGATAAACAAATTCCTAGAAACACATGAACCACCTACACTGACTTTAGAAGAATAGAAGACCTCAACAAATCAATCGCAAGTGAAGAGATTGAAACAGTCATCAAAAACCTCCCAAAGATGAAAAGTCTGGACCAGATGGCTTCACAGATGAATTCTACCAATCATTCAAAGATGTTTTAATAGCAATCTTGCTCAAGCTCTTCCAAAAACTTGAACAGGAAATTATGCTACCAAACTCATTCTATGAAGCCAACACCACCCTAATACCAAAACCAGATAAAGATACTATGAAAAAAGAAAATTACAGACCAATTTACCTAATGAATATATTTGCAAAAATCCTCAACAAATACTTGCAAACTGAATCCAAAAGCACAGTAAAAAAATTTTACACCACAATCAAGTGGGTTTTAACCCATGTATGCAAAGGTAGTTTAACACAAAAAAATCAATTAGTGTAATAAACCACATTGATAAGTTGAAGAAAAATCACATGATCCTCTCAATTGATGCAGAAAAGGCGTTTGACAAAATACAGCACCTTTTTTTTATAAAAACACTCCAAAAGATAGGAACAGAAGGAAGGTTTCTTAATATGGTAAAGTGCATATATGAAAAACCTACAGTACTCAATTGTGAAAGACTGAAAGCTTTCCCGCTGAGATCAGGAACAAGACAATGATGCCCACTGTCACCATTATTATTCAATATTGTGCTAGAACTTCTATCTAGAGCAATTAGGCTAGATAAAGAAATAAAAGCTCCCCAAATAGGAAAGGAAGAAGTAAAATTTGCACTATTCACTGATGATATGATCCTATATCTAGAAAATCCTGAAAAATCCACAACAAAGCTATTAGAACTAATAGACGAGTACAGCAAAGTGGCAGGATACAATATTAACACACAAAAAGAGCATTTCTAAAATTACATTTATAATAGCTACTGAAACAATCAAATATTTAGGAATAAAGTTAACCAAGGACATAAGGGACCTGTATTCAGAAAACTACAAAAAATTGCTAAAAGAAACCAAAGAAGACTTAAATAAATGGAAGAACATTCCATGTTCATTGATTGGAAGAATAAACACCATTAGGATGTCAATTCTACCCAAAGTGATTTACAGATTCAACACAATCCCAATAAAAATACCAACAGTCTTTTTTGCTGAAATGGTAAAGCCTATTATCAAATTGATCTGGCAGGGTAATTATCAAATTGATCTGGCAGGACATTTTTGGCCCTGAATAGCCAAAAATGTCTTTAAAAAGAAGAACCAAGTTGGAGGTCTCTCAATTCATGACTTTAAAGGATATTACTTAGTTCCAGTGGTAAAAACAGCATGGTACTGGAATAAAGACACACAGACTGACCAATGGAACCAAATTGAGAACTCAGAAACAGACCCTCATATCTACAGTCAAGTGATTTTGACAAGGCTTTTAAGCCCACCCAGCTGGGCCAGAATAATCTATTCAACAAATGGTGCTGGGAGAAGTGGATAGCCATATCCAAAAGAAAGAAAGGGGACCCCTATTTCATACCTTATACAAGAATTAACTCAAAATGGGTCAAGTACCTAAGTATGAAAATAACAACTATAAAATTCCTAGAAGAAAATATAGTAAAACATCGTCAAGGTCTTGTGGTAGGCAGTAGTTTCTTAAACCTTACACCCAAAGCACAAGCAACAGAAGATAAAATCAATAAATGGGGCCTCATCAAAATAAACTTTTTTTTTTTTTTTTTTACCTCAAAGGACTTTGTCAAAAGGGTAAAAAGGCAGCCAACTCAATGGGAGAAAATATTTGGCTATCACATATCTGATAAGGGTTTAATAGGCATGATATATAAAGACATCATACAACTCAACAATAAAAAGACAAACTACCTGATTAAAAAATGGGCAAAAGACCTGAAAAGATAGTTGTCCAAGGAAGAAATATAAATGGTGAAGAAACATGAAAAAACGTTCAGCATCACTAGTGTTTAGGGAAATGCATATCAAAACTACAAGGAGATATCATTTCACACCTATTAAACAGGCCACTATTAAAAATCAGAAAACTGTAAGTGTTGGAGAGGATGTGGAGAGTCTTATTCAATGCTGGTGGGAATTTAGAATGGGCAGCCACTGTGGAGGACAGTTTGGCATTTCCTAAGGAACTTGAATAGAGACTTGCCATGGGACCCAGCAATAACATTGCTGGTATATACCCAGAAGAACTGAGAGCAGTGACATGAATAGACTTCTGCACACCAATGTTCATAGTGGCATTATTCATAGTAGCCAGAAGTTGGAAACAGCCCAGATGTCCATCAACTGATGAATGCATAAATAAACTGTGGTGTATACACAATGGAATATTATGCCATGGAAAAAAGATATGAAGTTGTGAATCATATGACAACTTCATGAACCTGAAGGACATTATGTTGAGTGATGCAAGCCAGACACAAAAGGACAAATACTGTATGATTGCACTATTATGAACTAAATATATTATGTAAACTCATGGAATTAATAATAAGAATATAGATCACAAAAAAATAGAATGAAGGTAGATAATGGAAAGCTGATGGTTAATCTGTGCAGAATTGGTTAAAAGATTGTATATCTTTGGAAATTAATGGAAATGGTGAAGGAACATCATGTTCTTTGTGACTAGTAGAGCTATTATATGGGTATGACAGTGGTTCAAAAAGAAAGCCTAAGAAGGAAGTCTTAAAAATGTACCTTGGGACTGTATAACATAGTGAAAGCTCGTGTAAAATATGAATATGGGTGATATTGCTTATATAAGACTTTTTTTTACAAAATGTAAATACAAATAAACTAGAGAGAAGGAAACAGAATAGTAGCTATACATAGAGGAAGCATAGAGAGATTGAGAAGCGATGAGTTTTGGTTGGTTGGTTGGTTGATCTTTTTTGTTTTTTATTATTGTTGTTATTGTTGATGGAATAATGACGATGCTCTAAGAATGACTGGCGTGATGAATGCATGATATGTGATTGTATTGAATATCATTGATTGTACCCTTCGGATGGATTTATAGTTTATTAATATGTATCAATAATATTGATTTGTTAAAATTTTTAAAAATGATAGAAGAAAAAGTTCATACTCTGATGGTAGTCATGAGTCTTCTTGATGAAAGGATAAATGGATTGTCAAGGTAGTTCAAAGGAAAATAACCTATACATCAATATACCTTGGGAAAATATCAGAATCCTAAACATAAAGGGAAGATTGTAAAGATCATCCAAAGAGAAAATGCGGTTTTGCTACAAAGGAACAAGAATCTGATAGCCATTAGACTGAAATTAGCATGATTGGACATGATAGGAGATAATTAAACTTTACCTTTAAATTTCAAAAAAAAATAATAATAATAATTTGGGACCTTATTTTGAGTTCAATCAAATCATAATCTGCTGTGTAAGCTAAAATAAAAGAATTTCTTTCAGAAAATTAAAAGAAAAAAAAGGAAAGATAAATTAACTTTCCTTTAATCCCCCAAATTTGGTGAATGCGTGTATCTGCCTTATTTCTTCCAGGTATGTAATAATTATCTTCTGTGCATTAATGGAGTAAGTAATGTACAATAGCTATGGTAATATTGTAGAAATGTGGTATTGTTTGATTTTGTGAAGTTTTCTCTCCCAGATATCGTGTTATTACCAAGATAACCCATCTGAGCCTCTGGGTCCTATGTAGAATATGGGGACACTAAGTTTTCTTAACTTAGTTTGCCAGGGCTACCAAGACAAATACCACAAACTGGTTGGTTTAAACAACAGACATTTCTTGCCTCATGGTTTCAGAGTCTGGGAGTCCAAAATCAAGGTCTTCACAGGCCACCCTTCCTCCTGGAGTCTGTAGCATGATGATGCTGGCTTGGCACAATCATTGGGTGTGATGGTTAGGCTAATTTGTCAAATTGGCCAGGTAATGGTGCCCAGTTGTTTGGTCAAGCAAGCACTGGGGTAATTGTAATACAAAGACATTTACAGACTTTAGTCATCAGTGAATTCATTGCATAGATGGTTGATTACCAACAAGATTGCCATCAGCAATGAGTGATGTTTTATCCAATCAGTTGAATGCCTTAAAAGGGAAATGAGTTCAGCATTCAGAGAATTTCCAACTCGACTTTGGACAACCAAGTCTCCTGGGAATTCATCAAGGACCTTCATCGGAGACCCTGGTTTGCAGCCTGTCTGCAGAATTTGGACTTGTGCATCCCCACGGTCATGTGTGAGAATTTTATAAACTTTCATACTATTTACAGATATCTCCTGTTGAGATCTGTTTCCCTAGAAAACCCTGACTAATATAGCTTGGTACTAGGAGTGGTGTTTTGAGAAACAGAATCTTAAACATGGGATTCTGAAGTGGTTCTGGGGGTTTTGCAATTGACTTTCTACTCTAATTGGATTCAAGCATACTAATGACTCCCTTTCCAATAATCAAGAGGCCACTGACAGTCTTTGGCATGAGTTGGCAGTGGAGATATGCAAAATATCACTACTGGATTCCCCTACTTCCCTGCTTATAAGAGGCAAGGATCTGGGTGAAAGTGTTTTCAACACCTTAACAGAGTTTTGTGGAATCAAAAGGTACAGTTATCTTGGCTGACACTCCCTAAATACTCTGGATACAGTTACAAAAGAAAGGATGAGCAAAAGGCTCATCACACTGGTACATCACATGAGACATCACACAGGTCCATTATATTGATGATATCATGTTGATAGGACCTAGTGAGCAAGAAGTAGCAAAGACTATATTTATTGGTAAGGCATTTCTGTGAGAGAGGATGGGATATAAATACAACAAAAATAGTGGAGCCTTCCACTTCGGTGAAATTTCTAGGTGTCTAGTGGTGTGGGACATGTGAGATATCCCTTCTAAAGTGAAAGATAAGCTGTTGCATCTGACCCCTCCTACAACCAAAAAAGAGATACAATGCTTAGTTGGTCTTTTCGTATTTTGGAGACAACAAATTCCTCATTTGAGTGTATTATTCTGGCACATTTTCTCAGAGACCAGAAATGCTGTTGGTTTTGGTTGGAAACTAGAACAAGACAGGTCCAGGCTGCTATGCAAGCTGCACTACCACTTGGACCATATGATCCAGCAGATCCAATGGAAGTGTCAGTGGCAAATAGAAATACTGTCTGGAGCCTTTGGCAGGCCCCTATATGAGAATCACAATGCAGACCCTTAGGGTTTTGGAGAAAGCCCTGCCATCCACTGCAGATAACTACTCTCCTTTTGAGAAATAGCTTTTGGCCTGCTACTTAGTAAAGATAGAACACTTAACAATGGGCCATCAAGTTACCATGAGATCTGAGTTGCCTATCATGATCTGGGTATTGTCTGACCCACCAAACCATAAAGTTGGGCATGCACAGCAGACCTCCATAATAAAGTAGAAGTGATATATACAAGATTGGGCTCAAGTGGGTCCTGAAGGCAAAAGTAAGTTACATGAGGGAGTAGCCCAAATGCCCATGGTCACCACTTCTGCCATGTTACTTTCTCTTTCTCAGCCCACAGCTTTGGCCTCTTAGGAAGTTACTTACAATCATCTGACTGAGGAAGAGAAACTTGGGACTGGTTTACACATGGTTCTGCACAATATGCAGATACCACCCCAAACTGGATCGCTGCTGCACTGCAGCCCCTTTATGGGACATCCCAGAGGGACAGTGGGGAGGGCAAATCCTCCAAGTAGGCAGAACTTCAAGCAGTGCACCAGGTTGTTCATTCTGCTTGGAAGAAAACATGGTCAGAGGTGTGTTGGTACACTGATTCATGGGCTGTTGCCAATGGCTTGGCTGGATGGTCAGGGACTTGGAGGGAACGTGATTGGAAAATTGGTGACAAAGAGGTTTGAGGAAGAAGTATGTGGATAAGCCTTTCTGAGTGGGCAAAAAAACAAGAAAATATTTGTGTTTCACATGAATGCTCACCAGAGTGACTTCAGCAGAGGAAGATGTTAATATTCAAGTGGATAAGGTGACCAGTTCTGTGGCTAACACTCAGCCTCTTTCCCCAGCCACTCCTGTCATTGCCCAATGGGATCATGAACAAAGTGGCCATGGAGGTAGGAATTGAGGTTATACATGGGCTCAGCAACATGGACTTCCCTTCACCAAGGCTGACTTGGCTATAGCCACTGCTGAGTTCCCAATCTGCCAGCAGCAGAGAACCACACCCAGCCCCCAATACGGCACCATTCCCTGAGGTGATTGGCCTGCTACCTGGTGGCAGGTTGATTACACTGGGCCACTTCCATCATGGAAAGGGCAGTGATTTGTTTTAACTGAAATAGACACCATACTCTGGATATGAATTTGTGTTCCCTGCATGCAACGCTTCTTCTAAAACTATCATCCGGACTTACCAATTGTCTTATCTACCACTGTGGCATTCCACACAGCATTGCTTCTGATCAAGGAAAGCATTTCACAGCAAATGATGTATAGGAATGGGCACGTACTCATGGAATTCACTGGACTTACCATGTTCCCTATCATCCTGAAGCAGCTAGATTGATAGAATGGTGGAATGGCCTCTTGAAGACTCAATTACAGTGCCAACTCTGTAGCAATACCTTGAAGGGCTGGGGCAATGTTCTCCAGGAGACTGTGTATGCTCTAAATCATCATCCACTCTATGGTGCTATTTCTCCCATAGCCAGGATTCATGGGTTCAGGAATCAAGGGGTAGAAATGGGAGTGGCACCATTTACTATTATCCCTAGTGATCCACTAGGAAAATTTTTGCTTTCTGTACCTGCAACATTAAACTCTGCTAGTCTACAGGTCTTGGTTCCAAAAGGAAGAGTGATTCCGCCAGTCAACATAACGATTCCATTGAACTGGAAGTTAAGACTGTCACCTGGCCACTTTTGGCTCCTTGTACCTCTGAATCAACAGGCAAAGAAGGGAATTACTGTACTGACTGGGGTGATTGATCCTGACTATGAATGGGGAAATAGGGCTGCACCTATACAATGGAGGTAAAGAAGAGCTTGCCTGGAATATAGAAGATCACCTAGAGCATCTCTTAATACTACCATGCCCTATGATTAAAGTCATTGGAAAATTGCAACAACACAATCCAAGCAGGACTAACAACAGCCCAGAATCTTCAGGAATGAAGGTTTGGGTCACCCTACCAGGCAAAAAACCATGGCTAGCTAAGGAGCTGGCTGAGGGTAACAGGAACATGGAATGGGTAATGGAAGAAGGTAATGATAAATATGAACTTTTACCATGTGACCAGCTACAGAAATGAGGACTGTAATGGTCATGAATATTCCTTCCTTATTTTGTTATGAGTATGATGTATATATATATATAAAATGAATATTTTTATTTTCTTCCCTATTTTCTCCTTATCATATGACATAAGTTGTATTAGTTTCATGTCATAATATTTAAGGATATCAAGTTTAAGAGTGACTATTACCCAAAAACTTGCACCGTATTCTGTAGGGAATTAATTGGCTCTGGTTGTATGCAGGACAGTTGAATATTGTTAGGTAGAAATATATATAAGTATGTCTGTTATTGTTTTTATTGAGAGAAAGCATGGTTTAAGGTGATGTGTATGGCTGCCAAGTTGACCAGGGGTGGACTGTGATGGTTAGGCTAATGTGTCAACACACTGGTGCCCAGTTGTTTGGTCAAGGAAGCACTAAGCTAATTGTAATACAAGGACATTTATAGACTTCAGTCATCAGTGAGTTTACTGTATAGATGGCTGATTACATCTACAATCAACCAAGGAGATTGCCGTCAGCAATGAGTGATGTTTTATCAAATCAGTTGAATGCCTTAAAAGGGGAAGTGAGTTCAGCATTCAGAGAATTTCCAGCTCAATTTTGGACAGCTAACGGCTCCTGGGAACTCATCAAGGACCTTCATCACAGCCCCTGGTGTGCAGCCTGTCTGTATCCCTAGAGAACCCTGACTAATACTTTGGGGTTCCTCCATCATATGGCGATCTGCTTCATTCACTGGCTTCTTCTGGCTTACTGAATGCTGGTTTCTACTGACTTCTGGCTTCTACTGACTAAGTCTGATGTTCCACTGCTTTTCTGAGCTCAGTCACATGGATTAAGGCCAACCCTGATTCAATTTGGCCTCATCCAAAGAGGTCTTCAATGTTCTTATTCATGAATGAATCTTCACTTTAACTCATAATAACATTGTCAAAAATCCTAGTTACAAATTTGTTTACACCCACAGGACTGGGGATTGGACTTGAACATGTCCTTATGGCAAAATGATTCTATCCCAATACTATCCCCTAACTGTGTTGAATACTATCATTTGCAGTAAGCTTTGCTCTCATCACATTTTCCACAAAGTGAGCTTATATGTAATCTAGGCTATAACTAACTTTATCTTCAGTTATTCTTCTCAGCACATAAGAATCACAACAATCTGATATTTCATTGTAGGTGGTCACTCCTAGTTCTACAAATCTAGTCTGAGGAGGTGAAATGAGCTGCGGAATTTTGTCTTATTATCTTTTTATTTGTTTGTTGTTTGTTTTCCCCTGTTAAATGGAGCAAATACTATTGCTAACTGTGATCATTTTTAAATCAATGATATAGTGTCATCTTTGCTATCTCCCCTTTCTCTCATACTGGTAATGTGCTGAGAAAACACCTTCAGTCTCTAGCAGCTTAGAAACCTCAGAAATCAAAGTGAGGTCTAAGAACAATGGGCACCTCAGTACCATTTACCCAGATGAAAAAGGAACATATCAGCCTCACCAGAGCCAAAGCCCCACATAGGAAAATATATAATTTTCCTGCAGAAAGAAAGAAAAAAGAGAGGGAGGAAGGAAAGAAGGAAGAAAGGGAGGGAGGGAGGGAGGGAGGAAGGAAGGGAAGTTAGTCTAGTTTATACCTAAATTGTAATGTGTTATAGTGATATTAAGATAATATCATTACCATCTGGCATTTGGTCAATATTTACTGTTTCATATCTATTTTGCTGCCTATGGTTATTTCATGTGCCAACAAATTGCCAACAAACATGTCTTGCCTGCTTCTCCTAGTTATTTGTTCCCCTTTTATGATCTTATTCTGGAAGCCTAATTGCCATTTCTACAAATTACATACTATGGAGTCTAGAATCTCTTTGTATAACATCTACATTGACTTTACTTTCATCCAATCCCTGCTTAAGTAATATCTGTTCACTCATCAGATATAATTTCAACAGGCAGGTCTGGAATTTACACACCTGGAAGGAGTGTCACACCTTTGCCTAATATCGTTTCAGCACTGTCAAGAAAGCAAGCACCCCTGGCGGTAGTTTAATTTTTGCAGTTTGTGTAGTATTTGCACCCTTAGTCACTTTCCATGAATGGTGTGAACATCAAGCATATAAAACAATGGCAGGAATTAAGGTTACAGAACACTTTCACCTTTCATGCCTGAAAGTTTCTCAGAACCAGCTTGCCAGCCATGGCTTCTCCCCCTTTCTGTAGCCAAGTGTCCTGCCTTTAAAGATTCATCAAGGAGACATGTTTTCCTCCCTGTTAGAGCACCAGATTTTCACATCATAGTCACAGCTAGTGCTATGCAGCAAGGTCTGTGATCAACTATTTTTGCCATTTAACATCAATCATTATTCCATCTGAGACTGAACACACTATATAAATCACTAAGGGAAATCGTGAATTTTTACAAAATGAATCAAATGAGGTTTTAAGCAAATGTCATGCCAAGACCTTGTTATAATGAAGATGTTTGGCTGCTATTATTTTACCACCAGGTACATGTGGTATTTTTGTGTGTGTATATATGAGTGCCTTGATTTATGAACACATACTTGTATATAATAATATTTGGACACACAGGGAGAGGGGATCATATGACACAAATGTAAATATACTTCAGTTTTCTATGGAAATAGGAAAAAGGAGACAGTATTAAAAGTAAAATTGAGGGGTTGTCAATATCTCAAGCAGCCTACAAAAAAAGTGAAAACCTCATAAGAACAATATGCATATGCTAGGCGGTTACTTCACCCCTCTGAAGAGATGCGAAGTGGCAACTGTTTAATTGTCATTCATGCTGAGGAGGTATTTAGCAGAATTACATTAATTCATGGGGTTTTCCATTTAATGTAAAAATAATAAAAAATATATAATGGAATGTTGAGTTTTTGTGTATCAATGTGTATAAGGTTAGAAGAAATAAAATTTCATTTATTTCCATAGGTGACACACCTTGCTCATATCTTGCTTGCACTCTAAAGAAGACCTAAGGGTATTTGCTAAGTAGCCTATTATATTCTACACAAACTCTAAACTCAGATAAAGGTAATGTCTAAATCATTTCCAAATTTCCTCAGGGGAAGCTGGTTGGCTGGAAATTTTGGCAAAGCCGATATTGATATTGAGGCAGAAACTTTTTTTCTGATTTCTAAAACCCTTAGTTCTGACTTTTAAACTAGTTGGATTGCTGGGGCAAGTGCCTTCGTTGATTTTAGAAGCATTCAACAGATTGCAGATGAAATCAAGTGATTAATTATAGGTGCAAATCTCATCTAAGAAATATGCTCACGGTGAGAATTAGGCCCATGCTTGAACAGACAGCTGGACACCATGTCCTAACCATCCTAGCCATGATGATACGTGAAATTAACCAGCACAATTGTCAAATGAGCAGCCAAAGTGTATTCAGGGGTCATTGACAATGACATATGCAGAGTACATTGCCTTAAAATGGCTAAGCCATTTACAGAAATTCTTAACTGCTATCTATTATCACTTGTTTAATAACCTCCTCATTTCTCTCTAGGCCTTTCAGGATCAAGATATAATATAATGTAATGTAATGTAATGTAATGTAATATATAGAAGATAGAAGAACATGTAACAAAGCTAAAAGAGGTAAATATTATGTACAGAATGAAGAAAGTAAATGGGGAACCGGCTGTGGCTCAATCAGTAGGGCTCCCGTTTACCATATGGGAGGCCCCGGGAACGGCAAGCCCGCCCGCACGGCATGGTTAGCTGACCCAGCGAGCACAAGCAGCAAGGGGGGGGATAAATGAATAAATAAATAAAATCTTTTAAAAAAAAAAAAAAAAAAGAAGAAAGTAAAGTACTTCAGTAGGTATCTGTTTAACATAATTTTCTTTTTAAAATAGAATTTAGTACTAAGCTTTTTTGTTTTTGTTTATAATTAATAATTTTTCCTAATAACTTTAATATATTTAATATTATGTTTTTCTAAAACACCTTCTTCTTTATATGATGAAAGATTTTAAGAGAAAAATAAGCTAAGAGCAGGTTATATACACAGCCTATTTAGTACTCAAGATAAATCAAACACATTCCCCTGAAGATGGGTTGTGTTCCAGAAGCACTGTATGCCTAAGACAATACCAGGGACCAGATAATTGAGTTAGATGCCTGTGAGTGATAAATCTAAGTTAGATTTATCCAAGATTTATACACAGAATAAGGTAGAAAGACAACAATAAAAAAAAAAAGGCTAAACAAAGAATAATAACAAAAGTATTCTCTGAAGGAAAATAAATGAGAGGAGGAAAAACAATCTATTTTTCCAAGACTCCTACTAACTTCCTAGGTATTTGTGCTCAGTTATTTGTTTTCAGCTCGGCATCACTGCCACCCACTTCTGAGATCTCACCTTTGCTTTGCAGAAAAGCTAAACTCCAGGATCCCCTTCCTCACATAGTTAACAGGTTACAGCCTGCCAACAAAAAGCAATTGCAAAAGATTTGGGGGCAAAAGAGAAAGGGAGGCCGTTAATCTCCAAATGCAGTTGTAGGTGTGCATGGGAAGATATCAGATCCAAAATAGCACTACCCAAGTTGCAGATTGAAATAGAAGGAACAGCTTTTCAGAGGTTGGTGAGATTGACAGGGGCTTCAGGTGAGATGACTTTGGATTTTCAGCAGGTGCTGGAGAGCGCTTAAGAACTTTCTGCTTTGAAGGTGCAGGCTGATGTCATTGGTGACAGCTTCACTGACCTTTGTTTCCCCAACCTTTCCAATGGTTGTGCCAGCCACTAATTATTTTCTTAGAACTTTTCATTCACCCAATCATGGATTCTGACTGATACATTGTAATTCAGATGTACTGATACATCTGAATGAGATATATATCTGTCTCATTTTTTCAGACAGAAAGTGGAAGATTTGTTCCAATTCTTTTAGAAACAGAGCCAGAAAAATTTTGAAGTTTGCTTGGAGGAAGAAGGACATCTTTGTGTTTGTTATTTAACAACGATTTATTGAGTGTTTCTTATGCATCAGATATGGTTCCAGGCAGTGGGGAATATATCAGTGGTGAAAGTAATGTTCAGAATTTCTGAATTTATGGAGTTTCTAATTCAGTTTATATAAGAATAAATTGTATGCGTAGTGGTGATAGGAGAGAGGGATGTAAGCAGGGAATTCAGTTAAGTGGACAAGGTTGTTAACAGAGAGTCCATTTAGGAGGTGATTGCAGTCATCCAAGTAAGAGATGATGGGGGGATTGAAAACCCAGAGTGGTGGAAGTAGAAACTCATAAATTCATTTTATCACTGACTAATTTATTCATTCAAAAATAAATTGAGGAGGGGCAAGTTGGCAGCAGAGTAAGGAGCTCCAAGAGTCAGCTTGTCCTTCAGGGCAGTTAGTAGTCACCCAAAGCTATCTAAAGCACCTGTTTTAGAGGACTCAGGAGACCAGAAGACCATCCTGCAACATCCTTGAAGAATGGAAGGAGACTGCCCACCTACAGGGAGAATTCCTGAATAGAGCACTCCATGCTGCAGAGGCTGGGGCCCATCTCCACTGACAGTGCAAGCCGCCTTGGGAGCTATTCCCCGGCTGGAGTTCGAAGCTCCATTTCCCAAAAATGGGGAGAAAGATACAGTCAGGCATTGACTTCAGCTGCTGATTGGTAAATTCATCTGACAAAAGTATAATTCTAAGAACAGCTAAAGTTTCAACCTGTCAAAGTTGGAAAGAGGCTGGTAGCCACATTTTAACTCCACCCCAGCATGAGGGGAAGCAGGGCTGATTGAAAATCACAGAGAAGGTAGGGACCAGCTTCTTTTCACCCAGATATGACTGCAGCCCTAGCCTAAGCTCCAGCCCTACCTCAGGCAGGGAAGAAGGTGGGGGAACCTGAACCAGCCTCCCTGAGCAACTGCAGGTGCTTTGGCCTGTACAGACTTATTTGTTGAGTGCCTTTAATTCCATCACCACCTCCATAGGATAGGAGGGGACTGGTGTTTCTTCAGCCTCTCTGGGAACTGTAGGCACTTTCAGCCCACACAGACTTGATACTCAGTACCTATAACTCCATCCCTGCCCCCCAATAGGACAAGAGGGAGGTGGTGTCTCCCAGCCTCTCTGAGCAACTTCAGGCATTTTTGGCCTGCACAGACTGGTTTGTTGAGTGCCTGGGAATCCACCCCACCCCCATAGGATAAGAGCCCATCTGGGCAACTGCAGGCACTTTGGGACTGCACGAACTGGACTATTGGACACCTGTGGCTCCACTCCCACTCCCAATAGGACAAGAGGGAGGTGGTGTCTCCCCAGCTTCTCTGGGAAACTGCAGGTGCTTTCATACTGAATAGCCAGACACCTGTGGCTCCATCCCCACTGCCCAACAGGATAAGAGGGGAGCTATATTTCCTCAGTCTCTCCAGGCAAAGGCAGGCACTTTTGGCCTGCATGGACTGGACTGTTGGGTGCCTGTGGATCCACCCCCACCTCCCAATAGGATATGAGGGGGCTAGTGTTTCTTCAGCCTCTCAGGGCAATGGCAGACACTTTTGACTTGCACAGACTGGACTGTTGGGTGCCTGTGGCTCCACCCATACCCCCTAATAGGATAGGAGAGGACCTGTGTTTTCTGAGCCCCTCTGAGTAACTGCAGGTGTTTTCAGGCCACACAGACTAGTCTGTTGGACACCAGTAGTTCCATCCCCACCCTTAAAGGGCAGAAAGGACAGTATACTCTCAGCCTTTCAGGGCAACTGCAGATGCTTTGGACACATACAGATTAGATTGTTGGACACTCCAGAGAGTCCATTTCCACCCCTGAAAAGAGAAGAGGGGGGCCGGTGCTACATCAGTCTACCTGGGCAACTGCGGTCAGTTTTGACTCACTTGGCTTAGTTTGATGCCCAAACCCACACCTCCATCCCATCCCCAGGCAGGGGAAGAAGGGGTGTAAAGCCTCATCTGTCTCTCTGGGCAACTACAGATGGTCTTGGACTGCATGGTTTGGATTACTACATATAGCTATGGCTCCATCCCTATCCCTTGCAGAGGAGAAAGGTGGGAGAAGCGTCATCGGTTCTTGGGGCAATGTGAGCAGCATCAGCTGCCAGAGTTTACAATACCAACTTCATCCTACTACACAACCAGCAAGGGAGAGAGGACAAGAAAGCCCTGAACTAAAAAGAGAAACTGTAACCAGAATAAATACATCTAGTAATCCAGATGTCAAGACACCAACAAAAAATTACAATCCATACTAAGAAACAGGAAGATATGGCCCAGTCAAAAGAACAAGATAAGCTTCCAGGTGACACAAAGGAGTTGGGAAATTAATCACAGATGTTCAAACAAATCTCTTTAATAAATTCAATAAGTAGGCTAAAGAGATTAAGAATATTAAGAAGATGCTGGGTGAGCACAAAGAAGACTTTGAAAGCATACATAGAAAAATAGCAGATCTTATGGGAATGAAAGGCACAACATGTAAAATTAAAAATACACTGGAGGCATATTACAGCAGATTTGAGGAGGTAGAAGAAAGGGCCAGTCAACTTGAAGACATGGCCACTGAAAGCAAACATACGAAAGAACAGATAAAGAAAACACTGGGAAAAAATTGAACTGGGTCTCAGAGAAGTAAATGAGAGCAAGAGACACACAACATATGTGTATGGGTGTCCCAGGAGAAAAGAAGAAAAAAGGGGCAGAAGGTATATTTGAAGAAATCATGGCTGAAAATTTCCCAAAGCTATTGAAGGATATAGATATCCAAGTTCAAGAAGCACAGTGTATTCCCATCCAAATAAATCATAATAGACCTACTCTGAGATGATCACTAATCAGAATGTCAAATACAAAAGACAAAGAGAGAATTCTGAGACCAGCAAGACAAAAGTGGTGCATTACATGCAAGGAATACCCAATAAGTTTACGTGATGATTTCTCATCAGAAATCATGGAGGCAAGAAGGCAGTAGTATCATATATTTAATATACTTCAAGAAAAAACTGCCAGACAAGTATTTTATATTCAGCAAGATTATCTTTCAAAAATGAGGGGAGTTTAGAATATTCGCAGACAAACATAAACTGAGAGTCTGTAATGAAGAGAGCAACTCTGCAGGAAATACTAAAGGGAGTGCTACAGCCAGAAAAGAAAAGACAGGTGAGAGAGCCTTGGAAGAGAGTCTAGAAATGAAGATTATATAAGTAAAAGTAACTAAAAGAGTAAAAAGAGTGATGAAAATAAAATATGACAGGTAAAACAGAAAGGTCAAAATGGGTGAAGTAAGAATTGCCATTACAGTAATAACATTGAATGTTATTAGATTAAACTCCCCATTCAAAAGACACAAAGTTGTGGAATGGATAAATAAACATGCGCCATCTACATGTTGTCTGAAAGAGACTCACCTTAGACCAAAGGGTACAAATAGATTGAAAGGGAAAGGCTGGAAAAAGATATTCCACACATGCCATAACCAAAAAAATAGGGGTGGGGGGGAGGGAGTAGCTAAAACTATGAATTAAGAAATAGCCTTTAAAAGCAAAGCTGGTATTAGAGACAAGAAAAGACATTAGATATTAATAAAAGGGGCAGTTCACCAGGAAGAAATAACCACTATAAATGTATATGTACCTAACCAGGAGGGCCCAAACTACACCGTCAAATCTGAAGTGAGAAAGATTCTCTACAATAATAGTTGGAAACTTCAATAAACCACTCTCAGCATTGGACAGAAAATCTAGGCAGAAGATTAATAAGGAAACAGAGAGCTTGCATAATGTGATAAATGGACTAAACCTAAAAGACATATACAGAATATTGCACCGCATACAGCAGAAGATACATTCTTTCAAGTACTCATGGTTCTTTCTCCAGGATAGACCGTATGTTGGGTCACAAAGCCAATCTCAATGCATTTAACAAGATAGAAATTATGCAAAGCATTTTCTTTTATCATAATGGAATAAAGCTGGAAATCAACAACAGGCAGAAAAAGGTAAAATTCAAAAATATATGTCAATTAAATAACACACACTTAAATAATCAGTGGGTTAAAGAAGAAATTGCAAAAGAAATCAATAAATATCTCAAAATGAATGAAAACAAGATCACAACATATCAGAACTTAAGGGATGCAGTGAAAGCAGTGTTGGGAGAGAAATTTATAGCCCTCAGTGCTTACATTAAAAAAGGAGAAAGAGCTAAAACCAATGACCTATCTAAACAGCTGGAGGAACTAGAAAAAGAACAGCAAACCATTCTCAAAGCAAGCAGAATAAATGAAATAACAAAAATCAGAAAAGAAAAAAAAAATGAAATTGAAACCAAGAAAAAACAATAGAGAGAATTAACAAAATCAAAAGTTGGTTCTTTGAAAAGATTAAAAAAAAAAAATTGGCAAACCCTTAGCTAGTCTGACAAAGAGAAAAGAGAGAAGATGCAAATAAATTAAATAAAAAATGAGAGGGGGCCATTAACACTGACCCAGAGAAATAAGAAAGATCATAAGAGGATACTATGGACATCTGTATACCAACAAACTGGACAATGTTGATCAAATGGAAAAATTCCTAGGAACATATGAAGTACTTACACTAACCAAAGAAGAAACAGAAGACCTCAACCAAACAATCACAAGCCAGGAGATTGAAACAGTTATCAAACAACTCCCCAAAATGAAAAGCCCAGGAGCAGATGGTTCCACAGATGAGTTCTACCAAGCATTCAAAGAAGATTTAATACCAATCTTACTAACACTCTTTCAAAAATTGAACAATAAGGAACATACCCAAACTCATTCTATGAAGCTAATATCACCCTATTACCAAAGCTGAAGATATTACCAAACAAACAAAATTACCAACCCATTTCCCTAATGAACACAGATGCAAAACTCTGCAATAAAATACTCACTAATCGGACCCAACAACACATTAAAAGAATTATGCATCATGATCAGGTGGGTTTTATACCAGATGTGTAAGGATGGTTCAACACAAGAAAACCAGTGTAATATACCTCATTAATAAATCATAGAAGAAAAAATCACACGATCATCTTGAGTGATGCAGAAAAGGCACTTGACAAAATACAGCATCCTTTCTTGATAAATAATACTTGAAAACATAGGAATTAAAGGAAACTTTCTCAACATGATAAAGGGCATATATGAAAAACCCATAGCGAATACTGTACTCAGTGGTGAAGGACTGAAATCTCCCCCATTGAGATCAGGAACAAACAAGTATGCCTCCTGTCACCACTGTTGTTCAATATAGTGCTAGAGGTTCTAGCTAGAGCAATCAGGCAAGAAAAAGTAATAAAAGGTGTCCAAATTGGAAAGGAAGAAGTAAAAATTTGATATTCCCAGAGGATATGACCCAATACCCAGAAAGTCTTGGAAAATCTGCAACAGAGCTAGTAGAGCTAATAAAGAAGTTCAGCAGAGTGGCAACACACAAGATTAATATGGAAGAATCATTAGTGTTTATATACACTAGTAAGGAGTAATCTGAGTAGGAAGTCAGGAAAAAAATTCCATTTACAATAGTCACTTAAATATCAAATATTTAGGAATAAACATAACCAAGGATATAAAGCACTTGTATTCAGAAAACTACAATGCTTTGCTAAAAGAAATCAAAGAAGACCTAAATAAATGGAAGAATGTTCCAAGTTCATGGATTGGATGACTAAATATTGTTAAGGTGTCAATTCTGCCGAAATTGGTATACAGATTCAATGCAATGCCAATAAAAATTCTACCAACTTTTTTTAAAGAAATGGAAAACAAAATTATTAAATTTATTTGGAAGGGTAAAGGGCCTCAAACAGTCAGAAACATCTTAAAATGAAGAATATAGTTGGAGGACTCTCACTTCTGAACTTTCAATCATATTACCTAGCTACAATGGTAAAAACAGCATGGTACTAGCATAAAGATAGACACATAGGCAGATGGAACCAAACTGATGGTTCAGAAACAGACCCTCACATCTATGGTCAAGTTATTTTTGAGAAGGCTGTCAAGTCCACCCAGCAGGGGAAGAACAGTCTATTAAACAAATGGTGGGAAGAACTGTACATCCATATCCAAAAGTAAGACAGAGGTCCCCTATCTCACACGTCAAAATGGATCAAAATCTAAATATAAAAGGTAGAACCATACAACTCCTAGAAGAAAATGTAGGAAAACATCTTCAAGAGCAATAAAAGAAAACAATGGAGAATGGGACCTCCTCAAACTTACAAATGTTTGTAATTCAAAGGACTTTCTCAAGAAGGTGAAAAGGCAGCCCACTCAATGGGAGAAATATTTGGAAACCACATATCTGATAAGGGTTTCAATTCCATTTTATATAAACAGATCATACTACTCAACAATAAAAAGCAAGCAATCCAATTTTAAAATGGGCAAAATACTTAGACATTGCTCCAAAGAAGAAATAAAAAGCTCATGAAAAGTTGTTCAATATCACTATTAGGGAAATGCAAATCAAAACTATAAGATATCATCTCACACTTCATAAAATGGCCATTATTTTAAAAAAACAGAAAACAATAAGTGCTGGAGAATATGTGGAGAAATAGGAAACTGTTGGTGGGAATGTAAAATGGTGCAGCCACCGTGGAAGACAATTTGGCGGTTCCTCAGGAAGCTAAAAATAGAACTGCCCTATGATCCAGCAATTCCTCTACTAGGAATATATACAGAAGAACTGAAAACATTGACAGAAACAGACATTTGCACACCTTTGTTCAAGTGGCAAGTTCACAATTGCTAAAAGATGGACACAACCCAAGTGTCCATCAAGTGATGAATGGATAAACAAAATGTCGTATATACATACGATGAAATACTATGCTGCTGAAAGAAGAAATGAAATTGGGACACATATTATAACATGGATGAACCTTGAAAACATTATGCTGAGTGAAATAAGCCAAACACAAAAGGACAAACACTGTATGGTCTCACTAATACGAACTAAATATGAAGAATAAACACATATATTTAAATCTAAAGTATAGGTTATGAAGAGATAGGATGAGGGCTGAGAAGAGGTATTGATGCTTAATGTACGTAGAATTTTTAATTAGCTTAAAGTAAAAGTGTGGAAATGGATAGAGTTTATGGTGGCACATTGTAGTGGGTATAACTAACAGCTGGTTTATAAATGGAATTGTAGCTGAAAGGGTAGTCTAGTGATATAAATTTCAATTGAAAGAAATCTAGGGAATAATCTAGGGACTGAATAACATAATGAACCCAGAGGTGGATGAAGATTGTGGTTAATAGTACAAATAGAAGAATGTTCTCTGAACTAGAACAAATGTACATCACTATTACAAGGTGGTAAGAATATGGAGATGCACGGAGAAAATACAATTAATGTAATTTATGGAGTATAGTTAACAGCAATATTGTAATATTCCTGCATCAGTGTCAAAGAAGGTACTGTGATAATAATGGGGGGTCTGGAAAAATAGACTAAATGTATGCTATAGACTGTGGTTATTAGTATTAGCTTGATGATGTTACTCTCAAAATCTGTAACAAATGTTCCACAATAATGTAATGTATTGGGGTAGGGGTTTTGTATGGGAATCGTGCACATTGTGCCTGATTGTTTTGTAAGTTCACAATTTCTCTAATTACAAATATATATATATTATATATTTTTTTATATTATATATATATATATTAAAGAAATTATCATATTCTCCACCCATAATAAGGACTTTGAGAACAGTTTTAGAGCATAGACAACGTTGCTGCCCCTGAAGATTTTAGAGACTTTGTTGAAGATACAATATTAATATTTATGCAGTTATTAAAGGATAAGTAAGAATGATGTTTAATTTTGTCAATAAACTAATAATGGCTCTAAGAAAGATGGATTTTGGAAGAGAGGGAAAGACTTTTTTTGGACAAAGTTTAATGAAAAGACTGCCTCTTTAAGAAGGTAAACTAATGTTATTTTAGCATATTTATGAAACAATGATTCAGTCATAACTATATTGTCTTGTGATGTATTTTTTTTCTCTTTTCTTCTATAATGTATAATAAAATCCTTATGTGATTTTGTGTAAGCTATATTCTTGGCACACACAGTTATAGGGCATTTTGAAAACAGTTCTTTTTGAACTTGTCTCCAGCCAAATATAGGCCATGTATAATTTTCCCCTCAAAGGGAAGAGGAAAATTAGAGTAATATCAAATTCAGACACTCAGCATGCCTCCTTACATTTTTGCTCTTCCTTGTTTTTCTCTCTTTCTCGTTGAATGTGTGTGTGTAGGTTTATTATATGAATAGAATACACATAATCATGTGTATCGGTTTGTACCCATGCATATAACCCTTGCAAATAATCAGAATGTGGCTAAATTTTTTAATCTGAATTAAGGTGATCACATCACAAATCTCATGTGACAAAGAATTACAGCACTATGTGGAGAGCATAATGAAATACCTGGGACTGAAATCAGACTGCTTCTTTCCAGGTAAGGGGCATTTTCTTTTGCCACATTATTTGCTTTAAAATTCTGACAACTTCTTTCCTCTTCTAATCCTTTTCCTTTACTGAAGTGTGTTGTTTATAATATGTACTTGTTTTATTCAGGTTATAACTTCTGCCAGGAGATAGTGTTCGATAGCCAAAAGAATAAAAAATGAAAAAGGAAAACACACTGTTCTCCAACTACTGATAAGGTAATAGAAAACAATTTGGAAAGTCTACAAAGAGCATTAAATTTTATAGCAGAAAATAAGCAGTCAATTGTTCTGAGTTGTTCTGATTAACTTCTACATTACTTTAAATCATAAGTTACTAAATGCTATTTATTAATGAAAATAACTCTTCTATGAGTGCTTACCACTGAAGCCAAAGCATCTTGGATTGGTTCTCTATTCCAAAGTGACCTAAAATATTGTGTGTATGAATCAGCCTCGGCTTTGGTTCAGCTCTTACTTTTATTTAGCAGGCATATTCTACTGCTAATGACTTTGATGTACTATGTAAATAAAATAGCCACCTGCATTAGGTGATTCAGGAATGGACTCTCTTTCCAAGAAGGGATTTTCTCAAAGACAAAAGTAATCAACTTGCAGGGGCTTTCCAAGAAAATGGAGCACACCCTACAGAAATGCCAATACGCAACACCTGGTTATAAAACTAGTTTCAGTCCAGTGATGAGAGCCTATCAAAATGGACAAGGATACCATACTCATCAGTCTACATCTGTTCCCCACTTTATAGCACCCACGTATGTAAAATTGAAATTTAATATAAGCCAATAAGAACATTTACTGGCTTGCTTCCACATTCCACACCTTTGGTGGCACTCCCTTCTGCTTTCTGAATGGGTTGTTGCCTCATTCATGGATTGCTCAATAAAGCTGTGAGATCCTAAATTTAATGTTGTTGAAAAGTTTTTCTTTTATCAGCCCCAAATCCTCTTTAGAAGATTTTACTGCTCTTTTTTCTCACCACTGTTTCTAGCTGTTATTATTGTCATCATTATGTGCATTATTCTACCAACATCATGCAGTTAAATGGCCCCTTCCTATACTAACCAGGCTTCCCCTGAAGCTCATATTCCATAGTATGTAATGTAAAGACTTATTGAGTGCAATCATCTATTTAAAGATGGGATTAATTTCAAACGTTTCTGGTAATTAAGGTAAAATTCAAAGGCCATTTCTAGATTTATGCATCAAAGGCAATGATGAGAACCCAATGACACCAGTGAAACCCATCTATGTAGCCTGATTTCATATGAAAGGCAACTTTTCTCATACAAAATATGCCTTCATCTGAAATGCTGATGCCAGCAATTCCTTTAATGAGGACAGATAGTATTTTATTCCACAATATTATTGGAAGCTAAAGAAACAAGTACTAGAGAGGTAGTGTGTTGATTTCTTTTTATTCTATGCTGTAAATGACGGAGATCAAATCCTTTCTTGCAAGGAGATTTGGTTGAGGGAATTACAATTCTGAAAAAGGAACAAAAACGACTGCCCCTGGGGAGGGCGTTGTTAAGCAAGAGAAGGCAGATCACTCAAGGCTATTGTTCTCTAGCGTCAACATTTTGCCTAAGGCCACCCTGATAGCAGCACTGCTTCCTTAAATATTCTCAAGAAGTAATTTCTTGTTTTCCTTGAAGGTGAGGATGCAAAGTGCTAATAAAAAGATCACATTGTCTCTCTCCAGTCTCAACAAGTGCTATTCTGGCCTACTGGCTGAAACACCCTTTCCAGCTAATAGGCAAGAGAAGAGGAGGGAGCTGCGTAAATGTTGCTTAATTCCTCCTTTCTCCCTTCCCAGCTTAAAAATAAAGTCAAAATTCAGAGTCCAGAACACTGATAACTATTATAACTGTACCCAAAGACTTTGGAAATATTCAAATATTCCAAGCTGTACTTAAAACATGAAAGGTAAAAGCTCACTTTGGAAAGTGAAATATTTAAAAAACAAATAAACATAGTACTTTAGTTGTGATTGTGAATGGAGAAAAGTAATAGGTTTTCAAAGAGCATTTACCAAAAAAACTTATTTTCAGATTAAGTACTTCTTTATTATGATAAATTGATGCCAAGAGTTATACCTAGAAGGTATTATTGCTTTACAATGGCAAAATCCTTATAGAAGAATCTGTTAATATTTTGCAAATAATAAATATAATCATTTTATTCTCCACAAGTTAATGACATAAATTGAGGAAACAAACTTCCTGTCACTTCTGGGAAGTCTTTAATCTATGTAGTATTTTATCTTAATTTTAAACTTACTTCTTCTCTTGCCACATATTAAGATTTGACTTCTGATTTGATAATATCTGAAGGTAGAATTTAGTCTTTTTATCTTTAATATTTTCTTAAGGTAGTTTGTTAATTAGAACTAGACCCCCACACTTGGCACAGACACTGAAAATTGTCCACTTTAACATGACTTTGCAGTTCCGCTGTCTTTATTAGCAATTCTTCACTCTTCTAGGGCAGTCCTCAAAAATGGTTTGATTATTCATTACTGGACTTCCAGAAGAACCCATTAATTCAACTTATCAATGGAAAATATCAACCTCGATTTTGTGTCCTAAAATTCTTTGAATTTCTCCACTCAAAACCCTACCACTTAAATCCTGGGTTGTTATATCATGATTCTTACCCTATCCTAATCAGGTCCATGCATTGAAAGACCCACGTTAAACCAAACATCCACTCTCAATAAATTCTCCTTATCTTCTGCACTCTGAGGCTTAGCCAAAGCTTTGCTTAATGGTCTTCTCCCTTGTTTTGGTAAACAGCAAGCTCAGCTTTGTCTCACCAGTTTGCATGGTTGATGTTTGGGAAGCAAGGTTTTGACAGAACACTCAATCTTTTCTTTGCTTTCTCTTCCTTTATTTTTTCCTGACACTATTCTCTATGGGTGGTATTTACTCCTATAATAATGTTTTCGTTATTATTTTTCTCTGTCTGAATCATAGCCATTTCCGCCCCCCTACAATGGTCTTTATGACGTTTTTAAATGTTCTTTCTATACACTAGGATCCCAAACACCAAGTATTAGTACAGAATCTATTTCTCGAATCAAGCAATTCCTTCCACTCTGTTGTTTAACAAGATAAAAGCCATTTATACAAGTGCCTTCCAATAAATAAATAATTTAATTTTCATGAGGATGTAACTTTCACTGTTGTGTGTAGGTCTGAATCTGGTAAGAATACTTTTTTTCATATGTAAAGAGTGTCTTAGTGGAAAATTATTGGTATGAGATATGTTTTTAATATTTAAGTCCTATTGAACCATGAGCAAAATGTGTACAGTACCCAACTATAATATTATGACCAAAGAGATCGATTTCCTCTGATTCAGTTATACAAGTTAGGCTATAACAATTGTTAAGGACGATATGTTAAAAATACATAAAAATGGAGAAAATAGCAGGAGCAGTTATGAAAACAGGGAAATATGAGAATAGTTTGAAAACTGGCAGTTGGCATATTTTGGAAAAAATTAAATTGTCTGGGAATACTTACAGAATGATGAAATCTAAGTTAGATTCATATTGACAAGAATCCTAAAATTTGAATTATTTTTAAGACCAATATTTCCTCACTGAGCTATGACAACACTTTGGGATATATATAATTGCATTAGCTAAGTTTTGGAAATAATTTGCTTTCTAAAATTGACAAATAAAAAATGATTTAAAGTTTACCAATTTACTTTTGCATTGCTATGTACTTTCTTAAATTGACCACCAATTTGAAAATTATTCTTTTAGGAATTGCTTATGTAGACAGTACAGAGCAAAAGAAAGAAAGTATTTTCAGTAAATATGTTTCAAAATCTGCATTTTGATGTTACTCTAACAATAGTACACAAAGACCCCTATTTTTTCTGAAACTATAGAAGAAAAGGAATGCTGACATACCAGAATTTGTGTATCTATTGACAAGAATATAATAGCAATTACATTCAATTTCCAGTGTGAAAATTCCTAGTACAATGTTTGACTCAACTGAATTGAAAAAACAAAGGGTTGATTTCCGTGATGCCAATGCTAGTAATAATATAAAGAGGGACCTTAAATAAGTGTTTAGGGAAGCGGCTGTGGCTCAATCAGTGGGGCTCCCGTTTACCATATGGGAGGCCCCGGGTTCGGTTCCCGGGGCCTCCTGGTGAAGGCAAGCCCGCCCGCACGGCATGGTTAGCCGACCCAGCGAGCACAAGCAGCAAGGGGGGGATAAATGAATAAATAAATAAAATCTTTAAAAAAAAAAAAAAAGTGTTTATTCTCTAAGTGCTAGTGATGATTTTTTCAGCTGCCACTCTGTCTTTCTACCTCTCTCCTTTTTTTTTTCCCAAAAGATTTATTTCTCCCCTTCCCCCTCATTGTTTTGCACTCGCTGTCTGCTATCTGTGTTCTTTTGTGTCTGCTTGTCTTCTCTTTAGGCGGCACTGGGAACTGATCCTGGGACCTTCGGGATTGGGAGAGAGGCGCTCAATCTCTTGTGCCACCTCAGCTCCCTGATTTGCTGCCCTATTGTCTCTCTCCTGTGTCTCGTTTTGCTGTGTCATCTTGCTGCTCCAGCTCTCTGCATGGGCCAGCACTCCGAATGGGCCAGCACTCTGTACAGGCCAGCTTGCTTTTCACCAGGAGGCCCCAGGAATCGAACCCTGGACCTCCTGTATTACCATAACAGGAGCCCAGTCACTTGAGCCACATCTCTTTCCTTGTCTCCTTTTCTTTTGAAACTTTACTTCCTAAGAACCATCCAGGATGGTAGTAGCTAGCTACCTTGGAAACTTAACCCAACATGTCTTCATGATACACCAGTAGGTCTCAGTCTACTTTCTTGGAATGTTTGGTTTAAGTTCAAACAATTAAGTACAGGACGGTAAGGACCGTGGCTGTCTGGTTCACCTCCTTATTCCACAGACATGACACATAATAATTTCCAATTAAAATTATCACATATATGTATCAAATGATCATAGAATAAAGGCATTAACTCTATACCAGAATACATAGTCAATGTGATGACAACAACAACAACAACAAGGAAACACATTAAAATGGATAGATTTAGTTCTCCTCTCTTTTCAGGGCCTGTCTCTTCCTAAAGACACAGTGTTGTCTCACTGCTCTAGGTTGCCTAAGTTACAATCAGCTCTAACCTTCCAAGTTTATTTCTAAACATGTCACTATTGATAAATTATATTAGCATTAACACTAATGTGTTAATGACTGACAATGACAATAACCCACACTTGGGATATTGCCATATGAAGAAGGATGATTCCTTATCAATGGTAAGCTGCAATATTATGTTTGAGAAGGCATGACTTTGGAAGGAAAGACTTTTGGGGGTTGCAGCCCTTTCTGCAGATGTCCAATCCATATTTGCAGAATACAATGAAAGAATATACTCTAATATATATGTGAAAAATTGTCAAATTTCCTATGTTCTTCTCATTCAGCTATGATTTATATAACATTGTGTTTCCTAAATGGAAAACAGTATATACCCATTATCTAATATAAACATGATAAACACACATAAAAAAAACCATACAAAATGTTTAAATCACCCGTTATCCCATCACCAAAAAAGATGAAACTTCATTTAAATAAAGGATAAAAATGAAGACTAGTTTTGGAGAAAGATACAATCTTCAACTTTACAAGAATGATTACTTAGACAAGAGTAACATTAAAATAATTTATAAATGATTTGGATGTGGTTTTATTTAGAGTTATATCTGTCTTCAAAACATTCTCCTTCATTATGTAATTTTTCCCACAAAGATCAAATTAGATTCTACATTATCAATGAAACATTTGTCAACCTGCCAGGTCAGAAATACTCTTCCCACCACAACCCTTAGCATTTTCTTCTGTATCATTATCAGTACATCAATCACATATGACCTTGTGTGGGTGTTAAAGGAATTCGGATCTATGTCTTCTCTCTCCTATCAATGGTATCTTGAAAGAAACAAGGCACCTTTATGCTTGGCAATTAAGGTTTCAATGTGTTTGAGCTGAATTCTAGAAGATACTGATAGCAAACTCAGTGCAGGGCAAAATTCCTAGTGAAATATATCATTTACCAAACCTGTGACTATTGCGAACTCCTTTTACATATGGAGAAACTGAGTCACTGAGAAGTTTGCTGAGCAGGCACAGAGTCATATGTTTCTAGTACAGGATTAGAATCTAAGCAACGTGTCCCCAGAGTGCACACTCTGAACACTGTGCTCTGCTACTGGGTGTGTGACACAAGAAATACATCCGAGAATTTACAAAGCTTTCAATTCCCTACTTAACTTTCTTCTTTATTCATAATAAACATATTCATATTCATTTTTTATGTATTTGCATATGTCGGTAAAATGCTAAATACAAATACATGTACATGGTAAAAAAAATCAAAATAAGAAATGATTGTCATAGAAAGTACAACCCCCTTCTAATACTACCCAAGAGTAATAACCACTGTTAATAATTGGGAATAAATTCCTCGAGACTTTATTTGGACGCATATGCTGTACATCAGGAGACAGAGAAGAATGCTTATAGCAGCACTGTTGATAGCGATAAAACAGTGGAAGCAACATAAATGTCACCTGATAGCGAGAGGGATTAATAAATTGAGGTATAATCATGATGGAATGCTATGTTTGTCTTAGTTTGGATATCCCAGGAAGCTGTAATTTAGGGGGAAGTTGATCCCAGGAAGCAGAAGTGAGGGAGCAGGGACAGTGCCACCAGGAAGGAGGAAAAGGCCCTTGGGGTAGGACTGGGCTGTTTACCACTGCCAGAACTGGAGCTCATTCCCCCTGAACCCTCTAGGGCACTGTGTGGACTAGATGTCAGAATTTCAATAGTAAAGATCAATTTATCCCTTGGTTCAAGGCAGCCTGGCATTCATGAGCATATTCTTCATTACAGTAACAATAGGATAGAAGTCAAGGAGTGGCAAGTTGCATATAACCATGTTTTATTCCCTCCCAATTCCCTCTCACTTTAGACCCTGGCCAGTGTCCACCAGGTTTTCCTATCAAGGACCCCATCTTGCACATCAAAGGAATAGTAAATGCATGAATAAATGAATAAATAAGTGAACACATTCGGTATATAATTTCATATTCAGATCCTCTTGCAAGGTGGCCTCTGAGGCTTGTGGCTTCCTTTGGTTCCACTGCAGCCACTGGTCCAGAGCCCTCTATTTTTACTGTTACTTCAAAAGCCTGAGCACATCTATGTTCACAGAAGGGTCTTTGAAATTTGAGGGACATGATAATTCTGACAAATGGGAGATCACTGAAACAGAACATGCCATTATGTTGCCATGAGAAGCAAAGTTATGAATGCTTCCCAGGTGAGTGCTGGGAGGATCAACTGACAAAAGTCAGGCTTCATTACCAACAGGTAAATAAATGAATCACCGCTCCCTCACGTAACTCCTGAGTGATGAGAAAACCCAAAAAGCAACTACCTTTTAAATTGCCTCCCAGCCTGTCAAAGCATAATCTCTATGATATTTCAATGTTTTATAATCTATATTTTGCACTTTTGATGTGTTTCTGTGAGCTAGACACAGCTCCCGCCTTATCGTCTTAGTCTGCCCCATAAATTGAGTTCACATAATTCCTGTTGGAAGGATATTCACCTCTATCAAATGAACATTTCAATAAGATGTTCCCATTTCATTTTCAGCTGAATTAAACCAGCAGCTGAACTCCAATTTGCAAGTTGAATGTGTCTGCTCTAAAGTGCCACAGCCACAAACTAATACAAAATTTGCTTCCCTTAATTCTCTTAGGATTTGGTATTTTGCAACAGGGGGTTGGATAAAGGAACAGTCATATTTATTTCTTGAAGGGCTTGAAAATTATCTTCCCTTAAAAATGGAGAACAATTTCAAGTGATGTGTATGCATGTATAAATTTAAACTGCATATGTATACCCAGAATAAAATCACACAAGGCAAGATGATTATGTATGATAATTGAAGGTTTTGCATTGAATGTATTCCCCTACATCATATTTATGATATTTAAAATACCAAAATCCAGAAGGATGCATAATTAGATGACATAAAAAGAATACATGTTTAATACAATAAAAATATAAACAGCATAAAGATTCTCAAACATTTTTAATATTCTACATATTATCAGTCACCTAAAGAAAACTAATTGGCTGAACATTATTCATATCTTATACTTTTTAACATAACAATTCCAAATTTACCTGTAAGTACTCATAATTGAATAAATAAAGAGGAAATTTTATAGTGAGACACTGTCAATATGTATTTACAGGGATTTTTAACAAAGTTAGTTGTTTAAATTATTTCTTAGACATTATATTTTTATAATGAAGGAGTAAAATATTTTGATACTAAAGGATTACAGGAAAGTATAGGTATTTTTGCTTACCCCCAGACTCATACGTTTCCTTATCATAAAATGTTAGAAGAAAAATATTCATTGAACACAACTGTTAAGATTTAACTGATTTTATATCTTCCTCATAACTCTTTGGAGAAACACAATGTTCAACGCAATGTTTAGACCCATCTCTTTCGCCGACTTCCCTTGTATATCACTGACAGCACAACAGACAGATTCAAAAATAATCTGTGACTGTACAGAGCTTTTCTCATTGGTCGCATTCACTCATGCCCATATCAGCCTTATTCCTCTTACCTAGTATTTGATCCCGTGTCAAAAAAGGAGCAAAATTACTTTCAAGCAAACCAAAAAATTAAATTTCATTGGGTGAATCATTATTATATGTGTGTTTTAATATATTTAAACATCACTAGAAGCCAACTACTTGGCTTTATTCAAATCCAGCTCACATATTCTGGGCTCTGGACATGTGGACATATACCAATATGGAAGAATGATTTTAAAATACTTAATTTCCAAGATCATTAAACAGAGAAAATATGGGAGTGTTCATGTCACTCCACTGCTAAATCTTTTTTTCTTCCTATTAAAATATTTTGGTTCATAATCTTTCTACCCATAGATGTGACTCTAAAATTAATGATGTAAGTATGAAATCATGGAAAAAAAATGTAAACCATTGCCAACCTCCCGGTAATCATTGAAGATATATCCTACTGATAAATCTCTCCACTAAAACTTGAACTGTTTCATGCTTACAAGTTTATTATTCCAGACACCTGTTATGCTCATTATGATTTACAATATTGATTTATTATATTTTAAGAGAAAAAGGTAGTGCCACTGAGACCCTGTCCTTGGTTCTTCAAGTAAACATATTTCCACTGAATAATGGGAACTGGATTTATGGAGGATGCCAGCCAGGTTGTGCTCCTGTGAATAAGTAAAGGAAAAAGCAAGATTAAGTAGGTCTCTTGAAAATTGTTAGTAACCCCAAGAAAGGTGAGGTCATCATGGAGGCTAAGGAAAGAGTCTTCTTCAGCACTTTGTCAACTCATTTTAAGAATAACTGTCTCCTGGGACAGAAATTACCACCCCAGATTTGGACTTCCTGTCTGCTTCCCTTCCCCCAGCTCTCCCACGTCCGCAGCCAGGATCTATTCACCTCCACCCTAAATTGCAAAATCTAAGCAGCAAGTTGTAAGCTGAAATGACTAAAGTATCACTCTTCAAAAAAAAAAAAAAAAGAAACTGGCCACTCTCAACGGAAGTCTTGTCATTCACCCAGTTTTAAGTAATTAGAACATTACTTGGTATGATGCTCCATAAGAGGTCTCAGATCAGACTCTTTGACTCTGAAAATATCTCAGTGTTTATGGTTATGTTTGACTCCAAAAATATTTCAGTGTTTATTGCTTTAATACTTTAAATTTACTACAATAGCTTTCTTTCTTTTAAAGCAAATACACAATGCCAGAGTGGACTGGAAGGGACATTTCCCAGTAGCAGATGACATGTGACACATTAAACTCAAAACCACCACACTTGGATTTTGGGCAAAGGTTTTTAATGTCAAGGAGCCTCAGCCCTTCATCTGAACAGAAGAGTTCAGGCAATCACCTCTTCACAGGTTTTGGAGAGGATGCATGTGAAGTTTTCTTGCACTTAGCATGGACTCGATAAAGGATAGTACTTTGTTTTCTCTTCCCTACCTGCGGTAAATGACTTGGAATGAAAGCCAACTATGTATTAGAGGGTTTGGCATGACCTTCATCAACTGTCTGTAAATGACATCCTTTGGTAAAATATTGCCATATGAGTAAAGACTAGAGATTTGTAAATGAAACGTGAGGAACACAAATGCCTGTGAACTATGGCTCTGAAGAAACTACTTGTCATTGATGAATAATCACATATTATTTAATAGAAATATTATATATTCACATTATATAATATAAAATATAGTGTTTTATGATATTATTTTACATAAACATTCGGTAGTGATTAACCATTATTGATATCATGGCACTGTATCAATAATGGCACCAGGTCACTATTCTGGTAAATTTATTTATGCAAGCAGGGACAGTGAAATTATATGAAATAATTGGTAAGCACTGATGAAGTAATTAAAGTGACATTCAATGAAGCAATATTATGGTATTACCTCTTAGAAAATTGGAAAGAAATATAGCCTTGTAAATTTTTTTTGCAAGAATCATATGTTGAAACTATGCAGAGTTCTCACAGAAATATAATTTGTCATGTTTGTTTAACAGTGAATTCATGTACCTAGTGGATACACAGTATGTTAGAGCTCACTTTGGCCAAGAGCTTTGTTTCAAGATATAAAAATATATGCAAAAAAGTGACAGTCATGGTAGTAAATTTATCACATAGGAGTAGTTCTGATAGCACAAAGCCATATCACTAAGGTTCACTCACATTTTCTTCTCCTAATAAGGTAATATATTAAAACCAATAAGTATTTGATTTTTTTGGTTAATGAGCCCATGTAAATCAGAAATAAGTGCTCATTTAGAAAAGGATTGTGATAGGTATAGGTATATGTGTGTATATATGTGTATGTGTGTGTGTGTGTATGGACACATTCCACTCTCCATTAATATTAGAATTAGAGATAATTAAGATATTTAAGAGTGAATTTTTTGTGTAACAAATGTAAAGGATTCCCTTACATGTCAAAAAAATGGATCCAATTAAAATCCTTATGTTGCCCCCTGATTTCCCTAATATTTTCTCTGTATTTCCTACTAAGATATTGGTAGAGTGGTCATGGCCGTGCTTGCATAACTGTATAATTTAGGAGCTCTCCTTCCTCTCTTCCAGAATATTTTCAGTGGTCTTCACTCTAAAAATTGTTGGTCTAATATAAGATACATGAAAAATAAAAGAAAATATAATATACGCGGCCTTAAGAAAAGCATCTACTAAGATCAATCTTTTAACTCGGTAGGAATATATAAAAATATTTGGTTTATCCATCAATTATTTTCCATATAATTTATACTAGCATCTAAACTCTATGAAAAACGAGATTCTGAAATGTCAATCGATTTTGCCAAATTCTAAGGACTAGAATAACATTTTTCTTAAGTTCCTCACAAAAATTCCCTCTATAAGTCATTTGAATTAAAAACTCTAATAAGATTTCTGTCCAATCATTGCATGGTACCAAGTTGTATGTATCATTTCAGAGATATAGAGAAAAAGAACACACATATGCTAAATGTAATAATCTAACCATTTCACAAATTGTCCCTGTAGTAAAGATAATTCTATAGAATGCCACTCCACTCGTAACTGATAGTTATTTTCCTCAAAAGGGCCATTTCTAGTGTGAGATGTGCCTCAAAACCTTGCCCTTTGAACCTGGACAAGAAAAAAAAAGGTTGAATAATTTGAGTTTGTTTATTAAAATTCCTTCATTTTTAAAACTCACATTGTAGACATTAAGAAGTATCTCTTATCCCTCAAGCTGTTCTTAGGAGTTGAAACTTTTGAGGAAACAAACAATTGTGAAATAAATTTACATGGACTCAATATATGAAATGCTATGGAATTTGGAAACAATTTCAATACATATCAAATCCAATTGCCTATAAATTTCTTCTCAGAATTTTTTTCTAAACCTCTCAAAAGTTATTTGGAAAATATAAGATAAAGTTCTTAAGATAATATAGACAACTATGCTATAGGAAAGTAAGGGATTCTGATTCTAACTCTCACAGAGAAAGCTGGCATTCCACAATCTGCTTGTCTGAAGGCTCTTCCTCAGACTCCTTAGTGGAAATTTACTTAAAAAGATGACAGGTGATGTTTCCAATTGAGTGAAAATAATTGGGACTGAATAAGTATCCTTATTTGGCTCTTGTTAAAGAACACATGACATGTGGATGATATTCAGTTTGCAAAATGTTTACTGTCATTTGCAAAATGTTTTGTTGAACTGAATCACCAAAATTAATTTGAATGGTGAGAAAAGTATACAAAGTACAAATCACCTTATAACATCAACTCGAATTAGTATTTTTTTCTTTTTTTCTTCTAGGTAGCTATACCCTAATCATCCCACGAGCAACTGAGGAAACCAATATAATATTGGGAAATACCAATACTAAAATAAACTGGCATATGGTGCAACTAAAAATGAGTGGTTATTGTTTGAATTAAGGAAAAACTGTCTATGAGCCAAAGGTCTGATAGCAACAAAGTATATAAATAGTGGTCGGAATTAGAAACTATAGAAAAGTTTTGACAAGTACCCTACATTTGAAAAATGTCTGGTCACATCACTCTTTCAAGACCTATTCACATATGTTCTTGCAACAGTGTTATGTATTTGAATATCTTATTTTTAAGAAATGGTCTGCCTTAAAAAAATGTACTTTTATTCGAGTAACATATATATAACCTAAAATGTCCCCATTTAACTATATTCTCATACATAAAATTAAGAGGAAAAACATAGGACTATACAACACAGTGAACCGTATTGTAAATGGTAGATTGTAACTGATAGTACAATTATAAAAATGTTCTTTAACGAATTATAACAAATGTACCATACTAATGCAAGGTGTTAAAAATTAAGTTGTATATGCGGACTCTGTATTTTATATATTTTATGTATGATATTTCACTAAAACTACACAATTTTTCTAACAAAATATATAATAAAAAATAAAATATAAAAGTCAAAAAAAGAACTATGGCCATTTCTTTAAAACTAACTCAGTCTTTTGCAAGCTGATATCTAGTTTCTAATTTTCAGAGGAGGAGACAAAGCAGGTCTTAATATCAGTCTTCTTCAATTGCTGGTCTACCCTTGACCTTTCCTGTTACTCTACATTGTGTGAATGACTTTACAAGTAAGGAGATGATGCTGAACAGAAGCTGCTGAGAGAAACAATACAAGAGGAGCTCATAGTCACTCTCACCTATATGATATGGCTTTGGAATCTACTTGCATTTTCTGATATCAGTCAATTCAATCAGCAGCACGATTGCTAGCATGATGAATAATCCATGCTCTAGTCCACTGAGACATAGCTTTGCCATATTAAACATGCTTAATTTTTAATACATGAGGGTTTTATGAAGCTACTTTGATTTAGGGGTTTTTTTTGTACTCTTACTACCTTTTAAAAATAATTGAGGACAAGGATTTCTCTTCATTTAAGGGAAAACATAAAAACTAATATCTTGGGCATGCTCTTCTCCAATTGGAACTGTAAAGTGAAGAGACTTCAAACAATTATGGGAGCATTCCAACAAATGAATATTCAATTGTGTCTTCTCTTAGTGCAGATTTTCAAGAAAAAGACAGCTTTTATGTCTCCAAACTTATTTTGTTAAAAGCATGAGAAAACAACACAAAAGATAAAAGCTGCAGGTGATCCTTATTTCTTTTATTCTTTTATATTTTTATTGAATAAACAATATTCAATTTGATAGTAAAAGAATGCTTGTCATTTCTTTCTGGTATCACTGGGGATGTGACTGAGGTGATCCCCAAATATGTCCTTCTAGTTTAATGAAATATATGAAATGAAGTATATGAGATGACAGAGATAATTAAATTAAACTAATAGTTAAACTAAAAGCTCGACCATTAAATTAGACATGCCAATATTAATATACAATTAACTATTTTAGTCTGATATGCTAATGTTTTAGAAATACTGAGGATCTTGTGAAATTTTAAGTTTTGCTATCAGCATTTGTTGTTGCTTGGTTGTTACTGTTTTTTTTTCAATTGATAAAACACTACACTGCAAAAATGAGAGGGCTGATAGAAAAAAATATCAGAGTGGTTATCTCTGAAAGATAGAAGATACTCAAAGATAGGGAGGAAATATCCCCAAATCTGTGCTAGAAATGTATTCAAAATGAAAGAAAACCCATTTGCATTATGCATGAAGAATATATATTGCTAAAAGTTCAAGACAGGGAGCGGATATGGCTCAGGCATTTGAGTGCCCATATGTGAGGTCCCCGGTTTGGTTCCTGGTGTGCCCTAGAGAGAAACAAAAAACCAAACAACAAGCAAACAAACGAAGAAACTAACTCAAGGGAGCTGATGTGACTCGGTGGTTGAGCGCCAGCCTCCCACATTCGAGGTCCCAAGTTCAATTCCTTGTCCCCGTACCTCAAAAAAAAAAAAAAAAAAAAAGTTCATGGCAGATTTTCCACACATGTTAACCTCTTAAAACATACTTTATAAATACTTATGGAATTTAAAATACATTAGCACACATGGACAGAGAAACAAATGCATACATACACACACTTTAGCAATATGGAAAGTAGCTAGAAAGATAGCTGAATTAGTGAGATAGAATGTCAAAGAAGAGGGATATCAAGTAGAAGCCAGCCACTTTACACTGCAGCAGATCCTCGGAGGCTCAGGTATTAGAGAAATTCAGGATCATGGAAGGAGGGATGAGGCATGAGGCAAGAAACCAAAATTTGTTTTTTGACAAATCTGTTGGGCTCTACTTTGCACTTTCCTTCCCCATCTTTATGAAGCCATGAAACTTCCTCTCCCTCCCTGACCTGCCACCCTGCATGAATATATAAGAAACACAAGGTTTATTCTCAGGAGAAACTTAAAAAAAGAGAGGCTTCGATGTAATTATCAGACATGGTAGGCTGGACTGAACTTCAGGGCCACACTCAGAGGGATTACTGAACTTTTACATACGGGAGTGTGAGAGTCTCAAGCTCTTTGCCCCAATTATGCTCCTAACATGCTGACAAGCAAGCTTATGCCAGTCCTATCCTCTTAGGCAGAAGACTGGAGGATGCTTCTCAGGAAAACCTACGTGAGTCTCTTGAGAAGACTTTCAGTTTACGGCCCTATAACAAAGCCAAAATCTACAAGCCTTGTCTATACACATGTAACTTTCAGCCAATTATTAATGAGTGTTTCTTATATAAGAATGGATATCCAGGGAACACCAAACATATGAGGAAAACTTTTAAAATGAAAGAAAAGGATGAAAAATCAGGAAAAAAAAACCCTCAAAACAGAAATAATGAAAGCTCTGGAAAAAAACATCCAAAATAAATATAAATAATACATTGAAGGAGATAATACATTGAATCCACAAAACTAAACCTTGATGCTAAAAAGAGGAATAATTAGGGACAAGAAAAATTTTTAACATGTATATATGTATGTGTGCCTGTGTGTATACAGAAGTAAAAAATAATAATAATAGACATACTGAAAAATAAATTGATAAAATATATGCCAGGTAATAGCAAATAAATAATGACCACTTAAAATATGGCAGGTGCTCATATATGCACTTTATATGCTTTAATGCATGCTTTAATATAGTTAATGTTCAAAAGAAACTTATACCTATATGTTAATATCTCCATTTTACAAATAAGGAAAATGAGGCAGAAAGTTTAAAGAACTTCCCCAAAGTCACATAGCTAGTAAGCAGCCCAAGTCAAAATCTAAACTAGTAGTCTGGACAAGAATCAAAACATGCTAGAAAGAAATGAAAAGAAAATGGGAGGCATTTTCTTAAAATTTTCAAAGAAATAATGCAATCATATTTTCAAGAAAAATGAATAGGAATCACTAGGTTAAGACAACCCATGCCACAAATGAAAATAAAGACATATTTACACCAAGACTAATTTTTTTGGAAACATAGAGGAAAAAGGGAGGTTCCCAAAATTTTCCAAAGAGAAAAATCCAGTCACACAGAATATGGACATTTAATCTAGTCAATTTTTTTCAAAATTCCAAGGGAAAATGATTGTATGCATATTGTATCTATTAAGTGTGAAGATTAAAACTAGAAAAGATATTTGCACACATGCAAGTTCTCATGTATAAATGCATCTATCTTACTTGTATATTTTAGTAAATAATAGGAGGAAATTTTTTAGCAAAATAGGGAGAGAAATAAAAAATAGAAAAGTGGTATTTAAGGAACAATAGGTCCAACTAAGCAGAACAGTGCACAAATGTCCAACATTTACAATTGTGTCCTCCTAGAAGACAATTATCCCCAGGTCTCTCATATTTGTATACATTTTGTGAAAAACTTTGTCTTTGTATGACAGAGTTAGTGTCTCCTTCTGGAGCTAAGGGCAAGCATGCATACTGCCCATCTTAAAAGGTTCAAGTTCCCAAAGCTCAGGATTTATCTCATGGACTAGAACCCACTGTGTGTGTGCAAGTGTCATCTGTCCTGCTTTACATCACCCTGTGGGATAGCAGACTTAGGCACCTGACACAAATATACCAATTCTCTAGCTACTGTCATTGGTGTGAATAATAACTCTCCTTTATCTCATATTTTCTACAAGCATCTATGAAACTGTGGCAGGCTAACTTAGCTTGAGAGTCAGGTACAATTTCAGATACTCAACCGTTCCTGAAAGGTACCAGACTGTGAAAGATGGCAATTGATGGACTCCATTGTCCGCCCTCTTGGATCTACAACCTTTGCATGTAACTTTCCAGTGCGTTCCCATCCAGGGGAGGGTGCTCTCCACCATTCTTGGACTCTGGATTCAGCCATGTGATCACATTGACTAATGGGATGCTAGCAGATATGCCACCACAGAGGAGGAAAATGGGCTTGCACTCTTGTGCCTGGGACATTCTCATGAGAACAGGTCCAGGCCAGCTTGTGGGAAAATGAAAGATTTGTAAAACAGAACAGAGTCACCCCAGTCACGTATGGGAGGTCAGCCCAAATTAGCCGAAATCAAGCCATGTGACTTAGCCCAGCCAAGACCACAAAAGCTGCCTAGTATAACCCAGCCCAAGAGTGGTGAGAAAGAAAAATATGTATTTTTAGAGATTTCTACTGCCTTGTTATCAATGCTTTTTAAAAACACTCATTTAACATTTAGGGGGTGGACCACCCCCTAATTCGTCATAAGGAAAAATATAATTAATTGATATTGATTACTTTTCAAAAATGATATGTTTTTTACTTATTAGTAGATATAATAAAATCCATCATAGAATTGCTTTTTACTCACCAGAAAAATGCTTATTTATTTCTAACAATATTTAAAGTTATATGTCTGTTCAAATATATATTCACTTGTAGAAGAATCTAGGTAATTTTCATGATGAGGATGTTTGTATGTGTGTGTCTGTGTGTGCTTGTGTACTTGTTCCCAAACTTGTAGATTTATTCTGCTCCTATTTGGAATTTGATAATAAAGTAAATCTCATTGTCGTAACCCAGTAATAGTCTGTGGCCCATACGGTCATTTAGAACTTAGAAGAGCATATCAGAAGCTTTGTCGTCATCGTAAACATGACTGTAACCTTGTTCACACGATTACTACATAGAAAAGTGTTTTATCTTATTTGAGAACTTGACTCTCCTTCATGTAGTAAATATAAGATGTTTTACATTTATTAATATCTCCATTTAAAGCTTGATATATCAGATTAAGCAGATTTTGTTTTCCTCTGCATGTATTTTCATCTTCTTTTCTTAATTAAGAAACTTCTCAATTAAGGAACTTACCATCTACCTTATTGAAAGAATAAGAAACTTTCGAGTGGATCTCAAATATACTTTCTTTTATATCCTCTATCCAATAGTTAAAACATTCTTTAAATCCTGCCACATAAATATTCGTTTGATTTTCTCCTCTTCGGTTCATTGGTGGAGCCATTCACTTACTTAGCTCAGGCACCAGCTCGTCCTGAATGCCCTCTTACACTGCACTGGCAACAGCTCCTTGCCCAGCCCTCCTTTGACCCTAGGCTAGCATGCTCTTCCCATAAGGCATAATTTTCATGAACTATCACCCATGATTTCTTATCATTTGCATAAATACTGAGATGCTTCATGGGAAAAATGGGTTATGCAGAAAAATAAATACCTGGTATATTATATTATATATCTATACCTGAATCATGGTGATTAATAATTTATAATATATTATCAGTAAACATATCTATAGTAAAGATACTTGTTTGACTTATTTTTACTTATCCTCAAACTTGATTGAAAATATAAAATTTTTTTTCATACAGCTCTTCACGGTCATCAAAACATATTTCACTAAATATAAAGCTCGAAGGGCTTTTTCAGTTCCCTTCTTACATTGATATTTCCAACTTCAATTCCTGATACTTTAGTTCTTGTCCCCATTACCTAACTGTATTGCTCTGCCCTCTCCAACCCATGAAGAGTCAACCCCACAGAACTTCCCTCTTTGGGATATAGTAAACAATATGCCTTATGGCTCCATGCCATGGCATGTGATGTTCTCTCTACATGAATTGGCCTTTATAGTTCATCTATTTGGGAACTCTCTCATTCTCTATGATACAGGGCATGTGTCAGATCCTCTCTGAAACCATTTTTTTTTTCTTTTAAAGCTGCACCTTGCAATGATTCACTTCCTTTTCTGTTACCATATAAATAGCACTTTTTACATTGTATTACAGTTGTCCCTATATTTCTCTATCTTCCCACTGCAAACTATAAGCAGCTGGTAATAAAAGAACTCAATAAATATTTGATAGAATAAGTAAATGAATTAATAAATAGTTAAGTGTGAGCATAAATTTTATCTATGAACTCTGATTAAACAGTTATCTCTGTCATGCTATTAAGACAGGCCAATTTTATTACATAAAAAAATATGAATAAAAATATGATAGGCAAACAAAAGTCATAGTACTTAAAAATACTCATTTCATAGTTGTAATATTTTGGCTCTTTTTATTAAAATATGTTAACATTTTAAATAATCCTGTTCATTTTTTCACAATTTGTTTCATTTCTTGCTCTCTGTGTCCATTTGTTGTATGTTCTGTCTGCTCGTCTTCTCTTTAGGAGACAAGAAGAACCGAACCTGGGACCTCCCTTGTGGGAGAGAGGCACTCAATCGCTTGAGCCACCTCAGCTCCTTGGATTGTTGTGTGTCTCACTGTGTTTCCTCTTTGTTGTGTCATCTTGTTGCATCAGCTTGCTGGGCCTGCCCATCATGCCAGCTGGCTGTCTTGCTCGTCTTCTCCAGGAGGCACCAGGAACCAAACCCGGGACCTCCCATGTGGTAGGTGGGAGCTTAGTTGCTTGAGCCACATCTGCTTCCCTTAATTGCACTTTTATACTTTTGTACTTTTACTCTCACATGTTGTCATATCTGCTTCACTCTCCTCTTCCCACCAATCTGGCAGGAGGTTTGTGGTTCTGTTCATTGGCTGACTTCATTTGTATAACTTACAGCTACTAAAAAGACTGGATCATATGCAATATCCTCTGGGTTTTCAAGGGAGAGAACGCTTTAAGTTCTTTGTCTATCAATTGTGTCTTTTTCTATGTCATTTGTTAATATTCTATCCTCTTCAAACTGGGCTTCTTCTGCCAGCTAGTTTCCTAAGATTTTTATCTTTGATATATTTACTTGAGTCTTGGCATATATATTGCATAATGCTTTACCTAGTGCCTTATGTTGCACTGGAAAAAAAGAAAATAATGAACATTAATTTTACTTCATTTTCTAGTATACTTTTCCTCTTCCCCCACTTGGTTTCTCTCTTTTTTTTTCATATTTCTGTCAATAACACTATTTTCTGTGATTTTGTTATAATGTTACCTTTCTGAATGTGGAATATAGATTATAAAATTTCATATGGTATGTATTCCTTAAATTAGGCATAATTAACAATTTAGATGTGATAACTGCTAAGGTAGTCACTCAATACAAGACAATTAACAGCCTAATAACAGTCAAGCAAATTAAGAGTCCAACAATAATTTTTTCCACAATATTTTTGTGAATTTTTGCCATAAAGTCTGTACATATATATTAATAAAAACCAATGCATATTATTACATTTATTTAAAAATAGAATATTTTCTTTCAGAGACAAAAATATGCATTTGCAACAGTAATTTTTGAGAAATATATGATTTTTTATTAACTATGTTCTAAGGGGAACAAAACATTTACTTTTTAGAGAAGCTGATTACTGTCTGTGTTAATCTGAAATTACTCATATAAAAATTCAACACTGTTTATGGATAGCATGTTGATAATGTTTATGAATTGTAAGAAGTAATATATATGTTTCCGGCAAGATTCTATCTACTCGAGATTCCTTGGAATGGAAATATTTTGGAGGGGAATTAAAACATTCACAGACAATAATTACTGACAAGGCCTTGAAAATGCACTTAAACACATGCATAATTCGACATTTATTTGACATTTTACAGAGAACCTACTGATGCCATGTGCATTTTTTCTAATTGTGTAGGATGTTGTATTGAACAAACAGACAATTTCTCTAACTTCATGAAGGGTAATGTATGTGTATACCACCAACACATCTCAGATGCTAAATGATAAATTTTAAAGATCTTCTCATATTTAAAGACAATTCTTGGAAATTCATTTCACCTCTATTGAGCCTCAAGGAAAAACAGTTTCTACATCATTAAGGATCTTCATTTCTCTGTACCTCCACTGATTTTGAGAAAAGAAAAAATTGTTTTCCAAAATATGATTTCCCAAAATTCTACTCACTTGTTACTCATTATCCAAAGGTCTAAAAATAATGAACCAGTCTTCATCTTAGGTTAAAAACTAACTTCCTACTTTACCCATCTGAAGGCAGAAATTTTCTCTGGATCCTTTTAATTTATCATATTTTTTATAGGAACTTTTAAAGTCAAACATTTTAACTGCAACAACTTAAAATATAAAGTAATCCATTAATATTATGCACCTTGAAAATAATTATGAAAGGAAAATTGTATTTTATCTTATTAGCTAAGGAATATTTATATTATATTGAAAACCAATTGAAATAGAGATAAAAGAGGAAAAATAATAGTTACAATCTTAAAATTCTCAAATCACCACTGATTTAAAATTTAATTAAAATATTTTTTATGATGGTTAAGTTCATGTGTCTACTTGGCCAGGTTTTGGTGTCCATTTGTTTGGTCAAGCAGGTGCTGGCCTGAGTGCTGCCGTGACGACATTTCATGAATTTAAATCATTGGACAGTTGATTGCTTCTGTGGCTGATGACATCTACAATCAACAAAGGAGATTGCCTTAAGCAATGAGAGAAGTCTCATCCAATCAGGTAAAGGCCTTAAAGAGAGGACTGATGATTTCAGCAGTTAAAAAGAAGAATTTCTATCTACTTCAGCCAGACAGGTTCTCCTGGGGAATTCAATGAAATCTTCAACAGAATTTCCAGCTTGTGGCCTGCCTTATAGAATTTGGATTTGCCAATCCTCAGAGTTGTGTGAGCCAATTCCTATAATAAATGTCATAATATTTACATATAATATGTAGGCTTCTTTCTTTCTTTTTCTATCTACCTACCTACCTACCTACCTACCTACCTACCAATCTATCTTTCTGTCATCTATCTATATCCTGTTGGTTCTGTTTCCCTGGAAAACCCTGAAAATTTTACTTTTTATATCACTGCTCTTCTAAAACATCTTTGTAAATCCCCAGATTGTATTTAATTGTATGGGTGCTCAAAAAAAATTTATTCGGTTTCTAATACTGAATATTTACGATGCATATACATTTTTAATTTTTCAAGCATTGAAGAAATAAACATTTTGGAGGTAAATTGCTGCATGTATCTTAATAATATTCATAGTATGACTCCTAAAATTATAATAATAAGTAAAATAGTCTAAGCACACTAAAGTTGTTTAATGTGTTCTGCCAAATAACTTCAAGAACTGCTGTGCCAATTTACATTTTTAACAACAGTGCATAATACTAGCTTCTCCGGATCAATAATAGCTCCAGTTACTGTCTTTTATTTTAAAAAGCCTTTCTGATCTTTAGATCATTTAATCTCATTTTAACCATTTCCATTCTTTGATATTTCATAAAATAAACTTATTTTCATAACTAAATTAGCTTTTTTCCTTCTACTTTTTGAGACATATTTCCTTGTGCCCTTGGTCCAAATTTGCAACAAGATGGATCTTTTTGCTTTCCACTTTATAAAAGCTCTTTATATATCAAATATATTAATAAGATCTGTATTATTTTTGTCTGCTCTATGTAAGAGGCTAAATTTTAGAGTTCCTCCTTAGGAGCCAGATAGACTAAGATGAAATTTGGTTTCTGCTACATACCATCTCTATGAAATTTGGCAAAGAAATGAAATAAAAATGTTATCCACTTCATAGGATTGTCATGAGAATTAAACCAATAAAGAATAAAAAGTAATAATGAAGTATTGTCTGGCACAGAGTAAACACTGAATGGTTAACTATTATTATTATATATGACGTAATTATTTTTCTTCTCTATTTTTCCCCATTTACCAATTCAGAATGACATATTTTTAATTTCTTGTGGTAAAGTCCACTTTTTCTTTCCATATGCTTTGATGTGGCCCTAAAAAGGCCTTCTCCCCACCAGGAGGTTATAAATATCTACTCCTTGTATGCACAATGAATTATTTCAAAATCAAGTAGAGTCCATCTGGAGTTTGGTGCAATGTAATGGGGGGAAAGGGCTTCTTTTTCCCCTCAAGTGGTTCTCCAATTTTCTCCACAAAGTTTTTTACCCTATCCTTTCTTAAAAATGCTACATTTGAAGAAAATAATTGTATATGCAGATCAGTTTATGTGTTCTCAAATTGGTGTCTTTCAATTTCTCTCAAAATCTATTTTATTTTAAGTAGCTTTCTAATCATTCTAATATATTAGAATGTATTGTAATTCTAAAACACTGTAATATATTTTATTAATACATTCTAATAATAATAATACATTCTAATAATTCTAAATATATTATTTAACAATGTGTTACAGTGTTATTAATAATGATTCTGTACAATTCTCACTATATTAATTCCTTAGTATTTTATATTGTTAATTATGAATGGGGTATTTTTTTACCCATATATTTCTACCTTGGTGTTACTGATACATAGTAAAAATATGTATTTTTGTTGGTTAATTGTTTCCATAATTTTTTAACTGAGCATCATGGATGATCCACATAGAAAATTATCTCGTTTGTAGTCAGCATCATAATAAAAATATTAGTGTGCCAAGCATTATCGTATTTAATATACAAACCATTATTAGGACGATATTATCCTTATCTACATATGAATAACTTAGCGTTTGATGCCTAATTAAGTGATAGATGTTTGATTCAAAGACATATCAGTATGAATCCAAAGTCTGAGATTTCAAACTGTGTGCTCTGGAACTTGACTCCAAAGGTCCTTGAAGGGCTGTAAACTTATTTGGCTTTCACTTTCACAATATGTATTCCTTTCTTAGTTTTTTCTCTCTAGTTTGAAAGTGAGAAAAATTAATAAAATATTAAACAACAGTGGGGTAATGTTGTTAATTCCATATCTTGTTTCTTATGTTAATAGGAATGCTTCTTAGGCAATGTTCTCAAAGTGGTTTCAGAGACCATCTGTTTGAGAATCACCTGAGCTGTTGAAAATAAAAGGGATTCTTGGTATAAAGATCCAAATCTTCATCAAAGCTTGGAAGAAACTATATGATCTTTCCTCTCCCTACTTCTCCAGCCTCATTTAAAAGCCCCACCCTCTGAGCTCATCAACTACACTGATATCTCTCAGGTCTTGACCCTTTGCAAAAATTCTCATCTCTCTATTTTCCTCATTTATTTCAATTGATCTTTCTGGTCTCCATTAAAATGTCTTTTCTCCAGAAAAATTCCCCGGGTCCAAAGATTGTGCTAAACGTTTGCAGACTTTCCAAGTATAAAATAGCAAATTACAACTATTAATTTATTGAGTGACCCTTTGATTATTGCTTGCCTCCTGCTCTAGGTGGTAGACTTCTGAAGATAGAGGACATTGCACTCATCATTTTATCCCTCACCCTTTGCATATTTAATGCTAAGCAGTAGACATGTCCTATATGTTTTAAAGGAAATGACAAGCTATTATTTCATTAAATGGTTTCCCATATGATTCATAAGTGAATTGAGTAATGACATTATATCCCAAAGTTTATTCTTAATAAGTTTTATTTCGGGGATGCTAATAGGTATTAGAAGAAAAGAATAACCTGATGAACAATTAACTTTGGTAAATGCTGGATAAGATAAAAATCAAAAGGTCTCTGCACCGAAAATTGTATTAACTATATTAAGAGGACCACATGAAAAACCAATTCCAAGAAGGTACATTATACTGGGATCCCTAAACTGGTTCATAATGAAATAGTTTTTTTCCCACAGATTATCTAATGAAAATGTTCCTCAAAACAGGACTTAGGGGATGCTGGCTTGTGCTGTTCATTTTTTTGAGCTATTTCACAAAATAATTGGATAATACCGTTTTTTTATATAATCTGAACAGTTGCTTTATCTCAGACAGTGTCTATTTCTTAAAGCAACAACTTAAATTTTATCCTTGACTATATTCCTAGCTTTGTCATATTGAAAACATGTTAAAGAATGAATGATTTAAATTTTATGTAATTTTTTAACTAGCTGATGAAATAAAGTGCTTACTAAAAGTAAGAAGGGAATAAAAAATATAAAGCTAATATTTAATAGTAGAAAAGTCTTGTGTGACCTCTTTGGTATTATAGCTTCTGTGATTCCATAGCCTTTGGGGCAGTGTAATGTGAAGTATCTTTGAATGACCCATTATATCTAAGTTTAAGATTCTTGGCAACAAAGTTATTTCTGAAAAAGAATATTTAAATAGAGAAGAAACCTTAAAACACTTCAAGATTAAGTTTATAGAAAAAAATTATAAGATAGCAAGAATTTGAACCAAAAATAGTCCATACAGGCATCACACACACACAAAAGTACCCAAAAAATTCATTACTGACCTAATGAATCTCAGAAGTGAGAGGAATGCAAGGACTTAATTGCCAGTACATTAAATTGCATTATATTTTTTCTTTGAGTCAAGATCTTCATCAAGACTTGCAGGAACTAGAGCCCCACTTATTCCTGGTCAAGTGTCTCTGTTACTTCACAATCTGTGACCTACCTACTCCTTATTGAAGTCCTCCATTATAAGATAGACCTATCTTGCTGTGGACATTTTGAACTTGTCAGGATGAGTGTCACTTGACTTACCCTAGTCCTCTCCAGGAATCAGTTGATTCTTGGATAATACTGGCAGACTTTCTAAGAAAGAAAGATGACCACGTCAAGAAACATTTTCACAAGACAATAAATTGGTGTTAAAAAGTGTTTTAAGAGTACATTCTCTCTCACCCCCTCTGTGCCAGAGGAGAGAGCCCATACCTTCCATCAGAGTCCCAAAATGTTAATTGCAAAACTGTTAGAAGTTTTACATAAATTTGTATTCTACTTAAAGGAAAATATTAAAATACTCCCCTATTTATTCACAGTATTTTTGCTTGACTGAAAGCATTTGCTGTTTTCTCCCATTTAGCTGACTAGCTGCCATGGAGCTACAAGAAAGAAAATGGCGCATCAGTAGGAGACTCCTCTGCTGGAAGTTTCCATCATTGTGTGTTTCCATAAGCATACTCAAAGTAACTGGAGAATGTGGAGGTGCCCTGCCACCACACCCTCCTGCTAGCAGTGACAGCAGCACGGGCTGACCCCCTGAGCACCACATGTCTTGGAGTATGCGCTTATGCGCTATATCACCATTCTGATATGCAAAGACCGAAGTCATGGGTTCTATTTTGTTTTATTCCCCCATGACTCTCTACTACCTGGATTATTTTACTATCTTTGCTCGCTTTCTTGCTAATGCTTTATTATGCATTATTTCTCATGAATGAATAAATTTGTACATTTTAGAAATATTCAGGACTCCAAAAGTTAAAGGTTTAAATATCCATTTTAATAGACATAGAAATACAAAATAATTTTTGCCTAGAATTGGATTGTAATGCAATTTATGATAATTTGTAGATTAGGCAAAATATTGCCTCCCATTGACTTTGATTCAATGATGAGCATTCAAGTCAGATTTTTAAAAATGTACACTGTTTTTAAATATTTAGGATTCATAAATATCTTGCCTGCATGGGCAGAGGATTTTTGTTCATTTGTCTCTATTATCCCGTATTCAAATTCCGCTTCCGACTTGTTAGCATCAATTCAATTTTCCTGTGGGCTTCTCAGTTATATGCTGTCTTGCTGAGAGAAAGCCAATCCTTTAGCATTTAGGGCACCAATGGTATTTATTGCCTCCACTCCCTTCTCCACTGTTTCATTAGACAATAGTGTGTAGTAAGCTTTGCCAATCAACCACCCAACTTGAAAATTGGTTCTTGATCTAGTGACTCAATGGAAAGATGGAAGGGGAGGAGGAAAATGAGCCATTTTCATTACAGTGGCTGCAGCAATTGCTGGAAGCCTTTTCATTGAATATGCTCCATTGTAATTCTTTGTGTCCAGCCCTGCTGAGTGCCTCTGGTTCCTGTTCCTCCAAACTCAACAACCTCATCTTTATTTACATCTCCCATTTGAATTCCAATAAATTCCTTTTTTTGTTTATTGTTTTTAAAAAAATTTTTTGGCTTATTTTTCCTTAAAATTTTTCCATAAAATTTGACTCTAATTGCCTAAGGCACAATGCAATAAAAGATTCTTAAGTGACATATATGATGATATATGATTTTTCTAAAATGACTGGGCTTTATTACTTGTGCAGTCCTTATTGTCCTTCACAAATATTCTGGTTTTCTTTCTTTCAGGCAAAGGAAGAACTTCCCTTTCCCATTCTTTTGAAGTTACATACCACCATGATCATTGCTTTGGCATGACGTGGGAATGGAAAGAATATGTGTCACTTTCAGAAGAAACTTATTTGTCTGGACACAGTTTGGCCCATTCTTTTTCCCTGCCCCATTTATCCAAAATGTTCTAAATATTCAGGCTTTGTCAATCCAGGTTTCTGAAGGCGGACAATGTGGACCATTAGCCATATATCTTTATTTTTCAAACCACTGATATCTGGATGCTGATTGCTACTATAATTTTAGAGTAAATAACCTATACTGACTGATTATTGGATAATAAAGAAACTATTCAATTTGATGGCATTCATTAGACACAGCTGAAGGTTCCTATGTCATAGAAAGGAAGCACCTACAAACAAAAATGATTCTACATTAATACTAGGTTTACTCTAATCATAATAAAGTGAAACTACATTATCTTCATTTATTTCTAGAACCAAATCAAATAAAAGCAAAATTTTATCAGTATATTTAATAAAGATTGAAAGTGAGCTTGAGAATCATTATTCTGTATGATTCATCATTTTTGTTCAACCTATATAAATGTAGAGACATCAAATAGACATGTAACTTTCACATATATAGATCAAACTTACTTTATTATATATGTCAATTGGTTCTATTCATACCACTTATATATAAACAGTATCATCATCAAAAAGTATTTGAACTGAAAAGACAAATTTACATAAATTTATTTTCATCAGACTTGCTTACAATCTAGAATAAACATAGTGACACAAATGTAAGGAAAATAAATAGAAAACCATAATTATAAACACTAAGAAGCTTTTTTCATATAATAAAGAAGCTTTAGATTATAGAAAAGTTACATTGAAAATATAGGGGATTCCTATATACCCAACCCCCACCCCATCTCACATTTTCCCCTATTAATAATTTCTTAAAATTGATGAACAAATATTGAAACATTGCTACTAACCAAGGTCTATAGTTTATATTATGGTTTACACTTTGCACTGTACAATTTTATAGGTTTTGATAGAACGTGTAATGGCCTATATCTATCATTGCAATTTCATGATAGTCATGATATTGACTAAGATGTTTTCTAAAAAATACTTGCATAAAGAATAAATATGCTGTAGATGTATAGATAAATGTAAGAGTTGATGACTAGAAGTCAGAGAGACGACTAGAAGTCACAAATCAGATATGTAATACCTTGCACGTTGAAAAAAAGGGCAAAGTGGAATCTAGAAATATTTGTTATTTTCAGAGTGCTTCTATGTTCCTCAAATTCACTTTTTTCCCATTATGAAGAAACTTCTAACTGCTGTCCAATACTGACATTGTACATGAGAACACATATCCCTATGCTGGCAACAAAATACTTCAAATCTATAAACTTGCATGGTTCTACCAGATCCATCACAAAAAGCATGCAATTAGAAAACAGAATTATTGGGATAATGTAAAATAAACATGAATAGAAATTTTTAAAATCCATAAATAATTTTATTTTTTCTTTGATTTCTGGTAGAGATTAAATTGCTACAAAATAGGAAGAAAATATTTTGAAATTTAAATTGTGAACATATGATTTGGAGATTTAAACTTTCCCTCAGAAGAAATGTCCTTGCTTCATCATACATCTTTGGGCTTGTTCTCAGACTTTAGTTATTTGCATTTAAACCCAGTTTCATAGAATTTGCCTGTTCAAATAAAACCACAACATAGTCTTTTCAGTGAATAATTTATTGAATGTACATACTCAAATATCATAGGTATTAAAATGAACCCTCAATTCAGAAAGAATTGACTGTGTTTTAAAGTGGATTATGTTTGACATCCTGAAGGTATTGTTGACTTAGATTATAGAAAGTCTTTTCAGCCTTTTTACCTTTTGAAAACATCTTAATTTTTAAGACTTTGGCTTCATAAGTAGAATTTTTTTAAATTAATTTTTATTTTTATTTTTAAATAAGCCTTAGATTACATAAATGTTACATAAAAAATATAAGGGATTCCCATATGTCCCACTCCCTCCCCCTTGCATAGCTAGAATTTAACTATGCACAAAACAGAATTACAATAAAAACACACATAAAAACTGCATATAGTTTGGAGAGATTTATGACTACTATAATTTATTATTTCTAGCTGAGTTTCAGACAGCATTAGCTTTCTGATTTTAAAAGGTAAATCCCTTCTTGCTTTACAAGTAGTAAGCAAAAATTAAAGTCCATAGTACATAGGATGCAGATGTTGAAATATCTTTAGGTGTTCCCTGGTTATCTAACATTGCAGAGGTGGTTAGGTCATGAGTTGCATCTCTTTGGAATTCCATCTCTTGCAAAGCCTAGCAAAGTTTGTTTCATATAGTAAAAGTATGATGTTATTTATTGGGTTGAATTTGGGGAGTGAACCTATTTTTATTAGACAGTTCATTGACTTTTTGGCCTCTATTATTTCAAATTATGAGGCTGCTGTCATGGAATATTCTTGGAGCTATAAAAGAATCCTTAGACAACAAGTAATATCCAAGCACATAGTCCCCAAAACCTAGGAAGAAATAAGGATGGTATCTAAAAATTAGCACTCATATATTTTTGAAAAGTTATAATGGAATGAGGCATTTAAAAATATAACTTTTTATTTCTTCTGACTAATCTGTCCCCTTTTGGACTGTTTTAAATTTTATTTATCATGTTATTCATTAATGCTATAGTTTTATGAACTCTGTATTTAAAAGGTGAAGCAGCAATTAAAAAGTAAAACTAAATGAAATAAGCACTTATGATTCATGTTTTTACTCTGATTTTTTAAATTCTCTCTTTCGATAGTTAAATGTACCTGCATAAAATGACTTTATGCTGTGTGGACAAAGTACAAAGCAAGCACTTAACATATTTTTCTGGAAAACTGCATTTCTTTTAATCATGTAATAACCTTCTTAACTGTGCTTAACTTCAGTAGTCAGAGATTAGTACCTATGTCACTTGAAAGTAAATTTTGCTCTTGATCATTTTCAACAATTTTCATGTTTGCTAATTTAAAATGATAATTCTGCTATCTAAAGATCTCATCTTCATCTGGGATACAACAATTATTTCAGATGCCATACCAAGATAATAGTATTGGTAATGGCATTAATAACAAAAAGAGTTCTATTCTTTTTGAAATCTATACCTGCACTTTCGTGGATGATATGATTTCTGAAACCTGCTTCATAGAATTTCAGTGTGGGCAGCAGTGAATTGGGATAGAGATGAAATAAGATTGGCCATGACATTAAATAATTGATAAATCTAGGTAAGCAGTGTATACATATTCATCACACTGTTTTTCCACTTTTGTACATTAGAAATCTTCCGAAATTAATTTTTAAAAATTCAACAGAATTTACACAATGCCATCCCTAACCACTCAATTCATAGATTTTGATTGCCATAGCATAAGAGAAAGATAATTTTGATTGCAAAACAAGCAAGAAATAAAAAGCAATTCCCATATCTGCACCTATTTGCACAAATTTAGATTTATATCTGCAATAGATAAGGGTTATTTATATATGTAATATGTATTATATAAGCATATACATATATAGGCCATTTACTTATGCAATATCTATGAGATTAATTGGCAGACACTTACAGATGTCCACATAATATTCACCCTTCTCTTTCCATATTAAATGATTTAACTAAGTAGTAGGTGCTAAGTGTTGCCATGTGAACAGACCCCAACCAATGGGATATGTGAAGTGTTATGTTCAAATTCCTAAGTGTACAAGAACTTATCCTTTTCTTCCTTTTCACTACTTCACACAAGCTAGAATGCAGATGTGATGAGTCTTTTTCTGCAATGTAGAATAGCATAATACCTTAGATATGGCAAGCAAGAAAATAGAAGGCTTGGGGTCTGCTTCACCATCCAGCAACCATTCCAGCTTTGGACAATTACATGAGATAGAAATAAACAGCTCTCCAGAAGCAGATGTGGCTCAAGGGATTGGGCTCCCGTCTACCATATGCGAGGCCCCGGGTTCGGTTCCCAGGGCCTTCTGGTGAAGGCAAGCTGGCCCGTGCCGGCGGAAAGCTGATGGCCCACACCTGCGAGTGCTAGCTCAGCAAGATGACACAACAAAGGGAGACAAGCAGACACAGAAAAACCTGCAGCGAATGGACACAGAGAGCAGATAGCAAGCACAAACAGCAAGGAGGGGAATAAATAAATTAAATAAATCTTAAAAAAAAAAAAAAAAAAAGAAATAAACAGCTCTCATGTCCAAGTTTCTTATTTTAACAGCTTTCCTGTAACCTAAATATTTTGGTTATTTGGTACCCAGAAGTGGGGAACTATAAACACACAAAAAAGTATATTGCCTATTGTTAATGGTCAAGCAGCTAGGCAAAAACATTGATATCGTGAGCTAGAAAATGTCTTGAGACTCTATATCACAGCAAAAAATTTAGTAAAACTGATATAACAGAGTCTATATAGGCAGTAGGACTGCATGGGAAAACAGAACATTTTGTGTTTCAGATGCTTTTGCAATTTTTAACAAAGTCATAAAAGACAATGAACTCAGGCATGTTGACAAGGTGGCACTGGTGCTAAGGTAGCTCTGCCATTAATAGGTGGATTAATCTGCATTTCTTAAAAACATAGCTACTTCAACTAAAGGAAGGTGACCTGTTTGCAATACCAACTTAATTCCCTGACATTTTAGATCTATAATCTCACTGCATCTTCAAATCTGTAAATAAATTTTTGTAATATGAATTTTATTGAATTAAAAACAAATTATGAAATAATCTAGAATTTTTGCTTCCAGATGGGGTGGAGTAGATGATGGCAGACCAGTGTGTCCACTAAGAACACCTATAAATTCTGGATATAATACCGAAATCATAGCTTGGTTAAAGCAATGAGACTGGAGGATCTAAGATCCTAGACTAGGGAAACATTAGTTATCTTTAGAGAATTTGTCAATAACATCACAAATTGGGGAATGAAAATTGAGACTTTGCTCCCATAGAGAGCTGCTGGTGAGGGGCTGCTGAGCTTCTGTTGCAGTTTGAGGGCCCTCAACCACATTGATGAATCTGGTGATGCATATGGGAGAAGCTCAAAACCTACATGGAAAGCCTCTAGAATTCAGAGAAGAGTTTATGCAATCTTGCATGGAGTGGATTAGAGTTTAGAATCCCCTAGGAAGAGGAGCCCCAGGGAACACCTTCAGTCTCTCAGCTGAAAATCCTAGAGGTATGTAGGAATACTGAGCCTTACCACCCCCAAATGTAAGTCAACTCACAGTTTCATTATGTGTCAGAAAAACTACCAATTGACAAACGAGCCTATTCTCAATAAACTTCATTTAGCTCTTTGGTGCCTCACTCTTAGAGCACAGAAACAGACAGCCAATAATCATGAAATAGTCAAGGAAAAATCTCTAAGAAAGAGGAAGGTGAAATGATTTTAAAAAGAAATAATTAAGAAAAAAGAAAGAAAGAATATCAGAGGACAAAAAGAAATGTAGGGAGAATCAAATTTCAATAGCTATAGATATGCAGGAATAGATTGTTGTTAATATATTAGAACAGATTAAGAAAATGAAGGATTAGACAATAAATATTGGAAAATCTTACTGAAAGAAGATCAAAATGCAAAAACATGAAAAATAGGAAATAATATGAAGAGCATAAAGGACTGAACCACAGTGTTCAAAGACTAGTTAAGAGCAGTGCTTGAAAATAGAAGAGAGAAAAGGAAGAGGCACATTATCAAAGAATTAAAACAAGAAAATATCCCAGAACTAATGAAAAGAGTGTAAGGAATGTATAATGCCAAGGCCCATCACAAAGACATGGTAGAAGAAGATACTAAATGCTTCCAAAGGGAAAACAACAAATTTGGAAACAGTAGAAAAAGGGTTTTGAAGTTCTGACAGAAAAGAATTTCCACACCAGAACTTCATACACTGGGCAATATCAAGCATGGGGAAAATAAAGGCATTGTCAAATGTTTCAACAAATAACCCCTCTCTCGTAAAGCTAAAAGAGATGCTCTGTCAACTCTAGCGAGTAAGTGAGGAACAGAAATACCCAGAATATAAGAAACAGGAAAGACATGCAGGAGGAAATAGAAGATTGTCTCAGAATGAAAATCTAGGGAAGTTCAAGGATGATTACCTTGCACCTGGCCTGGAGCACAACCAATTCTGACCACAGTGGAAGAAATAAGAGCTTGAGGATTGATATATATTTTAAGGGAAGAAATGAAATTGAGAGATAACATTGTTTTTTTCTTTGTTAGAGAAGTGTGGGTTTATAGGACAATCATGCATAAAATACAGGTTTCCCATACACCACCCGGACACCAGCAACTTCCATTGGGGTGGAACATTTGTTACAATTGATGATAGCACATTTTTATAATTGTACTATTAATTAAAGTCTATGGTTTACCTTAGGGTTCACTGTGTAGTGATTTTTTTTAAGGATTTGTATTCTGTTACCTTGTATACAATCTAACATTTCCCCTGTTAATCATATTCACTTATACATTTCAGTACTGTTAATTCTGTCCACAATGTTGTGCTACCATCACCACCATCCATTACCAAAACATTTCCATCATTCCAAATAGGAGCCCTGTACATTTTAAGCCCTACCTTCCTATTCCCAATCTGCATCCTGTACCCTTGTAACCTGTATTGTTGATTCTGACACTATGAGTTTGCTTATTCTAATTGTTTCGAATCAGTGAGATCATACAATGTGTGTCCCCTTGTGTCTGGCTTATTTCAGTCAAGATGGTGTCATTAAATTTCATCCATGTTGTTGCATGAATCAGGACTTCATTCCTTTTTATGACTGAATAACATTTTGTAGTATGTATATAAAACATTTTATTTATCCATTCATCGGTTGATGGACAACTGGGTTGTTTCCATCTTTTGGCAATAGTAAATAATGCTGCTATGAACATTGGTGTGCAAATATCTGTTTCAAATTGAAAGTCCTTGCTTTCAATTCTTTTGGGTATATAGCTAGAATTGGGATTGCCAAGTCATATGGTAGTTCTATCTTCAGCTTTCTGAGAGATGGTTTAAAATGGCTTCCACAGCAGCTAAAAAATTTTACACTGCTACTGGCAATAAATGAGTATTCATATTTCTCTGCATCCTTTCCAACACTTTTAGCTTTCTGGGGTTTTTGTTGTTGTTGTTGTTTTGGTTTTTTTTTTTTTTTTTTAGGAGGTACCAAGGATAGAACCTGGGACTTCATACATGAGAAGCAGGCGTTCAACCACTTGAGCTATATCTGCTTTCATTGTAGTTTTGATTTGCACTTCCCTGATGACAAATGATGTTGCGAATCGTTTCATATGCTTTCTGGCAATTTGTGTATCTTCTTTGAAAGATGTCTATTCAAGTCTTTTGGCCATTATTTCATTGGGTTGTTTGTCTTTTTGCTATTAAGTTGAAGGATTTCTTTATATATACTGGATGTTAATCCTTTATTGGATATGCAATTTCCAAGTATTTTCTCCCATTGTGTAGGCTGTCATTTTACTGTCATGATAAAGTCCTTTGCGAAACAAAATTTTTAAAATTTTGATGAGGTCCATTTATCTATTTTTTTCTTTTGTTGCCTGTGCTTTGGGTGTAAAGTCTAAGAAACCACTACATAACACAATGTCGTGAAGATGCTTCCCTCCATTCTCTTCTTGTAGTTTGATAGTTCTAGCTCTTCTATTTAGGTCTTTGATCCATTTTGAATTGATTTTTGTATATAGTATGATGTAGGTGTCCTCCTTCACTTTTCTGCATTTGGAGATCCAGTTTTCCCAGAACCATTTGTTGAAGAGACTATTCTTTTCGAATTGAGTGGTTTTTACCACATTGTCAAAAATAAGTTGGCGTATGCAGCAGTAAGAATAAATGAAGTCGTAAAGCATATGACAACATGGATGAATCTACAGGACATTATGTTGAGCGAAACAAACCATTCACAGAAGGACAAATACTGTATGATTGCGTTACTATGAATCAAATATATTGTGTAACATATTGTTTGATTTTTTAAAAATTTATTCTTATCCAGTACATTTAATTGAAAAATGTATTTATTTATTAATCTGTATTTACTTTTTAGTTTTTAATTGTTTATATTTTCAATTATTAGAGGTAAAAAATAAAGTTAAAAAAAATAAGTTAGTCATAAATGTGAAGCTTTGATTCTTGCTCTAAATGTCTGTCCTTATGCCAGTACTATGTTGTTTTGATTACTGTGGCTTTGTAATAAATTTTAAGACTGGAAAGTCTAAGTCCTCCAACTTTAATCTTCTTTATCAAGATGACTTTGGCTATTTGGGGTCCCTTACCTTTCCAAATAAATATGATAATTGGCTTTTCCATTTCTGCAAAGAAGGCTGTTGGAATTTTGATTGGGATTACAGGGAATCTATAAATTGCTTTTGATAGTATTGACATCTTAATGACATTTAGTCTTCAAATCCACGAACATGGAATGTCCTTCCACTTATTTAAGTCTTCTTTGATTTCTTTTGGAAAAGTTTTATAGTTTTTTATGTATAAGCCCTTAATATCCTTGGTTGTATTTATTCCAAATATTTGATAATTTTAGTTGCTATTGTGAATGGAAAATTGTTCTTGATTTCTTCTTCCAATTGTTTACTGCTTGCGTATAGAAACACTACTGATTTTAATATGTTATCTTGTAGTCTGCCACTTGCTGAATTCATTTATTAGCTCTAGCAGCTTTGTTGTGGATTTTTCTTCCTTTCAAATTTGGATGCCTTTTATTTCTTTTTCTTGCCAAATTGCTCCAGCAAGAACTTCTAGTATAATGTTGAATAATAGAGATGACAGTGGGCATCCTTGTTTTGTTCCTGATCTTATAGGGAAAGCTTCCAGTCTTTTACCATGAAGTAGAATGTAAGCTGTGGGCTTTTCATATATGCCCTATATCATGTTGAGGAAATTTCCTTCTATTCCTAGTGTTCTAAGTGTTTTTATCAAGAAAGGGTGCTGTATTTTGTCAAATGCCCTTTCTGCATCAATTGAGATGATCATAAGGTTTATTTCCTATATTCAGTTCAATGTGGTATATTACATTAATTGCTTTTCTTATGTTGAACAAACCTTTCATACAGGGATAAATCCCACTTTATCCTGGTGTATAATTCTTTTAATACACTATTGGATTCAGTTTGTTCGTATTTTAGTGAAGATTTTTGCATCTATGTTCATAAGCAGTATTGGTCTGTAATATTCTTTTCCTTTGACATCTGTATCTGGCTTTGTTATGAGGTTGATGTTGGCCTCATAGAATGAGTTCGAGGGTGTTCCCTCCTCTTAGAATGTCTGACAGAATTCACCTGTGAAGCCATCTGGTCCTGGGCTATTCTTTGTTGGGAGATTTTGATGACTGATTCAATCTCTTTACTAGTAATTGGTTTGTTTAGGTATTCTATTTCTTCTTGAGTCAATGTAGGCAAGTTGTGCATTCCTATGACTTTGTCCAGTTCATCTAGATTATCTAATCTACTGGAATACAGTTGTTCATAATATCCTCCTATAGTCCTTTTTTATTTTGAAAGAGTCAGTAGTAATGCCCCCCTTTTCATTTCTGGTTTAGCTATTTGTATTCTTTTTCCTTGACAGTCTATTTGAAGATTTGTCCATTTTATTGATGTTTTCAATTAGCCAACTTTTGGTTTCGTTGAGGCTATTTTTTTTTTTTTCTATCTCATTTATCTCCACTCTAATCTTTTTTATTTCCTTTCTTCTACTCGCTTTGGATTTAGTTTGCTCTGCTTTATCTAGTTCTTTCAGTTTTGAGGTTAGGCCTCTGATTTGAATAATTTTTAATAATTTTAATTTATTGGTATGTGTTTTGTGACATAACATATGGTCTATCCTGGAGAATGATCCACGTGCACTTAAGAAGAATGTGTATTCTGTTTTTCTTAGGCAAAGTATCTTACATATGTCTGTTAGATCTAGTTGGTTCAGAGTTCATTCAAGTCTTGTACTTCCTTATTGATCTTCTAACTAGATGTTCTATCCATTATTGACAGTGGTGTATTAAAGTCTCCTACTATTAATGTAAAACCACCAATTTCTCCTTTCAAATATGTCAATATTCGCTTTGTATATTTTGGGGCTTTAATGTTAGGTACATATATATTAATAATTGTTGCATCTACCTGTTTAATTGTCCCCTTCACTCATATTTATCATCTTTGTCACTCACAAATATTTTTTGCTAAAGTCTATTTATCTGATATTTGTAAAGCCACCCCAGCTTTCTTTTGGCTCCTACTTGCATGGTATATTTTTTCCTATCCTTTTACCCTCAACTTATTTGTATCATTGAACTTAAGGGGAGTCTCTTGAAGACAGTATATAGTAGGGTCATGATTTTATTATCCATTCTGCTGGTATCTGCCTTTTGACCAGAGAATTTAATCCATTTACCTTTAAAGTTACTACTGAAAATACAGGACTTTCTTCTGATATTTTGCTATTTGGCCTTTGTTAGTCTTATATGTGTTCCTGATATCTTTTGGTTCTTTCTCTGTAGTTTCCTTCATCTTGTTGAGCATTTTTAAGATCATGTTTTAAAGGCTTTTTTTTTTTTTATATGCCCACATTCTGGTTATCTTCATTGGTGTTTTCTGGATTTGTATCCTTTTCCTTTGAAATGGCTATGAGTTTCTATTCCTTTTTTTGTACTGTACTCCATTGTCACACACTGTATATTTTTACTATTTTAAAATGTTAACTCTGGAATGTATTCCCTGTGATGGGTGCTTCTTGATTTTGTAACCACTTGATAAGTCAGATATTTTCTTGTGCTTCAGTCCTCCAGCATTCCAAATCAGGGAAATCTGCCCAAGGCAAATGCAGTGTGAAGGTTTTCCTCTGTCTTTCTGGCCCTCTGTCTTATCCTGGCATTTTGCTTGTTAGTTCTTTTAGAGTACCCTTGTTTACAGGAGTTTGGTTTTCCCCTGTTTCACAGGAGACAGATCTCCCTCTCTCTGGTGTTTGATGTTGGCAGGTCTTTGTCCCAGTCTGTCACCCTCTATAGTCTTTATACTCCTTTCATCATCTCAACTTGCTTTTGCCTGGAGGGCACACTGGAGAGGAATTTCCAAAGTCAATTTCTCCCAGCCAAAACAGGGCCAGGGACCTATGAAGGTGGTACAAACCAGATCCAAAGTGCCCTGGGAAAGGGGATCAAGAAGGGTGCCAAGAGCTTCTCCAACAGTTATTCAAAGCTTTCCTGGCCTGCTCAACAAATGCAGCCTTTCAATGAACTGTCTGCTGTAGACTTCAGGAAGGGCAATCCTCCCTTGTCCAGGGATAGCTGAAACAATGGCTGCTGCCACCTTTGACTGGGATGGGTTGAAACAATAACTGCCCTTAGGTGGGGGTCCCCAGCAATATGAATTCCCTAATCAAAAGCTGTGATCAGTGAACAGCTGTGCCTACCCCTCTTCTTGAAGAAGAGGATTTTTACATCCCTTTCTGTCACCAGCAAGCTAGCCAGAGGCTAGACCCCAAGGCAGCCTGCCATGAGAGTAGGTGATGGGCACCAATAGCTGCCACACAAAGAGAGCAATTTACTGCTCTTTACTGTAATTTATCCTGGGTGCTTCAGTATTCTTCTGAACTCCAGAGTTTCAAAATAGTTGTTTCAGACAGTCTCTGCCTGTTTAATAGTTGTTTAGGTGGAAGGATTGAGTCCTGGAGCTCCCTACTCTGCTCTTTTCCCCACAATCCTCCAGGAACAAAGATTATATCATTTTGAGGTACATTTTATAGCTATGACAGAAAATTTGGGATAGATTACATATAAAACTAAGGAAATGACTAAATGAGACTATTATTGTTTTTAGGGTAAACAAAAACTTGTTTAAGTAAACAATATAGTAAAATATTATGAAATAATATGAAAATATTACTATGTAACCATACTGATATAAAACTCTATGCTGATTTAATAAAAAAATAAAACTATATTTGAAGGATGGGGTGAGGGGAGGTTTGCTATGTGCATTATCTTTCCTAATAGCAAGTTATGGATAACCACAATGAAAAAAGCAAACACCACCAAATTGCAATTTAAAATATTAACTTAAATATGTTGCCAAATGACAGAAGGTATATTTAAAATACTTGAAAGTGTTTGGCCTTTTGTTGTGGAAATTGGAGGTAGAAGATATTTGGCAAAGGAGATTTAGAGTTTTACATTGTAAGTCTTATTCTTTGGCATTTTAAACCACATATATGTTTTAATATGGTTAAAAATAAAATTTAAAAGTAAAGAAAACAATAAAATGTAGAATGGATAACCTTTCAATAGGCAGAAGCCTAGAGAGTTTGAGCTCTGAGATTGCATCTTATACACATTCATTTTGAAGTTCTGGAAATAGAATTAATCATATTAGGTGCTTTATTGGCTTGCACATTCTCCTAAGGATTTGGGAATTGACTAGTGTACAGGACTTGGCATGGCTACCTGGAATTAGGAAGACCTGGAAGACAGACAAGCAGCATAGGGTAGCAGATTAGAGCTTGGTCTTTGGGTCAGATTTCCAGGTATGCAACTAATTAGCAGGAAACTCTTGGACAATTAAATAAAATGTTGTACAGCTTACTTATTTAGTAGATCTACTTCAATGCTTGTGGAAATTGAATCTTGTATTTGCATGAAATCTAAAACTGAAATTATATATTTTAAATATTGGTTTGGACTGGACAGGTATAGCAGATCATTAAGCAATCATCATATACTCAGATTTGCTTTCTTTTGTTGGGTGATTGCACATGGGAAAAGAAAAATAACATTTTCCAAGTCTCTTGCTGAGAAGTTGTGAAATGGGAAAGGGGATAAAGGATTGCAGATAAATTGACCAATCTGGCACTATGCTCCAGATCTGACATAAAGAAGCAGGGGATTCAAAGAAGGCATAAGAGTCCATGACAATTCTAGAGGGGATGTTGACCATTTTAGGACATAATTTCATATCATTCTTGCTCTTTTATTTTTCAGAAATGCACATGGTGAAATATGCCCAGAGAAAAGGCATTTCTAAAACATTAGCAGTAGTGGCTTAGGGAGGAAGTTGAAAATCAGAATAAGGTCAAAGAATTCTTGTGTCCTTGACATAATCTAACCAGGAACTATGTATTCCTTTAACTGACTCACATTTCAAGCCCTTGAAATATGAGAATAATTAAAGTACCTTTCTCATAGCATTACTGTAAAGATTGATATTGATAATACATATCCTAACTGGAACATAATCAATAAATGTTGGCTCTCATTTATATTTTTAATTCTTCCCCATAGCTTCAATTATTTTATGACCTATTACTAATCAGTTATTACCCTGGGCTTCAATTTTTAAATTTCCAGATGTTTAATGATTAATATAGCCTAGTCTTTTCTTCAGACATGATAAAATATTAAAATAAAATAGGTGATATAAAATTCTTCTGAAGTCCACTTAAAATAAATTTTGGGATTAAATATAATGGTTAGAAGGTACCTCATTGACCCTTGAAGAAATTTAAAAAAAAAATCAAATTAATGCCTGAATAGTTTTAAAATGGTTTCTAATTTTTTATCTCGATATTTACTTCACAAGGGTGAAAGAACATGTATTACACATAATACAAAGTAATTCTTAAATTACTACATATGTTTAGGTTCAAAACAATAATTTTAATTATGCAAAATTTGGGTATAGTATTTACCAAATATTAAAATGCCCTTCACATGCAGTTCACACAGAGTAGTCACAAACTTGTTTTTAACTAGTAAAATTCCAGGGTACTACAACAGAAGATACTTAGTTGTATGAGAGAGGAGTTACTAGAAATTCACTGGCTTCCATAGTAAGAAGAACATAGTTTTCAAATTTTAATCATAAACGCAGAAGTTCTCTTCCCCACAAAATGACAAATTTCAATTAAATTAAAAAAATAAAAATCTTGCCCTGCCAACAGCATGACCAAGTTCAGAAACATTGAGTAGTCTAGTTAAAGGAGGATTGTTATCAAAACAACACTGTTTTAGAAATACAGATACTTAGACATGATAGTCAACTGTGGGTTTTGTATAACAGCAGATGGAGTGGTTGAGAATTCTTTATAATATCAAATTCTGGTAGAGGGAAGAAGCCATCTGTAATAGCCAAAGAGGTGCTGATGCAAAGTACTAGAAATTTGTTGATTTTTACAAAAGATATTTATTTTGGATAGAAACTTACAGTTACAAGGCCCTAAAGAGTCCAACTCAAGGTACCATAAGAGGTATTTTCTCACCCAAATTCTGTTGCCTTGTGTTGATGCAATATGGTGGGCAACGTCTGCGAGGGTTCATCCTTCCTCTTCCCTCTTAAGGCGCCATGGATCCAACTTCTTCCGATCTCAGCAGGAGGCTCGCATAGGGTTTGTTTCTCTTCCTGGGGCTGCTCGCCTCTCTTCACAAGGTCAGCTGTAAACTATCAGGCGAATGGCTGAACTCGCTTCTAGGGGTTTCAGGAACCTCTTCCATGTCTGTGGAAACTTCTCTCATCCTCTTTATATCTGTTTGTGCATCTATTTTGTGTGAGAGTCTGTTTTATCAGCCCACCAAGTGGGTGGGGACTCAACCCTACATGCCCTAATGATGTGTTTGACTCAAAGTCCTAATCTTAACATAATTTAGTCAAAGACATCTCAGCTGAATCTAATACAATCAAAGGATATCACTCCCAGAGGAAGAGACCAGTTTACAAACATAATCAAATATTGTTTTTGGAATTCATAAATAATATCAAACTGCTACACCATCCTTTTGCAGAATAGTATTGAGATGCAGAAGAGAATCAAAGACCATTGAAACAGCAATCTAAAGGAGAGTTTTAGAAACTGGACAGGTATGTCTTAGCCACATGCTGAAGTTAGCATAGAGCTGTGATGTACTTTAATTTTAGTCATCTGCCCATCTCTCTCTCTCTTTATCTATTTGGTAACATTTATTAAATGATTTCTGTTCTCATTATAGAGTGGATTTAGTCACTGTCAATGAATTCTTTTGTTTTCCCCTTTTTACCATGAGTTAAATAAAATATATGTTGGAATATGCCAAAATCAACTACATATTCATAGATAGAAATGATATTTGAATGTATCACATAAAACAATTGCAGCCAAAATTATTCTACTTGGGGGGTAGAGAATATATCAGTACACCTTACAAACTGCTTTTTAAAGAAGGAAGTTTTTGCCAGCTGGGTAGATATGACATCTACAACAAATGCCCGATATACATTTATTAAATAATGTTTGAAAATGAGGAATTAAACCAATGAAACAAGGGTCCAGGTATTAAACTGTAACATTTTCTTATATTTATTTCTTGGTTTTTGAAAAATTAACAATAAAATCACAACAATTCACGTTAAAGAATGAATTATTTGGGACTTCAAGTTTCAGCTTGGAGACAAAGAGAGCAAGAAAGAGTATTTTTTCCTTCCCTTGCATCTACTAATACAATAACCACAACAAATATTGGACAAGTTGCAAATTAATGACTTTTTGGAAACACTCAGAATTGAAGTTTCAGGGCAAACAATTTTTCCAATACTTGGGAGAGACAGGCCCCTACAGGGACCAAAAATAAAACCAAAAACCCTGAGCATATGTACCTGGGGCAGATGATACTGGGGGTCTTAAAAACAAGTAAGAAGATAAAGCTAAATATTTTTAATGAGTTACTAAAAGCCAAGTGTGGCTGGCTTGAGAATGTGAAATACAGAGAGGCTCAGTTATAAAAGGGTTTGTCAGACAAATACAAAATGATAGACATCCCATAAAATGCCTGACCAGTAGTCTTCAAATGTGTTATGGTCATGAAATACAAGGAATGAAAGAGAAAAGGTCAAAGATTAGATGAGATTAGAGAGATGTGAAGACTAATTGCATCATTATATTCTGGAATGGCTCTTGGACTAGAAAAGGACACTGATGGAAAAACTGTGAAAATCTGAATAAAATCTACACATCAGTTATTATTGTTTTACCAATGCTAATCTCATAGTTTTGATAATTAAGAGTTATATAAGATGGTGATATTAGGGAAAGCTAGGTGAAGAAAATAAGGAAACTACACTAACTTTACAACTCTTCCATAAATCTAAAATTACTTAAAAATAAAACTACTGATGGAAAAAAGTTCACATGTTGCAAACTAATGACTTTCTTGAAAAGTTGTAAAGACGACAAAATTATCCACCCTTTATTGATACCTTTTGCTAATGGTTAAGATATGAACAAGATAATGCTTTTAACAGATTCCCATTCGTATGCATATCTTAAAATATTTTCCTTGATCTGTCACCTCAAGCTCTTTCCTTTCATCTTGTATCATTTAGGGTACATTTCACCCATAGGTATAAAAAACAAACAAACAAACAAACAAAAAGTGACTTAAAGAAGATAGTTTTTACTTTTCTTCTGTAAGAAATGTTCAGAGATGGGCAGCCCATGGTTATACGGTGATTCAATAGTGTCAGAGATCCAGACCCTTTCAAAGTTCCTACTCAATTATCATTGGCACATAGTCTCCTGTTGCAACTCAAGGTCCAGCCACATGTCTGCTTTCAGACTGTAAGAAGAAGGAAGAGCTAGGGAATGTCTTCCCTCCTTTGTTTTAGGAAGAATTATCGGAAACTTCACAAGTCACTCTTCCTTAAACATCATCAGCCATAATTTAGCAACATAGCAAACCTAACTGCAGGGAAGGCTGGAATATATAGTCATTTGGCTGCTCAATAAGAACCCAGATAAAACCTAGGGTACTTCTATTAAGATAAGAAGGATGGATATTAAGAAACAATAAACAGTCTCTCCCCAGTCTTCCTCCTATTCCAGCCAAGCTTTCTTTTTTTTTTTTTTTTTTTTCTGCCAAGCTTTTTAAAAGCATGGGCTATTCTTGTATTTTCTCTGCTTTTTCATTTCCTACTCAGTAGCAGTTTGGCAGTTTGATATAGTTATGAATTCCAAAAATAGATATTGGATTATGCTTGTAAATTGGTCTGTTCATCTGGGCATGATTAAGTTATGAATAGGACTTTGATTGGGCCACGTCAGTAGGGCGTTGAGCCCCACCCCTTGGTGGGTGGGGGCTCAAAGATAAAAGACACGGCAAAGGACAGAGTTGGAGGCTTTTGAGTTGGAGTTCTGATGCACAGTCTTGAGCTGGAGCCCTGGGAAGTAAGCATACAGAGGAGCTTGGTCGTGAGGAAGGAGAGAAGGCCCCAGGAAAAGCCATTCGCCTGACAGTTCACAGTTGGCCTTGTAGAGAGAAGCAAAGGTTAGAGAGCCTCATAGTCTACAGCTGACCTTGTGGAAGAAACAGAGGCGCTGAGCCCGGAGAGAAACGGAGCCCCGGGGAGAGAGGAGCCCAGGAAGCCTGAACACTCACAGACATCAACAGCCATCTTGCTCCAACACGTGGCAATAAACTTTGGTGAGATAAGTAACTGATGCTTTTTGGCCTGGTAACTGTAAGCTTCTACCCCAAATAAATACCCTTTATGAAAACCAACCGATATCTGGTATTTTGCATCAGCACTCCTTTGGCTGACTAATATGTAGTCCTTTCTACTCCATTCAAAACCACAATGTTCCTGAAAATCTTCTGACAAAAAGATATCCATTATCTCAAAATGGAAAAAGCCATTAACATATTTTTCTAGTTCTTTCCCTGTATTTCTGTAGCATATAACATATTGAATGTTCTTCCTTTAAAAAAGAGAACAATTGGCTTGGCTTACAGACTCATTGCTGCTACCTTTTCCCTTGGAACACTGCAAATTCCCAAGAATGGCTGTCCAATGGCCATATTGGTAACATATGTCAGTGTCCCCCATCTATACTTGAGGGGTCAGCAAACAGATGCCTGATCAAAGGAGCCTCCTAAGGTCTCTTCTAGGAATTTTAAATTTGGATTGGTAGTATACATAGACAGAAAATAAGTCACTCTTAGGGAAGAACCAATAATTCTTCTCCTGACTGTACTACATATTTCCTAAGATCTTCTCTTCTAAAGTCTTGATTGTTTAGTTCTATAAATATCCCAATTTCATTCCATTCCTTTTATTTTTTGCTCATGCCTGATAATACCCATTTCGCGTGCTTGCAATGAACCATATACAGTCAATCCTCATTATCTAAAGAATCCATATTTGTGAATGTGCCTACTAGCTAAACTTTATCTATAACCCCCACTCAGTACTCATGGCATTTTCATGGTCAGTCACTGTATTACTCAGCCAAAGGGGTGCTGATGCAAAATACCAGAAATCTGTTGGCTTCCATAGAGGGCATTTATTTGGGATAGAAGCTTACAGTTACCAGGCTATAAATCATAAGTTACTTCCCCCACCAAAGTCTATTGCCATGTGTTGGAGCAAGATGGCTGCCCATGTCTGCAAGGGTTCAGGCTTCCTGGGTTCCTCCCTTCTGGGGTTCATTTCTCTCTGGGCTCAGCTGCTCTGCTCTCTCCACAAGGCCAGTTGTAGACTATCAGGCAAATGGCATGTCTCTCTTCCCAGAGCCTCTGCCTTACAACCAATCTCCCCTTGTTCTTCTCCTGTGTGTTTACTTCCTGGGGCTCCAGCTCAAAAACCCCAACCTCCTTCTCTGCGGTGTGGTTTCTCTGTGAGTCCCCACCCCCTTGATCCTACTGACCTGGCCCAATCAAAGCCTTAATCATTATTTAATCAAGTAAAACTGAAACCTCCAACAAACCAGTTTACAAACATAATCCAATATCTATTTTTGGAATTCATAAACAATGCCAAACTGCAATAATCACCAGCAAGGGTAGAGTGGTAGGAGAGAGTTGCCCAATATACACATTCCCACCTGAGGTGGAAAAAGACAAAATTCTGCTTTCTTTTTTGAGCTCCCATATGTAAACAAGTATCCTTTTTTAAGTATATTAATGCCATATTTTTCACATTTGTGTGCTTTTATTGGTGATGTCACTGTTTAAAATGGCCCTCAAGCACACCTAAGTGCTAAAATGCTATGATGTGGCTGATGGAGACCATGTGTGTGTCAAATGAGTTTCAGGCATGAGTTATAGTGCTGTTGGCTGTGAGTTCCATTTAATGAATCAACAATATATACTAAGTTGTTTTTAAGCAGAAATACACATATAACAAGGTTATGTATTACATATAACAAGGTTATGTATTGATTGGTTGATGAAAATATTGTGACCAGAGGCTAATAGAAAACTAACTGTATTTCCCCCAGGAGCAATGATTTAGTATTCACTAATTCATTGTTCATGATGAAATTATAGAATGTTATTACTGCGAATAATGAGAACAGATCACAGCACTTTTTAATATTTCTCTGGCATGATATGATTCTACTTAAATCTTCTTGATAAATATTTTTTCTTTCTTTTTTATGGTATATCCTTGTAGTCCCTCCGTATTATTTTGTGTATTTCCCAGTATACTGCCCTTAATCGTCCCACTTTTCACAGTTTCTTCCTGGAAAATTTGACACCTTTCCAAGGCTTTAACTTCCATGCAAATGCTGATGGTCTGAAAACCATTTCTTGAGCTCTTGAAATTGTAAACATTATTTCTAACTTTTTACTAACCCTTTTCCTGAATAATCACAAAAATGTCTGATAAAATATGTTTAGGCTAAATTCATGATATTCCACTCCAAACAGATTCCTTGCCTTGAATATTAACTAAATAGCCTTTTGCCCATTTGCCCAAGCCAGAAATGAATTGCTTTATTCTTGATTGTTTGCTCTCCTGAGTTTTCCACAAACAAACCACCCATGTCTGCCAATTTTCAAAAACATTTTTTATATTTATATTCATCTTTCCATTACTGCTGTCCTTACCCTAGAACCTAAATATCACTACCTCTTCGAGTTATTGCAATGACTCCATAACTGGTCTCCAACCCTCTAAATTTCCCTCTATTGTCCTTCAACATAACACAGTGTTTTTTTTACTTTTTGTCCCTTCTGAAATAGTATTAGTTTACTACTGATGCTATAATGAATGACCACAAATTTAGTGTCTTAAAACATCACATTGCAAATTTATTATCTTACACTTCTGAATGTCAGAAGCCTGGACTAAAGTAAAGGTTTCACAGGGCTAGAAGCTTTCCCCCTTTTTTTTCCAGCTTCTAGAGGCCACCTGAATTTCTTGGGTCATAATCCCTTCCCCACCTTCAAAGCCAGCAGGCTGGCATCCTATAATCTCCATCACACATTGCCTTTTCTTCTATCACACACTGCCTCCTCTGACTTTGCTCTTCTTCCTCCCTCTTACAAGGGTCCTTGTAATTATATTGGGCCCACTCATATAAACCAGGATATTCTCTCCATTTCAAGACTCTTAACTTAATCATATTCACAGAGTTCCTTTTGTCATATAAAGTAATGCAGCCTTAAATTGTAGGGATTAGGATATGGATATCTTTGGGGGAACATTATTCAGCCTGCCACAGTATTGGTCCTACAAACAAAACAAAACAAAACAAAACAAAACAAAACAAAACAGTATGATACTTGCTCAAAATCCTCTGATGGATTCTCAACAACACCCAGAAAACACTACCAGATTCTTTAAGAGCAAAAAGTCTTTAGGATGGCATATTATTCCTTTTCAAAAACACTTCAAGCCTGCTAATTTTGGTGTATTATTTGATGGCCAGAATGTCACTCATCATATGTAATCCATTTTTCATAATATTTCATGGACCTATGATGATCATTCTTTCTTCTCAACAACTTCAACACATCTTTTAAATATAGATACAGTCATTCGAAAATACTTAATAAGCTGCTATTAAATGCCATGAATAACTCTATGTGCTAGGGAGATGGAGAAAAACAAGACATAAAGCAATATCTACAGTAAACAATATAGGTAAATAAACAGCAAAAATTATTTCAATTAGTTAAAATGTTGTAAAACTAAGGAAGAGGAAGGGAGTATGACAAGAGGCAGGGAGGGAGGTATTTTAAATGGGGTGGTCAGGTAACAATTGAGCAATATCTTGAAACTTGAAAGAGTTAGGTAACAAACATTTGGAAGAAAAATAGCCCAGGAATAAAGAAAAGGAAACATTAAAGACTAGAGAGAGTGCATTCAAATTCTGGAGCAAGTTCACAGTGGCTGGGGCCTAATGGAGCGTTGTAGAAGATAGCCGCAGTTGAGATTGGGTCTTCAGAACACAGAGGCTCTCACAGGTCACAAAAATGTGCATGGATTTCTGTGAACGTTCAAGCAGGAGCCATTGAGATGTAACCCCATTTAAGTTTGGAAAAGATAATGCAATTGTTCAGAGGAGAGTATAATGAACGGACTTCAGAGGGAAACAACTAAACCAGGTAGGTTAAGGCTAGGAACATGGAGAATCACCCATTCTACAGATAAAGCATGTAACACTTATATGACATTATTCTCGTTCTAGGGGGACAAGCACAAGCAACACCAGAATAAATAATCCTTCCTCTCCGTATTTTCCATGAACTCCCCAAGCAGAATATTCTCTTTCATTCAAGTTTACATTCTCTTCGTAAAACTGTCCTACCATATATATTGTATCAAACTTGCAGTTAATTATCCATTTCCCAAATTAAACTTTGGGCTTCTTATGAATAGGATTGTTTATTTTAAACTTCAGAGTATTTTCCAATCTGTATATCCCCAAATCAGAAAAAAGTAGAGCCGTCACAGCATTTAAAAGATAAATAAATAAAGACTAAGTAAAATCTTGCTCAGAGAAAATAAAATTACAGCAAATTTCCATCATTGTTAGTCCAAAGCAGTTAATTCAATTGGCAAGGTAAAAGCTGGTATTTTACCTCCATTGTCCTTATCATTAAAGTGGGATGATAAAATTTACTAGAGTTTTGTATTAATAAAGCTTTTTATAAAATCATAATGTTTCAGGTTACAGAAAAGTTGAGAATGTCTTAATAAGCATCAAAATTATTTATGTAATTTGTATCTATGCCAAGTGAGTAGTAGATCCTGTATTTGAATTCCATTAATTCAATCATTTAAATACATAAATATGCCTTCCTATTGATTCTACTATCCTCTACTCAGTATTGAATATGTAATGACATATGAATGATTTTTCCTTTGACCTGTAAACTAGGTGACTGATTCAAACAAACAGTGAATCTCTTCAGGAAAAGGAAAACACTGTATTTGCTGAATTCTCACATTAAATGAATGGAATAAAGAATGAATCAGCAACTGTGAAAAAATTGGAGGTTGTTCTGAAATTACATGCCTTGTGAAAGTGAGAAAATGGACAATATCTTCAATTACTTTTCACAGCAAGAGTCCTGGGTAAAATCTATATCATTGGGTTCATATGCTAAGTTAGATGTTCTTGCTGTCATATAATGCTTTTCCTTCAGAAAACATTAGTCTCTTCCTTAAGAACAGTTATTTAGAGCTACATGATCATTTCCTGTTACTATTTACCAGCATCATGATACAGTATTCACCACTTATATATTAGTTTATTCAAAAATTACTTCCACTGCCACATTTCCATATAGTATTACAGTAATCAGATCATCAACTAGTTAAAACTTTTCCTAGATATCCCATAGAAATGAATTCAAGGGTTCTTAAATTTTATGACACAAATAAAGCCAGTAATTTCTCTCTGTTCAAATGTAAGTTTTTCACCTAAGTGATTTTGATAATTTCTTTGAAAATAAAAGCTAACTCTGCTTATTTAGACTGGTAGTTAAGTATCTCAGTTTGGTAATTATAGCTCAACACCAGTTAAATAGGCCTCTCTACAGCTGGTATAGGGATATTCAATTATTCCTTAGTCCCTTTTGTTGTTCCAGTAAAAAAAAAAAACTAAGTATAGATACAGGTCATGGCTGCTATACTGTCCATTTAAAGTTATAAGTCAACAACAACAACAACAACAAATACGTTATATGTGGACATTGGTGCCCAGAGACACCCAGGGCATCACCGGAGTGGCCAAACATACTCTTCTCTGTCCCCATCTCCTCATGAAAATCAGTGTTACCATGTTTGTTTAAACAGCACGTTATCTTTTAAGGAGATTCATAAACAAAGAAATAAATCTGATATTTACCCTTGAAGTTACCATTTCTGATGCTCTTCATACGATTTTCCTGGTTGGTGGAACTGTCCTTCTGTCGATAGGACCTTGTGTCTTGTAGTGTGGGTCTGCTGGTGGTGAAACTGAGTATTTGTGGTTCTCAAGTTCATATATGCAAATGTTTTCATTCCAAAACCCAGGGTCCCACTCCGCCGGCAGCCTTTCCTGAAGCTCTGAAATTCCAGAAGTAAATGTTGTGCCTCGTACTTAGCAGTGTCTATTAGCCAGCTTCAAGAGATGGAGGTCTACATAAATACTGACTCTAGCGCTTGGAGTTAAATTGTTCATTTAACTATCTAAGTATATCGAGTTTACTCTGAAATGAATCAGTCATGCTTAAAAACAGCCACTCAGATCCACCGTTGCTATTTCTCTTATACCTCTCAAATTTCTGAGACTGACACCTGCATTTCATTCCAATTCAAACAAGTAAAAGTCTTGAGAATTACATTGCTCCTGCCGCCAGGGATTTCACCACCACCAGGAATGGGATCCCCCCTGCCATCCAGCTGGCAAATGATCCAATTCCAGAATCTTAGCCTTTGAGTCTGCTTCCCAGGGCCACTTATAGTACCACCTGCCTTAGGTCAGGTCCCCTAGAAGGAGAGTACAAAATGCGATTCCGGTTCAAGCATTTCTTGAGTGTTCTCAGGAGGAATGGATTGCGAGACCCAGGTTATGGCAGGAGAGAAAGGTAAGCAAGCAGGACTGTAGTTTCACCTTGACACTAGATTCAACATGAACCCAAGGGAGAACAAATTGCTCCACAGGATTAATCCTCCCTGCGGCGAAGGGCCTGTGTTTTTTAACACAAGGTCTGCCTCCATGGGGGCGGAAGTGAGGGAGGCTGCCTGGATGAGGTAGTCCCTTTGGCTGAAGGCAATTTTCTGGAGAAGAAGGCAGCTGTGGATTGTGGGTTGTTAACAGGCAACACTAACAGCCTTGAGGGGCAGGTGCACCTGCAGTAAAGGGTCACGTGACGGGGCATCAAGCCAAACCACTCTAGGAAGTATGGATTCATACAAATTCTATGGGATTTTTAATGCTAATGCTCTTAAGACATGGAATTAACTCAATAATATTTACGGAGCACTTAACAATATGATAAAATCTGTAGTAGGCAAACTGGGCATAGTTCCCTTTCTCAAAGCATTTGACAGCTATAAGGAAAGATTAGATATAGTCAAATTATTAAGATGAAGAGCAGAATTTGGAAATAGTTCCAAAGTAAAGGAAGAGTATAACAAATAAGCCGTTATTTTAGGGAAATATTTTAGTGAGTTCATAGTATAATAGCAAGGAGTTTTCTTGTAATTGTTATATGTAAGAGAAACTTCATTGTGAAATAAATGTTTTATGATGCATCTATCTATTCTATCAATTATACAATTATTTATTAATGTTTAGGCTCTGTGAACTTAGAAGTGCATAGGACAAGACAGTTCTTGATCCCAAAAAAGTCAGATTAATGTCAACATTGTATTTTGGTGTTTTGTTTTTTTCTGGATTTAAGTGAAGAGTGAATATTCAATGGTTAAACAACAGAATTCACCTAATTAAGGAATTTTTTAAAAAGGATCTCATAGTTTCTAGAAAGGAAACAAAACTTTGCTTGCAGTTTCTGCTAGTGAGAATGACTGAGGAGCTCCATAACTTGAATGCTTTGTATACATTTTGAATCTACATGCATTACTAATATCCTAATATACCAAACTTCACTGAAATTCCACCACACACCTATAGGCTTGTGTTGGTGGTGTGGAGAGAGTTCAGGTATCAGGGAGAGATTCGATTTAGAAAAAACTATAGTATAGAATATAAACAATGCCTGCAGTAAATTAAGAAGATTCAGAGGAAGATGGACATTAGAGCAATTTTGTGTAATTATACTCATATTTATTTTCTTCTAATTGTTATAACTTTCTCCTTCTCAAGAATCCTGTAAAGAACATGCATGGATATTATGGTATTTGTTTTATAAAGCAGAAGAGTACATTAAAAGTAAATTATTTTCCTAAGTTCATATAAATATTTGATGTTAATTGATACAACACTTGAGATAATATAACTTCTACCTCAAAGATTTTTCAAAGAACTATTTCCTCATGAAATTAGAATATCCTTGATTTCTCGGGGCTGTCTTAGAATTGGTGTATTTAATTATTGTATGAATAACAGGTTAATCTCCTCTATGTATCTTGTCAATGTGTGTTGATAGATGTCAAGTCAAAAGTATATCAGAGTTTGGATGGAAGTCAGTCTCCATTTCATGTTTGCATTTGAATTTAGGTCTGTCATGTGTGATAAAGAGTGATGAATGTGACTTTGCCATGTTGAAAGATCATTAAATGTCACTGCGGACTGGCCGCAAAATGGCTGGCAGAAAGTCAATAATGCAAACTCTATGAGGAGTGTGGAGAGGAGAGATGGATGCAGGGCAGCCCAGAGTCATGCAAGCTGTGAACCATCAATCAATCATTTCATTCAAAGGAAGAGTGAAATGAGACTTGATGACAGTTCCGGGGGAGTACCCACAGTGCTGGGCATCTAGTGCGCCAGTGTCTTGATTTACACTTAAAACCATCCAGTTGCCAGCAGCTAGAACAGGCTGGGAAAACCACGTATTTGATCCATTTCTTTGACTATCTCCTCAACTTTGGGCACTCTTTATACACAGATCAGTCTTAAGAAACTTTCCTAGCCCCAAGCACAGATACGGCCTAAAGTAATTCTACTGTACAGTCAACCTATTAGAGATACGATTTATAAACCTTGATAAAGACAGCGTTAAATCTGAATGGTAATGCTATTTCACATCTTCACTGGCTTTACTACAAGTTTATAATTTATTTAGCTTCCTACTTTATTTGCTGCTCTTATATTTCTATGAATTGATTCCCCAAAGTTCCTAAGTATAAATTGTACTCAAAATAGTGTGGAAATGCCTACCCAATATTAATATTTATTTTCCAAAAGCTTTTAAAGCCATCACACAAACTATGGAGCACTTTTCATATTTTTATCCAGTAATTTATGCCATTTTTCCTTTAAATGTAAGCTAGAAAATGAAAAACATTGCTATTGACTAGTACCAGGCATCCTTTAGATTGATAAATCTGTTTAATCTAGTTCACTTCCATTCGATGAATATGGAGAGTATAAAATATACAAAGTGAGAATTGAAGCAGCAGGGATGATGACAGCCGAAGGTTGCTTTAGTGAACTCTTTCTGTATTCATACAGTTGACTTAGAGTATTTAGAATGAGTTATGAATTTGTCAATATAAGCATTTATACTGAGAACAATATTATCTATTTCAAGTCATAACCACATTTTTAAATCTTCACTAAACCGTACAAGTAACAGATATTCTAAGTCAAATCCTGATCGTTTTTTCCTGAGGTAGAATTAGAAAGCAATTTTTCCCTAAAATTTATGTTAGTGAGATTCAGAGAACTTAGCAGTGTTCATTCAGCGTTGCCTAGGGTGGCATAGCCATCCTGTCTCTTGGACAGAAATATAACTAAAGATGGCAATAACTGGATGTTATTATATAATATGCATAAGCAATTAAAATTATCTGATAAAATTCCTATATAATAATTACACAAGCAACAAGGGTTTTGATTAAAACTTAGATTCCCATCACATTTTCCTACAGGAAGACTGTAGGATGTCTAGGTGGCATGTATGTCTAGGTGTTTTGTAGGTCTATTTCTCATTGCAAGTCAATAAATGGCCTCTTTGCTATTTGTTGAAATTATATTTTAGCCTAATATGCCTACTTTAAAAAATAATTATCCACATAATCTTCATACTGTCATTTAGACATCTGCCTGCATTTATATCCATCTCTCTTCCCATTTCATGGTTGGCTATGTCTCTCCTCCTATCAAATACCAGGCCAATTCCTTGTGCTCAGAGCACTAGCCTCATTTTTCACTGTAAAGATACTTCTTTTGATAATCTCTATTTCTTACATTTTTACCTTCTCAATCTTTCTTGAATCATTCCTTTGCTCTATTATTTCTCATCCAAGAAACACTAACCTTCCAGTTTACTGTATCTTTTCTAATAAAAGACAACTGTACCATTTTTGTGCTCCTCTTTGAAATTAAATTTCTCAAGAGTTTCTTCTCAGTCCCCCATTTCATCTCCACTTTATTACTATTATGTTTTGTTGATTTGAAACATAACATACATTCAGCTGTGTCTAAAGTATATTATCAATTAAAATTATAATTTAGAAAATAGTGCATGCAATAGCGATCCTCAGGTTTTATTAGTAGTACCTTAAATTACCTGTTTGTGTCTTCCTATTACATTTATTGCTTCTAAAGGTAAGCATTATTCTCAATTTTGTTTCAATATGTATATAATCTACATAATATATTATTTAGTTTTCTTAGGTTTGAAATTCATATGAATCAAATCATACTATGTATATCCATCTATGGTATGTGTTGATCTCTCAATGTGATATTACATTATGTCATAAAATTCATCTGTGACAATGATTTACCTGTAGCTTATTCATTTTCATTGTTGTATAATACATCTTTTTAAAAACATGGCAGTTTATTTATCCATTAGCCTGGTGTTGGAAGAGGTGATTTTAAAAGCTTCAATTCTTAGACATTTGTCCCATTCAGAGCTAAGAGCTATGCCTCCACCCCTTACTTCTGGGTAGGTTTGTGTCTGTGTTGGCAAACAGATTAAGGCAGAAAGGATGCATTGTAACTTCCAGGTATAAGTCCTACAAAGCCATGAAACTTCCATATTGTTCACTGGAACAATTGATCTTATTGTTTTGGGATGCAATTTAAGAAGTCCGACTGCCTTGAAACTACCATGATGGAAACTTCACATGGCAGTCTGGTTAACAGCCCCAACTGATTCCACCCTTCTAATAATCTCCAACATGGAGCCAAAGATATGAGCAAAAGCATCTTAGACCTTCAAGACAAGCCCTTCCATCATTTGAGTACCACCAAGTGATCTCTGTCAATGTTGCATAGAACAAAAAGATCATTTAACCAAATCCCTCTAAAATTCCTAACCCCGAAAGAATAAGATATAACCAAATTATTTTATTTTAAGCCACTAAGTTTTTGGATAGTTTATTTCAAGGAAAAGGTAAATGGAACAGAATTGTACACTTGAAATTGTGTAGTGCCAAAACACAACAAAAGATACATGGAGTTGGTTTGGGTGTAGATGGCAGCCATGACCTGTGGGACTGCAGGAATGTGGGAAAGAGAAAATGTTCCCAATGAACTCAATGATCTAGTTAAGGGGATTTCTGGACCTAATGTTGAAGTTATTATCTGCCTCCTTCTGCTTTCCTGTCATAAAGTGTGAGAGTAAATAGATGAATGAAAAAAAGTAACTAGTTTTTTAGTAGAATTTGGATGAATTCAAAAAGCTCAAGACAGTTTTTACAGCCAGAAAAGTGTTCTTAAAAATAGAAAAGTTCTCAGGGAAAAAATCAAATCCAGGTTGCCCTTAGGTTGTTGTCTCAGGATAAAGATAAATCCAAAGTTGTCATTGTAAAATCTTTTTAAAAGATCTTAGAAAGAGATAAGCTGATGTTTCATTGATCTTTTCAGATAAGCAAAGGCATTCTAAGGATCTTAAGATATGGCCCAAAGATGCTGCCTTTAAAATAAAAAGGCTTCCAAGAAACTTAAGGGCATTTTCCCACAAGAGCATCACAAAATGCTCAAGGTAGAGAACAGCTTTTCTCGAAGAGATGTGTAGATATTGCCTTTGGCTAGTGGAATGGGTTATAATTTTGACAGGTAAAACCTCACACATTTTATAAGATTATATCAGCTTGGGCTTTAAGGGATGGAGATGATCCTTGGACTCTCACAATTCTATGAGCAGAAATCAGGTTAAGAAAGCTATTCAGCTGGAAACACAACCTAATTCTTACTGGACAGTAAGGATGACTCCGAACAGAAAAACAAGAGCCCAGAAAACAAAGGCTCAAGAGCCATGGAAATTCATTCCTAAAGAGCAGGTCTGAGCCCTATTCAAGGATCTGGCAACATGTACTTATCTGTTTTGTCAGAACTGTTATGAACCAGTGACTGCTGTGTGCCTCCCATTTCCTTTGTTTTTGAAGGGTGTCCTAACTGATGTAATTTTGTATCTGTCACACCATTCTTTGTTGGATGTTGAGGTCAGTCAGCTTGTCTCTTAGGTCATAGTTTTCTTCAGGTTTGAGAAAATGAGACAACTTTCACCTGTATCTGGATTTTAATTAATTGAAGATTCTAAACTTCAAATCTGAGTCTGATGCCATAGTGGATGTGACTTTTGAGAATGTTTTTGGCAAGGGGTCATTTCTTTTTCAATTGAAACTATGTGAAATTTATTGCCAAATGTGAATGTTGTGGGTTTTTGGTTTTTTTTTTTTTAATATATGGTCACATATTTTTGACACACCTCCTATCAAGATGTGTGGTCTATATATCCTGTTCTTGAATCCGGGAAGGCTTGTGACAGTTTCAATCAATAGAATGTGGCAGAAGTAGCTCTTTGGTACTTTCAAGGCTGGTTCATACAAAGTCGTGTGGTGGCCACCTAGTGGGCAGGAATCTTTTCTTTTGGAGCCCTTTGCCACATGTAAGATGTGTGACTGCATAGAAGCTGCAATGCTGGAGGGACTTTATATGGAGGCTCTGGCCATTCCAGCTAAGCTCAGTCTTCCCATCATTTACCCAGCTTACTTCTGCTTGAATTTCTGGCCACAAAATCATGATATATAACAAATTGACTATTGTTTGAAGCCAGTTATTTTAGGAATAGTCTATTATATAATAATAGATAGCTGGAACAATGGATATTTGTATTATTCTATATTTTTGGTTGAATATTTGGTGAAAATTCTTATATGTATTTCTTGATAAGCTTGTACAAGAGTTTTTCAGTCTCTAATTTTTGGAATTTCTCAAAGCTATATTTTATCTCTATATTTGCTCTATAGGTTATTAATTTCCATAGTTTTTAAATGTGTCTTTTTAAAAAAATGTATTTATTTTTAAAATTTTATTTGTGCTCCCCCTCCACCCCTGTTCCTGTTTGTGCTCGCTATGTCCATTTGATTTGCGTTTTTCTGTGTCTGCTTGTCTCCCTTTGTGGCGTCAGCTCACTGCGCCAGCTTGCCTTTACCAGGAGGCCCCGGGAATTGAACCTGGAGCCTCCTATATGGTAAACAGGAACCCATCCAATCGAGCCACAGCCGCTTTCCTTAAATGTGTGTTTGAGCTAATAACTACCAAATATTAATCCTTGAACTTAACCTGTCCTCAAAACTGCAAACGTATTTATCTATTCGACGCCTGTATTTGGATGTTTATCTGGAATGTACAATTTAATATGTTGAAAGTTGAACTATCAAACCATCCTTTCACCCACCAAACAAACACAGAAATTCCACCATAATGTTCCTCTCCAATTCTTCCCAAATCCTAGTAACTGTCGCCTTTATGCATTCCTTCAGAGACTGGTAATTTTCCTTAAGTGCACAATTTCATTCTCCCACACTAGTCAATCCTTTTACCCCAAAGTACTTCATAAATCCATCAAATTTTCTTCCTCTTGTAGAGGACTTCTCTATTTACAATAATTAAAATGTTCACTCATTGTTTATTCTCTTACTCTTATCCATATTCTATCTCAATCTACTTTTAATCTTGTTCATATTATTTGTAAATATTTATTCACTTATGCCTATTCTTATTTCCATGCTTATTATCTAATCTTTGCAAGAACAGACATTCCCTTCTTGCTGTCCATCATGCCATCCTAACCATGCTTTCTAACAAAGGCTGAATAGATGTAAAAATGAACTGGCATTGCTACCACCCAGTACTTCACTTATAGATGGCTTTAATAACTTTTCAATCGGTGAGCTTGCTTTTACTTTGCCTTGCTCCAAATCATCCTTGTGCATCATCCACTGCAATCCAACTATATTTTTTTCTATTTTTAAACATTTCCCTCAAAAAACTCTTCTTCTAAAAAGCATATTCATAGACAATAAATAAAGCATATATTGTCCATGCTTGAAACATACAATTTAGACAAATGTCAAAATTCCTAGCCATGGTTTAAAGGGCTATGCATAATTTGTCCTTTCTATCTTTAGTCCTCAATTTAAAAGTTTTTCTATGTAGGTTCTTACTACCATCAACTAAACAGTATTTATCCTGCATATCTTGTTCCCAGCACAGTGTCTGGTACATAGTAGGTGCTCAATAAATATTGGATGAAAAAAATGCACCCATCCAGCAATCAATCAACTAATCAAATCAAATCAAATATGTGCATAAAATAATTTATCTTTATTGGAGAGATAGCCTGATACTTTTTCCCCCCTCAAAAACTCCATTGAAATAGTTGTTTTATTATGTTGTTATACTCAATTTAGAAAATACTGGATGATTCAATTCATGTACTTCTGAAATTCATAGGCTATGCAAAAGAAAGAGATACACCAAAAGGCAATTAATGCAGAATTAAATACCTTCATCTTCAGGCAGCATTTCACTATTTCCTCTATATGTAGCAGATAAACCACAGGAATAGATGTAACGGGCTTCCTGTTTAAGAAAAGGTTGAATCTGTTTTTAGGGAAGCTCTACATCTAAAGGTCAACTTTTAAATAACTCCTTGCAATGACTGCCCTTTGCTCTTGGCTGTTTATCTTATATTGTTTTTCCACATTGGTAGAATTAATTTTCTTCACAGTTATTAATGTCTCAGTAATTAATACATTAATTTAATCAGTAATTAGCAGATAAGTATTATGAAAAGCCATAAATTTTGAAAAATTCCTTGATAATATATAGATAAAATTATTATTTTGTATTACCCACAATTTGACTTCATTCCATTTTAAGGTTTTACATGATCATATTCCATAATTTTAATATATAAACATAGAATCCCAAAATATATATTGTTTTTCTTTCACTATTTCAATGATTATTTGTTAAGTTTTTAATATGTATCTAGCATGATACACATGAGAAACAGACATAGAAACCGTCTCTGGCAGTAATTATTGTTAAATAAGGAGATGAACATTAAGTCAATCACAAATAAAATGTTATCAATTGTGATTAAGTGCTAGGAAGAAAAACTACAGGTTGCAACGAATGTGTATAAGATGGCAACTAAACCAAGTCTGGGTGCTCAGCTAAGACCTCCCTGAGTAAATATCATTCAACCCAAGACCATGAGAATAACATGGATCTAGATAGACAAGGAGGAAGAAAACAGGTGTGGAAATGGGGATTCTATCCAAGGCAGAAATAAATCATGGGAAAATATGCTGAATATGTTATGTAAGGCATTTGCAATGAATTCTCAGATTTCGTCAAATCCTTGTATCTCATTAAACCTCTTAAAGATTATTTATATATTATTGTCTATTTTATCAATGCCATTTCCATGTTTCTTAGCAGAATATCTAGGACCACAATAGTATACTCTATTGTCTTTTTTGACATATCAATTTCATAAGGTTCCCTGTGCTATTTCTAAAGAAGATTTTTAGGAATTTACAATTTTATTTCCATCAATTTTTAAGTGAAGATTGCAACTTTAGCCCCCAATGATGGGCTACATTGATCAATTGTGACCTTCCTTCCTACCTGTCAGGTAGGAGATTCATCAACTGAGTAGTTAACCTGTTTTTCACAACGAACATAAATTATTTCCATCAGTAGTGAAGTGGAAACCATACATAAATAATGCAAAAGAAAAGTCACAAAAGAAACTTAGTCTAATAAGAAATGTCAAAAACCTCTCATGTGTACTTCCAGTTTATTTTTTGGGATTCCTTCCTTATCAAAGCATAGTCTAAGAATTTTCACTGTCTCAGTCCCCACAATAACATCTTCAGTAATGTTATTTCTCCCTTTTTATTTTCCTCTTTACTGATCTGCATATTATATTTATTCTCTGGCTTATCTGGTGTAGCTTAATGTTCAAAATGGCCTTCATTTATCCTTTATTATTACAAAGATGTCAATATCTGAATATGTCATGGATGGACAGTATCAGGAAATCCATGCTGTTTTGTTCATTTTTCACTAGCATACTACATTTTCATCAATTTTATTATGTTTTTTATGAGGAGGATATCCACCTATCTTAAGAAACTGTATACTAAGTACATTCTCTTTTATTCATATACTGAATGAGGAATTGCTGAAAAAATTGATACATGAAAATCTCAAATACATCAACATTTTTTGAGAGCCAGATGGTATAGCACTAATATTCTAGGCTTCAGTGGTAGGTATCTCTAATTTGAAATCTGAGTTCTTCCAATTACTGATTATCTTTCAGAGTGTCATCATTTCTGTTTGGTTCTCTAATCAGCTATTCTTTGCTATTTCCTGATGATATTCCCTGGCAGCTTTGTCTTTTTCCCTTTGCCATATTTTACATTTTCAGGAAATTTGCTACTAAGATTTTGTAAAATAGATTTCCGTGTGTGTCAGGTCCACTGATTTCTGACATAGTCATTGACTCCTTTTAGCTTATCATTCAAAAGCTTTCATATTGCTACTTTTCTTCCACATGTGTAGAAGCAGATATTCTGAAGGAAAAATAAAGTTAGTAATTAAGTTACAAAACATGACTATACTTTTAAACTATATCTTTCTTTTCTTTCTCCTTTCTTTCTCTCTTCCTTTTTTCTACCTGTGTGCTTTCCCTCATGCAGTTTGCAACAAAAGTTTGTTGAATGACTATTCCTTGCAGGCAATGCTATAAAGACAGCAAACCAACCTCAGCTGTGTCATGAAAATAGTTTTGCTTTCAAGAGCCTCCTGACAGTGTCTCAGGGGTCCCAGCTTTCCACAGAACACAGTCTCCATATTAGAGTAAAGATATTTTCAAACTAGAGGATATTCTCATACTAAAGAATGCTATCTAAAAATATATCAGTGGGACTGTGGTCGTTTATTGTATTTTTATTTAAAAAAAATTTCTGTCTTTCCCCCATGCTGCTCACTTGTTTTTCAAGCTGTATAATCAAGCAAATTTGCCATCGTTTTTCTATTGGATCATCTCAGATATTTAAATATGTTCAAAATCCCTGCCTCAGGAAACACTCATCTTCTAAGTTTCCAACACGAGAAAAATCACTATTTATTTTCATCATTGAAATGTGAAGCTATCAAGGAAGCCAAAGAGAAGAGTTGCCACTTCTACAGGTTTAGAAGATGTCAAGAAGGATACTTCTCAGCTTATTCCTATGGTAACATTACAACAGCCAAAGAACGTTTAGAGGCTGTGTGTTGATGAAAGGACGATATAACTAGAGACTTTCAAAGAGAGTATGTGAATTTTGTTCAAGTCATATATTGAAAAATTATTGCCCAGCTTAAAAATATTTTCAGATTAATTCCATATTTGAAATATATCATTGATGAAATCAATTCTAGGGGTTGTAAGGAATGATTAAAAGGAATATAGCTGAGAGCACAAGATGTAAATAAACAAATGATTTGAGAGATTTAATTTTGCATAATTTTTAACTTGTACACAGTAAATAAAATAATAAATTCAAAGAGAAAGAACCAAGTAGGAAAATTGTTTGCAAAATATTTAAGGAATCTTCTGTTACAGCTGTAATTTCTTATCAACTAAAATTGATAAGAAAAGTTGATGCCACAATGAAAAATGAGATAAGGCTATATAAACAAAACTCACTACCATATAGCTAATAAACATGGACACACCCTCTCAAATTGTCAGAGAAATAAAATGATTAAAAAAATAGATAACATTTTCAACTATCAGATTGTCAAAGGTTTTAAAAATGCTAATAGATAAGGCAAGTGTTTAGGGGAAAAAAGGTTTAACTTATTTATGGGGTCATGGGATGGAGAAGGAATAAAGCAGTTTGAAGGGAAATTTGATGTACTTATTTACATACATGTGCACACCCTCATGTATACAGATGATTTCTGAGGGGATATATATTAAAAAGTTCACACTTATTCCCTTAGTGGTAGAAATCTTAGTGATTTTAGTAGTAGAAATTTTAGTGATTTTCTCTTCTCTGCTCCTGAACCCCTATCCCTATCCTTCCTCTTTCTATCTTATTTTCTCTTTTCTCTTTATCCCTTTCTTTCTTTTTTCTTCCTTTCTTCTTTTTTCTTTCTTTCTCTCCACCCTCTCTCTCCCTCCCTCCTTCCCTCTCCCCCTTTCTTCTATCTTCCTTTATTCTTTTATTCTTGCTTAACCATTATTATCTATATTGACTGTATATTACTTTTATATTTTAAAATAAAAAGCAAGTGAGTTGTTTAAACAGAAACATTCCTAACATTTAATTCATTATTGGTTGCAACTTAAATTAGTCACAAAAAATAGAAATACATTTATTTAATCATCCAGTAAATAAGTTGGGGTCTGTCAGAAAATATCTAAGTTTTATCTGATAGTTCTCTAACCTAGAAATCTATCCACCTTTTCACATGTTCTACAATGACTGCTCTGGAATACTCTTATCCTTAGGTTCTTATCTTTAAGAATTTGATAGTCCAGTTGAGCAACTTCTCCTTCATTATGCTCAAGAATGGTTATGTCTTTATTCCTTCAGCCAATGACTTTTATTTGTTCTGGCTTATAAAATGTAATGTGGGATATTAATTGTTTTCAGAATATTATTTCCTACATATCTCAAATATATTTAAAAATTATCAGTAAATGTTTGCATATTTCTGGGACCTGAAAAAGTCAATGTGGACTTCATTGACATTTTAAAGATACATAAAATATTTTGAAAATAATCAAGGAAGCTTGTTAGCTATTTTTCAATTTTGAAACTGTTCAAGAATTTTGTTTTAATTTTGTTTAGTTCAGCAAATATCCACTAAGCAAAAATTAAACATATATGACTGTTATAGGAGACAAAAGTCGAGGATCAAAAATTCATAAAACATAATCCCTACATTCAAGTAGTATACATATGGAAGAATAAGCATAAATATGTTCCAATATCATATGGATATTGTGTCCATTCACTGCACGTTTTTCTGGGTCTACTTGTCTCCCTTTGTTGCATCACCTCACTGCACTAGCTCTCCGCGGGTGCAGGCCACCAGCTCTCCACCCGTGTGGGCCACCAGCTCTCCGCTGGCGCAGGCCGGCTTACCCTCACCAGGAGGCCCTGGAAATCAAACCATGGGGTCTCCCATATGATAGATGGGAGCCCAATCTCTTGAGCCACAGCCACTTCCCAGAATTGTTTTCTTTAATTGAAGTTTATTTTCTCTAACTACGGATCCCATATGGATCCTTTCAGTGGGCAGTTTATGTAAAGTGTAGCTTTTCAAAAGAATCAAGGCACACTCATCTTTATCTTCTTCATTTGTTGTAATATTTATTTTTTTAAAACTGCAGGAAATATAAACTTTTCCTTCCCATCTGTATAATATGTTGAACTTAATTTTATCAGCTAAAGATATGCTGCTGATATTCTCTTATAAACTGGAATCTTCAGTCTGACAAGCTTAACTTCACCCAACTTAAAACATGAAAAATTTATTTTTGCCTAAAAACCCAAGTTAACTTTATTAGAAGCTTAAGTCAGCTTGTCAGCATGTGTTTATTGAATTAGACAATCAGTTTATTCTGTTAACATCCTGCTGACTCTGAAGTAAAAATACATTATATTCATTATGTTGTTATTTTATTCTTTATACAACTATGTGATAGTCCATTGAATATAATTAGGAGTTTGAAAAGAGAGAAATGCTAGCAGAATTAGACAATGGAATCATTGCTGTTTCTTCATATAAAATAGCCACTTGTATAACCTTGGTCAAAGCGTGTGTGCATTTTGGGGAAGAGAATTCTTTAGCCACAAAACTACCATTTACACACTTAGCATCTGTTGCATGAAGCAATGTTTGAATTCAGGCAAAGGTTAACAAATCCAGCAAAACCAACACTGACCCCCCAGGGTCAACACTTACAGTGAATTTAGATAAAATTAAAATAAATCAGGCAATGGGACCGATAAAAAATAAACAAGCTTGTTGATGTAATAATGTACATAATCAGATAACCTTACCATCACCCTTTTACTTGATATTTCAGGTACTGGGTAGGATTTTTTTTTTTTTAATTCACCTACGTATTGGTATTTAGAGGATTTTATTTACCTGAAGTTCAGCCACAAAATCAGAATGCATGGTATGGTCCCTGCTTACAGGGAACATAAAATATCATTGAGGAAGAAAAGAAACACATACATAATAAAATTATAGGGGATTTTGGGGTAGGTTGAATTACATATCCAAGAAAAAACCATTAAATGTTTTTTATCGTAATCCCATCCCTGTGGGTGTGAGCCCATTGTATGTAGGATCTTTAGAAGTTGTTATTTTTAGTTAAGTTGTGGCCAACTGAATCAGGATGAGTTTTAATACTATTACCAGAGAAAGCCCAGGGAGGAGAAGGAACCAGAGGTGAAAGGAGGGGACTTCACCATGCGGCAGGAAGGCGCTGGAACCTAAGGACTGTTAGCCAGTCAGCCATACTGGCACTGCAAGGGCCAGCCTTCTAGGCTCTGAAACCGTGAGCCGATACATTCCTGCTGTTAAGCTAGTCCGTCGAATGGTATTTTTCTCAGTAGTCTGGAAACTAAGAGAATTTTCAGCAAATTAAGCACATGCCAAATGTTTGTGTAAACACTGAAGTAGATGTTTAGTACATGGCAAGATAGTATAGACAGAAGATGGGATAATTAAATAAGAGGAACAACGCTGGAGTGAGAGACTGAGATAGCAGTGGGTATCTTGCAAGCTGAAAATAATATTTAGGATTTTTTTCCCCCATAATTGAAAGTTTGGTCTTAAGGCATAAAGGGTGAGCACTTCATTTTTGTCTCATGATTTGTATTGGACAAAATATTCCTTTCTATTTCTGCCTTGTCACCTTCAAGCTAATTTGTAATTTTAGGATTTATGGTATGGATTTTGAAATAATGCATATGGTTAAAATATATGAGATAGAAAATGCTAAGTGCCATTAAATAAACAAAGATTTAAAGGATTACCTTTGTCTTATAATCTGCTGATATTTATTGTAGGAGTCTCAAATGACTCTGTGGTAGGTACATTCATCCAAATACAGTTAAAATATTTAAAATTGAAGAAACGTGACCCATAGTTAAAACCAATATAAAATTGCATTACCATGTGTACAATTTGTTCCATTGCTGAAAATTTATTCTAATTACAATAATAACAGACATTTAACTGACATTACCACCAATCATTCCTTTTGCTAAAGGGGTAATGTAAATGGACACAAGTCTTTTCGAGACAAATGTTTTACTAAATTATATGAGATAAACTCATAGAGCTAGAAAAATCAGTCCAGTAGTAAGCATATTAATATATATATTTATTTATTCTTATTCTAAAAAGGCAGATGTTAATTAAAAGTGCTTAAATCTATGCTTGTGAAATGATGTGCATTTCCTATCTAATATGCTACTTACGAAGTGTCTTTTTATTCAATGCATTATTAAAGATTAATAGAAATTACAAAAGAGAAATTGCAAATGCAATATTTTAAATTATTAAATGTGGAAATAGAACTATGTTAAATATTCATAGTTAAATTATTAACATTTTATTTAATTGAACATTTATCACTTTTTGATTCTTAATAAATGAAGATAATCATGTTGTCCTATTTTTGTACCAGATGTGGATACAGGCTAATGTCCAATGCTCACTAATTTTTGAAAGGTATAGTCATTTCCTTCCAAGAAATCACAAGATGAATAAATTGAATATATTTAATCACCTTACCTTTTACAAAAATCTTATATATGAAATAAGCAGACTTCTCAAAATGCTTTACTTTTGAAATGTGAAATGTAAATTATCTTTGAAAATCTGCTACTATGTGTTGACTGAAGGTCAAACCAAAATACAAAGAAAATTAATTAAAAATAAATTTTTCTTTTGTAGTAATTTTGAACAGTTCCAGATGACTTGAGGACAGCAGAACATTTGACTAATGCTTGAAGTTGTAAATAAGACGTAGCTTTCAAGAAATATGCGCTAATTGGCTGACAGGAAAGCACAGCTGTTCTTATAAACGATGTAACCTCACACATGACTTTCGAGAACTGTTTTAGGTTCAGAATTAGGGTGGATCTTAGACAACAGAGGAATGAAATATGTCTCTCTTCTTGCTTGATTAAAAACACTATTTCTGAAAAAGCTGTAATTAACCTGATAATTTTAAGTGGAGAGCACTCAAGTATTTCTGACTGTTAAGATGGTTTTAAAATATCTAGTCACATAAAATAGGCTTAGGAGAACAACATGGCATATCCTGAAAGAAATGTCGTGCAGATTAAATGAAATAATCAACAAGAGAACACTCGATGATTTGTAGTAGAGGCTGGCATTGTACTATTGTTTTTGCTTGGATTCTTTAATATTTTGTATGCAGTTTTTCAAGTGCCAGACATCCACTGCTCTATGTTCGTTTACTTTGTTAGGTTATTTGAATCAGAGCCACACTACCATTTGGCAGAGTAGCAGTGGTACAAATGAAGCATCAAACTCAAAGCTGAAGGTTTGTAAACTGAAGGGCTGCTTGCAGCTAGCTCTGCGTGTGTGAGAACTGGAAAGCTATCAGAATCATCTCCTCAACACATTTTATTAGCCATTCTTGTGCATCATAATTATATGCAGATGACTTGCTAGAAGTCATGGAGTTTAAGGACATTGGCCATTCTTGTCCATCAGGGTATTATTCCATTTCCTCTGTGAGAAAAAGAATGATGTAATTTCAAACTACCAAACTGCTGTCCCTGAAACTGGGAATGGAAAGCAGCAGTCAGAATCCTAGTCTAATAAAAGTCAAGGACCTGACATTGTCCCTGATGCTAACAGGTGGCCTTAGTGGAGATGGCCCACTGCTCCCTGCAATAGTGTATCTGTGTCCTTTTACAAGAGTCAACGAGTTTTACTTTGTATCTATTTTGAGTAAAACTCACTTTTTAAAGGAATGATCCGAAATAGAATCAGTCATGCGAAGCAATTAAAATGAGGAAAGCATTATTTAATATCATTTGGTTCTTTAAAGAACCAGGTTTTTATAAATGTTATTTCACTGTTTTTTAAGTGTTATTTCACCTTTGTGCTGAACAGTCATGGACCAGATTAGAATATGATGCTTTTTAACTGAAGAGAGAAATGATGGATTTGAAGAATAGCTTAAAAGAATGAAGATTTATAAAAGATAATAGTGTAGTAAACTCAAAGACCCACAAATATTTAAAATAAATTTCTAACTTTTAACCAAAAAGGTGATGCAATATCCAACTTAAAATGATGCCTGGTTACCAAATCCATCCAAAACTCTTCTCAGCTCTCACAAGCTACTTCCCCTCCATTATACACAAAAAGAAATTAAACTTAGAAAAGTGTTAAAAAAAAAAAAAAAAAACCTAGGATTTACTGATTCTACAACTCCAGAATCAGGGAGGAATTACATAAATGGGAAACTACCTAAACTAAGTAGCTCAAAACCAAATAGAGGGAGCAGATATGGCTCAAGCAATTGGGTGCCTGCCTCCCACATAAGAAGCAGACAGATGAGGGAGCCATCTTGGGAGTGGGGAGTTAAAATAATAATAATAAATAATAATAATAATAATAATAATAAACCAAATAGAGCAGGATCATCTGAGATTAGGTCAAAAGTACTACAAACTTCAAATTGCCTGCCCAGCTCTTCCCAGTCGTTCACAATAACAATATTTGTGCTAAGCAGAAGTTTGGAAATCTCTTTCTCAACTTCATAGCCATAGCTCTTTATAATAATCCAAAAATACTGAAGCCAGGGTAGTCACTTCACCTTATTCTTTATCTTTTGTAAAATGTAGATCTCTGAATAACAATGAAGCAAAGAATGAGAGTGAATTGGCAGTTTGATATAGTACATTTAATTTGGGAAGAACTTCCAAATTAAGTTCTGTAGACAGAGAAGAAACAAGGTATTCTTTGGAGCCATGCATTTTAGAGATGATAATTCTGCATATACCTGATTTTCCAGTATACAGAAGATCCTACAGTTAAGAATTTTCAGTTTACAAAATAGTATAGATAATGGCAAACATACATAAGGGATGAAAATGCATCAATGAGGCAGACAACCTTTAGAAGAATTTGAAGTCTTTGATATTATATCATTTTGGATTTATAAATAGTTCTTTGGAATCTAACTATTTTATAAGTAGAGGGGATTCTGCAAAAATAAAAATAAAAATGGGTAAAAAGTGATCTATTTTAGTCCTGCACAGCCACTTTTGGGGCAAGTTTTGGTAATTATGCACTAGCATTGTCCTTTTCCTTTCAGCACTTGTTTATGTACTAATATAGTACATTCTCAGCAACAAATTAAACAGAGAACGGAGCCAAGGGCATTCTCCAACCCTTATTTTACAGTTCCTGTATTAGTCAGGGTTCTCCAGGGAAACAGAACCAAATATAATATAATAATGTGATATGTAATAATTATGTGTAGCTATATATATAATGTAAATATTATTAGATTTATTAGAGGAATTGACTCACACAATCATGAGAATTGGCAAGTTCAAATTCTGTAGGGCAGTCTGCAAGCTGGGAACTCTGATGAACATTTCTGATGAATTCCCTGGAAGAAGCTGGCTGGCTGAAGTAGAGATGGAAATTCCAACTTCCAACTGCGGAAATCATCGGGTCTCCCTGTAAGGCCTTTAAATGATTGGATGGGACATATCTCATTGTTGAAGACTGTCTCCTGAGTTGAGTGTAGATGATCGGCCATAGATGCAATCAACTGTCTGATGAGTTAAATCCATGATTATCCTCACAGTAACAATCAGGCCAGTGCTTGCTTGACCAAACAACTGGACAACATAGCCAAGCCAAGCTGACACATAAACTTAACTATCATTGTCCCCAACTCAAAGATGTGAGAAACCAATCAACAAGAAGACAAAAACAAATGATACAGAATATAAAAAAATAAACATAACAACAACAAAAAAGGAGACTTCTTTTTGAGGTCTCAGAGTAAGAAGAGACTTTATAAAATTATTTAATTCTGTATACAGCTGTCAAAAGAAATTGTTTGAACACTCTTTGGCAGTCCAATTTAAGAAAGCAGGAATGCTACCAAACATAAGAGTGAAACCTAAAAGGATATCAATGAGATAAATTAATACCAATAAACAAAGGATTAAAAGATTTAAATCAATAGCAAAATCAGAATTGAAAGTGAAAGAAATCAAATAAAACATATGGTGGTTAAACTTCTGAAGCTTTCTCAGAACATAGAAGAAAAGACTAGATAAAAATAATTAGAGAAGATGCTATGATGTAAGAAGCAAAAATAACTAATACTAAATAAACTGTTTCCAAGTCTTATAAGTTCAAAATCAGAGACCAGAACAAGGTTTACTTGTTTGGAAAAAAAAGATAAATGAACATATCCTTTAGCATTTTTTTAACTGAAAGGATGAATTAATTACCCAGAGGTAACTCTTACGCACACCTCAGTAGGAGCTCATAGAACCTCTAAGTGCCTATCACCCCACACAGAGGGGTTCCTGAGAGCTCCGGAGACACCCAGGTCCTATATAAGGGGGGATAGCCCCAGAGACTGATGCCTTATCAGTGGGTTCTATTTTGGAATCTGTGCTCCTGAGAGTGACAGAGTTAGACTCAAATAAGTCCTCCCTGCACATGGTTCACCAAGTCCCTTCTATTCAAACCTATATGTGATGCTGGAGTTTTTAGGTATACTTCCAGAGACTGGAGCCTCCGGCCTACCTATGTGCCAGGAGTGCATGAAATCTAGGTGGAGCTTCAACTCCTACCCTACAGCTCAATGGACTCATCCAAGTCACCTGGTGAGGAGACAACGATGGGCAATGGCCATCCCAGGGAATGGAGAGGGCCTGCATCTGCAGGCAGGATCATCCCACCCACCATATCCATGGGATATAAGCCCTCTCTCACTTGGAATTGGAGTGGACATCACCATCCCAGTCCCCTCAGGACTGGGGGAAGAACTATGGACTAGAGTGGACTTGATGGTATTCTCTTGTTAACATATGGTGATTCTAGCAATGCAAGAAATTATAACAATGAGGTGGAGCCAGTGGCCACTTGACACTTTTGGGGTAGGGAGGGGGTGAGCAGTTGAAATACAGGGGCTTCTTTGGGAGTTGGAGGTTGTCCTGAGTACTGTTGTGGCAACGGATGTAGGCCATTTTAAATCAGCACACACCACTCAGAACTGAGTGGGAGAGAGTGTGGTCTACAGCGTGAACTGTGGTCTATGGTTGGCAGCAAGACTCCAGGATGTGTAAGTTCATTGAGGGTGGTGGGCCACACTTGTGGGAGATGTTTGTGTGGGATGTGGTGGGAGGTGTGGGAGGTGGGCAACATGGGAATCCCAGTGGGTTCCGTGTAATATTTTGGGTAATCTAAGCACCTCTTAAAATATATGTATATATATATATATATATATAAATCACATTTTTGTAAGCAAATACACATATATGCATATATATTTATATATCATTTTGCAAATGTTTGTATGTATTGTGAGAACTTTGATTTTTACCCACAATAAAAATAAATTTTAAAAAAATAAATAATAATGCAAAAACTCAGTCATTTTGTTAACATTGTTTTACAAAGAATAGAATTTTTTTCATATTGATTAACTCCAATTAAATATTTCTTTTATTTCTTTTGTTACTGAGACTTTTTTTCTACTCCATTTCTGTTTTTTCTTATTATAGTTATGTTTCCTTTTAACACTTTAAGCAAAGTAAGCATATCGATAATAGGTGCTTAAGTGCCTATGCCCTCTCATTCCATCATTTCTATCGCTTTCTATTTACTGTTTTTTGTTTTGTTTTGTTTTCCTTATAGTCATGGATCACACCTTTCTTTTTTTTTTTTGGAATGTTTAAAAATTTTGACTAGATGATTACCTTTTTATTATATATTGCTCACTGCAGAATTTGATTGTATTCTTTTAAAAAATGTTGGACTTTGTTTATAAACAACTTCCATAGAATAGAAGAAACTACATCCTAATGAAATTTCATGAAATCCTTAATGTGCTAGAGTATAGAAGAAGGCTTGTAGTTGTGAAATATTTCAAAGTTCAATATTTTTACATTTGTCTTTGAGACCATAATTTAAAATCTGATGTGGAAAAAGATAAATATAGAATAATTGATAGTTTTTCTGTTTTATCAATTATTTATTCATGGGATCATAACATATCAATATTAAAAAGGATTCCTAAAGTCAACTAAAAGCATTTTCATAGTTTCAAGGTGAAAACAATTTATAAAATAGTGTCAAAGCATCCTGACACTTCTTCCAGAATATCTCTCCATGGTATCAAATTCACCCTTTTCATAATATGGGTTCATTCCTTACTAAGTAAAATTGATTTGGCTTAATTTTCACAAAGGTCCATTATGGGTTACTTTCTTAGGTATCCAAAACTGTCCAAAATATAAATAAATAAAAAGGTGAGAATGCTCTTAAAAGTATAAATAACAAGAGGGATATTTTAAGAGTTTTTTTTTTTTTGAAGAGTGACTTCATTTCCTTTCCCCCCCCCCTTTTTGAAAACAGTGGACCATGGGACTTCAACATGGCATCAAAAAAGTTAATTTTGCACTAACTTTGACTGAATTAGATCTTGAGTCACATTGGTATTTTAGATCAAAATTTCAAAACCAAGATTAAACAGCTAATTCCCCACAGAAAGACACTTCATGCCCTAAAATGCTCTTAGCCGAGCAAGCATAGCTAGAGATAAAACTGAGACTGACTTTCCAACCGGGTACAGTAGAATGCCAGAATTAGGTTAAAATGGTTCCAAATGCATAATTAAAAATTGAGGTAATCAAGTTATTACTTGATATCTATCTGCCTATAATGTTATCATTTCTTTTTTCAATGACCTGTTAGCATATAGTTGGGGTAATTTTAAAAAGAATTATATGCTTAATAGAAATAAAGAACAAAAAGTGATGCAAGCTGGTTCTAACAGTTTTCCACAATCACATAGGTTTTGTCCACTGGGCCCTGCTTCCCTTTCCAAACACAGTTCATTTTCTATAGAATATTATTACAATTTCAATATATCAAAAGGATAAAAATAAATGTAAAGTGAGAATTATTTTCCTCTGGGTTAAGAAGCATAGTATAATTTATAAATTATAGCATAATATAAGTGAACAGATCGGCGTTGCGTGTGTGGTTCGTAACTAATTCTGTGAAGGTATTTAGGTCTTTAGTTTCTTCAGCCATGTTACAATAAAATTAGACTTCTAATCTTTCTTTCTGCTAAAAAAGTCCTAATTATCTACATTAAGTTTTTTATATGCCAGGCTTTTGGAAAACACTCTTAAAATATTTTACTACTTAAAGCAAAGTCCTACTTTTTAATAGTAAAAAGTAAAAACAGAAATAAAAATGTGTTTATAAACTTTCACTTTATATGCAACTATATAACATAAATTACAGAAAATATTTAAGCATTTTTAATCTATGGAATACAATTGAATTATTAGAATTCCTGGTATGTGAGGGAGATGAAATATTTCTTATCAAGGTGATGTCATATACTCAAGTTATCTCATTTCAGTAGAGTTGATATATTTTCTACATCATTTTAGAGACAGCCTATCAATGTAAAAGACCCTAAAAACAATTTGCAATTGATATCAATTGAATCACATTAGAAAATTAGGCTGATCATGCCATAACACCTAGATAGGACAAAAGCAGCAAAGATAACAGAAAAATATGATCAAGCATAAAACCTAAAACAGCGATTTGTGTAATGTAGAACATTAACTAAAATCTTAAAAGACTTTATGTTCTAGGTACGTGTCAAACTGTGGATGTCATGTAAAATATATTCGCTGATGGAGATTATATGTCACGCAGAAAGGTCTTTTAAGGAAACTTCCAAGGTGATGAGCCATAATAATAAATCAACCAAATGATCCTCTTCTCTGGCTGATGGAAGGAAATTCTCCTTAAGATCAATCATCTTGAACAAGCTGACACAGAAGTAGCCTTGCTGCTGATCTTGTGCCAGGCTATGTGGAAGATTTCACACATCCTTGAAATGCAACTGTTGTAAAAAAAATGCATACTTTTCACATAGACAAATTGGTTCAATGAGAGAGAGAAAGAGTGAAAGATAGCCTTTTGACCTTAAAAAAAAAAAGAAGAAGAGCATAAACTCTGCAAAAGAGAGTATTTTTGTGAATTTTAGATTTGGAGGCAAAAGTGTGATAACAGAGTTTGGAAAGGAAAAGAAGAGGCAGTAGGTGTATGGCAGCTTCATATTCTGATAGACTCTCCACAACCCACTGACAGCAACTAACTAACTGGGATTCAGTACCAGAAATCTGGTGATTCAGTACCAAGAAGCTTTTTGGAACTATTTAATTCCCCCCAAATTTTCATCAACACCTCTCCCAGACATGTTGTTTAATTTGGAAATTTTCCAGCTTTCTCACCGTTGTGTAAATTGCCATGCATAAAGAATCCCAGACCTCCCTTCAAGCAGATTATGGCTTCTAAATCCCTCCTTCCATATAGAAATTCTTGTGCACAAAAGTAATTGTAAATAGAATCTGAAAAATTCAGCAAGTAATTCTTAGGATAGAAAACTTTCATTTTGCTGGAATCAGAGGAATATAACATATTTTAACCATAATTAAGAAATATGCTTAGTTTAAGTATGACATTCTGAATAATCATTATTTACCATCAGCTTAAATATATTTGTGCATGCTCAAGTTGAGTTAAGTCAGCAACCTGAGGTGGAATGCCACTGACTATTATCTCGATAGGAGACCTGGATTTTAGTCATTGCTCTGTTACTAACTCCTAGACTTCTGGTAAGTCATTGTTTAGTATCCTAGGTTGCTCAAAGCAAATGCGATGAAATGGGTCAGGTTAAACAACTGAAATGTTTTCACTCATGGTTTTGAAGTCGGGAAAATGCCACATCAAGGAATCATCTAGACTATGCTTTGTTCCTGAAGACCAGCTGCCAGTGATGCTTGGCTCCCCTGTCACAGTGCAAGGTATATGGCGGCATCTGCTGGTCTCTCCTTTCTCTTCTGCATTCTGTTGATTTCACCTTCTTGCTTCTGTGGCTTTCTCTTTCTCTGCCTGAATTTCATTTTCCTATAAAGGACTCCAGGATTAGGATTAAGACCCATCCTGCTTGAAAAGTTCCTACTTACAATGGGATGACATCCACAGGAATGGATTAAGTTTCTTAAGATCATGTTTTTCTGGGTTACCTACAGCTTCAAACCATCTTACTCTATCTTCTAGACCCCAAAAAGACATGTTCTTTCCTTACACAAAATACATTCATTCCATCACAATTTCCCAAAAACCTTAAGTTGTTTCAGTAACAATGCTAAGTACAAAGCCTTATGAAAATCAGTTATGAGCATGGTCTGTCCTGGGGCATAATTCCCCTCTGTCTGTGAACATGTAAAACTGAGAACAAGTTATCTGCTTCCTACCTTCCATGGAGGGACAAGCATAGGATAAACATTTCCGTTCCCATAGGGAAAAAAGTGCAAGGAAAACAAGGTTCACAGGTCCCAAACAATTCTGAAAACCTGCAGGGCATACTACATTAGATTTTGGGGTCTGAGAATCATCTGTGGAATCATGTTTTGTCCTCCAAGCCTGATGGAGTGGCAGCCCCAACCCTTCCAAGTGCTTGCACAGTAGCCATGCTCTCTCCAAAGGCTCCACTCTCTTCAAGCAACCCTCAAGGTTAGGCTCCACTGTCTGAGAACACTGGAGAGGCAGCATTCTTCCTGAACAACAGGATGGTAGGCTCACCCCTTCCAAGTGGCAAGGCAGACACACCCTTTCCAAACACACGGGTAGGCCGGCCTCTGCATCCAAGATGTCTTCAGTCCAGACCTCAGCTTTCATGGTCCTTTTTCTGCTCCTTTTAGTCCAGGCTGGCAGTGGTTCTGTTCATGCAGATTCCACATAAAACTCGTCTGTTTTGCATGTATTACACAGGGGTCCAAACCATTAGACAATGAACTTTCCACAAATCCTTCCTGGATAACTGCACCTACAATCCTGATCTGCACAGAAATTGCTGACTGGTTCCATGTTCAGTTAAACACTCACCTAGATTACACTTATGAGCTTGCTATAAGCAGCAAGCAGAAACCAGGCTGCACTTTCTATACTTAGCTTAGAAATCTCCTTGGCTATATATATCCAAGTTCTCCCTTCCATTTGATATCAGAACTCAATTTTGCCAAGTTCTCCGCCACTTTAAAACAAGTATCACCTTTCGTCCAGTTTCCAAAAATACATACATCATTTCCATCTAAGGCCTCATCAGAATTATCTTTAGCATCCATATTTCTACCAACAGTCTCTTCAAAGTAATCTAGGCTTTTTCTATCAAGGACCTCACAAGTCTTCCAGCCTCTACACATTACCCAATTCCAAAGTCCTCTCCACATTTTTGGTGGAATAGTAGCACTCCATTCTTCAGGTTCCAAAATCTGTTTTACTTCCCTAGGCTTCTCAAAGCAAATAGCATGAAATGGTTCAAGTTAAACAATGGGAATTTATTTACTTAGTTTTAAGTCTGGAAAAATGTCCAAATCAAGGTGTCATCTAAGCTGTGCTTTCTTCCTGAAGACCAGCTGCCAATGATCCTTAGGTTCTCTGTCACACGGCAAGGCACAAGGTTTCTCCCTTCTCTTCTGGGTTTCATAGAGTTCAGCTTCTTGCTTCCTTGGCATTCTCTTTCTCTATTTGAATTTCATTCTGTTTTAAAGGACTCCAGTAATAGGATTAAGACTCATCTTGATTGAGGTGAGTCATACCTTAACTGAAGTAACCTCATCAACAGTTCCCACTTACAATGGGTTCATTCTCATGTGAACCAATTAGATTTAAGAACATGTTTTTCTGGAGTACATACAATTTCAAACCATCACAATTAAGAAATCATATTTAACTTGGTTTTCTTACTTCAAAGAGAACGACTTGCCCTTGGTGAAACCTAAGTTTCCTTTTTCAAATTATTTGAAATCTTGCTATTCTCCACACTTTTGTGTAGGATCATGCCAAGGGATAAATAGCAGGTGAAAGAGTAGATGAATGTTTCTTATCTAGCTTAATTTCAATATTCTCTTAAATATCTATAGTTAAATTTTCATAGTCAGTGAATTTTGATAATTTACGCCTGTCTCATAAAATTCTGTCAAAAATCATACAACCCCCTTTCCAATAATTAAGTAGTGATTAAACATTACTTGGCATATTTTTCTCAATTATTTTTTTAAAAATTCATCTTTACCCTATGTTCATGAATCTTCACAGTTGTTTAAAAAGCTAGACCGTCAAATAGAAAATCCAGTAATTATATACAAATGTTTAAACAAATATCAATGTGGTTATACTTTATGCTCTTTTAAGGTAAAAAATCCTACTGAGCAGACTTCCAAGTTTGTCATGTTATTAATGAATAAAACATGGCATATTTTCAAAAATATGATTTACCTATGCCAAACCTTTGTAATAATATAGATCTTTTAATTTCCTTTCCTCATAATGGACATTATTGAAATGAATCAAGAAGAAGGAAAAAGAGAATTGACAAAGTAACTACTTGTATTAAAGGAAGAACAACTTCTTATATACAGAGTAGCTGACTGCATTTGGAAAAAAAATAAATCAAGTATACTCGTCTGTTCTATCCTACTTACTGATATATGCTGACTGCATGTACAGGTTTTTAGAATATTATGTCTTTTCCCTGACACTATTTTCCATATGAAAGTGATTTTATAATTTATTATTAAAATGTCTTCACGACAACTAAACCGTGCCTCTGAATTTGAGCACAGAGTATACATTGCTTTCTATCAAACAGGAGTCACTGTATCTGTTGACAGGAAACTCAAATTCAATGGGGAAAAGATGGATGAATGTCCTTGTGGGATATTTTCTTGTCTCATCTTTAAAGTTAACACACTATATGTTTGAGATCAAATATATATATACATATATGAGGATTTATAGATTCCAACATATGCAGTTTACGTAGCATCATTGTGCTGTTTGCACTGGGAAAGACAAAACAATAAGTGTGCAGTTCAGTCTCATAGCAGCTTCTATGTGCTGTTGTAAGACAGTTTTAGTCTACTATGAAGCATAGAGGTTTGGTTATAAATCAGGCTTAGGAATTATAATAAAGTTTACAGAAGCTGTACCAGCAGAACATACACTATATAGAAGGAACTATTTTTGTTCTCTATTCCTACAGTAAGAACTTCTGAATCATTGGCAGTTGGTGTCCTAGTCTCCTATCCAGGCCTTTTTAAAGGCTGGTAAGGCTGGGGAAAGGAGGACAGAGCAGCAGGAGAGCCCAGCCCTGCTGAGTTCTCTTTGAGAGTATCCTTCTCTCTCTCTCTCTCTCTCTCTCTCTCTCTCTCTCTCTCTCTCTCTGTCTTTCTCATGTAACTGGGATTTGAAGAATAGATGCTGTTTTCTAGTCTGTTTTGCCTGCTCACCTTTTAACTGGATGTATGGGACATAGAAAGAAACTATATTTGGCCTAAGATCCAAGAGTTACTCTATATTCAAGCTTTTTCTGTGTCTATTTTTCAAGTGCTACATGGTAAAATTCCATGTTTGTAACCATAAAAATTTCCTAACATGCTTTTCACTCAAAAGCAAAAACATGCTCATAGCTAAAGAATGATTAATTTCTAAGAATGGCAAAAATGAAAATAAAGTATCATGTGAACAACTGAGCCATGTTAGAACCTGCAAGTTTGATCATGAAATAGTTAGTGAAAGGAAACAGCAGAACAAGGCCCAATATCAGGAGATGTTGATCTTCATGCCGCAGGCATAGCAGAATGGGAATAAGACGTGGATTGAGTCCATATTTTGAAATTGTCATATCATAAATGCCATCATCTTTTCCTGTATGATCCATATCAGAACTTTGGTGATTTTGCACTTGACATGGTGTGATGGGTACAGTTTGAGTCTGTGAAATGAAAGTTACTGTTTAGACCAAATAACTTCAGTTAGGCAAAGAGTTGACTGAATTGAAATTATTTCTTCTGTAGTTTGATTCACTTATTCCATGTAAATGTTTATATTAATAATAGTTTATAAAAATGTTAAATTGTATAAGCACTGTTAAGAACCGTGAAGAGGCTAAAATATTACTTTACGACCCGTGGTTAAGTAGTTTTACAATAAAAGGTGCACAATTGTCAGACTGAAGATGCCCACGCCCCTCCCCCAAAACAACAACAACACATTTTAGATGCAAGAACCAAAATTATGTGGCTGAAGTTGACATACCAGATGGCACATCAAATGTATAGACTGAAAACATTGTTAACAGTGGTGTGGCAATGACAAGAGCCCAAGAGGACCAAAGGACTGATGCAGTCAATCTACCAAGAGTGGGCAGGGACCATGCCCTGCATCATGTGGGCTTCCTCACCACAAGACAAATGGATCCATGTGGGGAGGAGTTGCTTGTCTGGCATTCAGTGGTAGACTGACCATCAGAAACATAGGTTCCTTTCTTTTGTGTCCCAGTATATGATGGTGGGTACATTGTCACATCCAGTATGATGCTGCCTTAGGTTAATTTGGGGAAAACATGGGCAGTGGAGGCTTAATCATCACCTTAATTCCAGCGGAACTCATTAGAGAACAGGCCCTTACTGTAAGCTTCCACATGATTGACACAGGGAGTTCAAAAAGCAGCCAGGATTTTTTCCAAAGTTTGTGGCCACAAAGAGGAGCACATTCAATTTTACAGTACATAGTTTTCTATTAGCAAACCATGTAGCTAGGTCATTGGCAATAGCCTAAGAGTCAGTCAAAATATAAGAACATTTGTCAATGGGGAGTATTGGCTATTCCAAAGGAGTGTACCTGGTAGTTGAGTTAAGGAAGTAAGATGGACAAAACCTTTGGAAATGCCTTCAGAAGGATGTTGCCTCCTTTTGCAAGATGCTTCAATTGGCAAAACTATCAGTCACATAGAATTGTAACTCAAAAGATTCATTAGTGTAATGGGACCCCAAAACTAGCACTTCTTTGCATGTGGCTTTTCACAACTAGGAGAATTCCCTCTGGCACTTATGAGTTGGAGAATTATAGGCATAACTCATAAATCCCTACTGTACATTCAGATGTAGAAGTAACAACAATTTTCCCAAATTGTCCTCATAGAAGGTCACAATAGCTTCTGTGACAGTTTGAGGTTATTTATGAATCCCAAAAAGGGAAAGACTGTTTGTAAACTAATCTATTCCTCTGGGTGTGATACCCTTTGATTGCATTAAATTCAATGAGGGGCCTCTGGTTAAGTTTATTTGATAAAATCAATTTTGGGCTTCTGATTGTGCTACATCATAAGGCATAAGTCAGGTTGAGTACCCGTCCCCTTGGTGGGCTGATATAAATGGAAACTCACTCAAAAAGGCACTGGGGAAGAGAGAGAACTCTGTCATTTTGATCCCAGAGCCCCAGGGAGATAAGTCATTTGCCTGACAGTTTGCAGCCAAACTTGTGAAGAAACCAGAACAGCTGAGCAGCTGAGAAGGCCCAGAAAGAAACGAGGCCTATGTCAGAGACTGATATATGAAGCCCTGAGAGACAAGCCTTATGCCAGCCTACAGCTAAGATCAGGAAGGAGCTGGGCCCACAGAGCCTTTTGAGGAAGCCCAAGAAGGAGAGACCAAGCAGAGATCACCTGCCATCTTGCTTCAACATGTGGCCACTGACTTTGGTGAGAGAGCAGCCTTGAGTTGGACTCTTTAGGGCCTTGTAACTGTAAGCTTTTACCCCAAATAAACACCCTTTATAAAAGCCAACAGATTTCTGGTACTTTGCATCAGCACCCCTTTGGCAGACTAATAGAGCTTCCCACGACAAATCCTGCCCAAACCTCATTTGCCAAATTCCTTCTTCCACTGCACTGGATAGTATAGTGATCCGACACCTGTTTCAAAGAGAACCATAAAAGTTAGGGCCCCTCCCCTTCCTAAAGCTCCTCAGCACACTCATGCAGGTCCATATTGCCTTACTTCCCCTTAGGGACAGGGTGACCTTGGTCCCACCCCTAATTATGTTGCTTCATTAAGCAGATGAGGTCAGGCTGGAAGAATATAGAGGGATCAGAGCACTTGAAAGGCCCTGCCCAATAAGCAAGGCTTTGAATTCACTTTTGCTTTTGAGCAGTGCAGTGGCTTATTGTGGCTCAACCTAACTAAGTTCTAAGTGTTGGTCCACCCAAGGCCCTGTCTCATGCAACAAATTCATCTTTACTGATGCCATTCATTTCAATTTGGCAACCCCTTGACTAAGCACCTGCAGTCACATATTTTCCAGAGGTGCCCATCGGATCCACACCCTTTGCTGCACTTGTCGGTCATGATAGCATCTCTTACTAAGTTATCACACAGTTGCAACATTAAGGGTCAGGAGAATTTTTCAGGGAGGCAGGGCTGATTTCAGGAACTTATCCAGAATTCCTTGGGTCATTTTCTCTGTCCTTAGTGTGCCACATTCACCAGGAGTATAAACCCCATGTAGGATAGTAAGATGCAGGGCACTAGTTAATACTTCGTGTATTGTCTCCCACATGAATTGCTTGTCTCAAGGACATCTCCTCAAGAGGATCAAGGAACATTCATTGCAGACATAATTTATTGCAAAAGTCTTTGAAATGGTTTCCTGTCCTCTCCAAATAAATCTAAGGCTGGCATAAGAAACTACTGGAGGGGATGAGCTGTAAGATGGCCCAGCTGTTGTGATTCTTTGTTAACAACATTAAGCATTTTGTTCTCTCAGGTCTCAAGTGAACCCTCCAAAGTCATAATGCTTTTGCTTTGTTTATGCCCACAGCGGTCACAAATTTCCTGTTTCATGCACAGCGTATGGATGCATTTCTGCAACTATTCTCTGTAATGGGGTGGAAACTTCTGCCCACCCAGAAAAATCTTAGGTCTAGTTGTTACAATGGAATGGGAAGATCCCCAACCCTGGGCCTAGTTAGCAAAAATCAGGGTATAATTTAGGTGGCTTTAAACTTATTTCTCAGTCCTTGGCCTATAACTATCCCCTAAATTCTTTTCTATTAATAGAAAATAAATTGGAGATTATTGCTTACTTTACCATGTATTTGGTCAACATGTTCACTACTGATTTGCACAGATGAAAATCATGTCTTTGTTGGTATCCCATAGTTATTGTCAATCTGTAAAAGGGCTGAGATTTTACCTTACTTGTAAGCTAAGTTAGCCTGTGGCAGTTTCATAAATGCTGGTGAAAGACATGAATCACCTGGGTCAGAGACAAAGGACTTGATTCCTCAGAATAATAGCATTAGCCAGAGTATCAGAAGTTTTTTGTGCCAGTTCCTCAAGCCCAGATTTCCAGAGAGAGACTTGAAGAGGGCTAAATGACAAATGCCCACGAAGTGGGATGTACTACAAAAGAGGAGCCCCAAGCTGAGGAGAAACTGAATCTTTGACACTGGTCAGGGCAGTAAGTATGCCCATCCTTTGCTTTGGAGGAAAGCATTATCTCTGTCTTCTGCAGATTTTCACTATAAAAACATGCTTGGAAATATAGCCTGGAACAAAGAGAGTCAATGTTTGCAAAGTATGCATACACAGGAGAGACCCACGGAGAACTGTCTCACAACATACACTTTGTAGATGAAACAGTTTGAGTTTAAGTGAGTCTGGGACTTCAGTCATTTGAGAAAATGACATTTCATATATAACCAAGGAATGGGTGATATGTAGGATTCTTGAATTCCGATTGACCAGGAAAACCTGCTTTTATGTTAAAGGAAGGGAGGCATCAGCCTCGAATTCCAAATTTTCTATGCTAAAAAGTATTTTAACAGAAGAAAAAACAAGTGGTATTTTGTCAAGAAAAGAAGTTATCCAAATGAAGTGTGTGACAATTTTAGTGAAAATTACAAAACTGAAAAAAACATGTCTGCACTGTATGGAACAGAAGAAGTGAAAACTCCCAAGACCAGAAATTCTCATTACTGTTTAAAATGCCTGAAAGTAATTTTAGGGATCTATCTTTCAGAAACATTTTTATTTGGTTTTAAATCAACTGTAGAAAATATAAATCCTCATCAAGGCAAGAAGTTGCTTGTGTGCTACCTGGTGGATGTGACAAAAACAATGCTATTAAGACTCAATGACTGGCTTGAAAGACAAAGTTTATACTATTCAAAAAAAGCATGACACTATAATATATGCATTGCGTTCTGTGTTTTGTGAGAATAATCACTAAATATTCAGACAAGAGTAAACTTTTAGAACTTCTGGTTATACTAAATTCACAGCATTTTTAAGGGATTTAAAATTGTACCTTCTGTAGCAAGGTCTTGAATGTACTCCTAGAATGGAGGAGGGAAAAACGGTATTAGCATAAAAGTCCTATGAGTAGGATTCTGAATTACTGTTCTCTGAGTGGAGAGCATTTCACACATAATAATCACATGCAAGGTGCAGGGTGAGACACAGAGAAAGGTGACATGGTCTGTCCCCAGGACATTGTTCTCTAGGGTGCCCTGCACATCCTCTTTATCTTGAGACCCTTTCCTCTTCATCCTCTCCTGCCCCTCTTCCTCTCCTTTCTCTTCCTCCTCCCCTTTCTTCACTTTTGGATTGTCCATGAATACATTTAGCAGAAGTGAATAAGTCTGGGTGGGAGAAGTGTAGACATGTGAAGGAAGGAGAAGAGGAATTCAATGAGGAATCCCAGGGGCCCAGATGAGCATGTATTTTCATTTGGCCCTTTTCAGGAAGTATGCCTTTGCCTGCAAAGAAGCAGAAACCTGATTAGCAGTAGCATAAACCAATCAAAGTGTCTTGCATCAGCATTCCCAAAAGCAGTTTCTGAGATGAGGATTTGTGTGAAAGGGATTTGCTAAGAACTGCTCCCAGAAGAATCCATGCAGGTAGCAGGAATGTGAAGATCAAGAGGCCAAGCAAGGGTGAATTTTCAGGTAAAATCCTAGCCTCTGCCTGATCTCACAAGGGAGCTCTGGAATGTAAATTAGACCTCAATGTTTGTCAGGATTTGAGGTAAGGGAACTGAGATTTCCTAAGCCACAGCAGTTATTCGCTAAGGGCCACCCAGTTGGTGGGCGGGGCAGAGCGGTGGGGAGTAGATATAAATTCTCAGGCACTTCTGAGTCTCTGCACATACAGGCTAATTGGCTTCAGTAACCTGAGGCCGCTTCTCAGAGAGTTACAGATATGGGCTCTTAGAAGCAATAAAACAAACTATGGGAGAGGTGCATGAAAGTGGTACACAAGATCGCAAAGTGTTTGCTACAAGAATATTCACTATATCTTAGGAAGAAAGTAAATGTTTCAACACCCAGTCCACCCTCCATTTTTCAATCTTTTGATTATCTCTATCCATTTCCATATCTATGTCTCTTTCCATACCTGTATATATGCATATGTGCATGTGATTATGCCATATATGCAGTTTTTAATCCTGATATGTTTTAAATATAGTCTTTAATTAAAAAGTCTTCATGCTTTTTAATAGCTACATTAAAAATCTATTCCTAACACATGGCCACACTATAATAGCTGTGCATAGTGGTTAAATGTACTGACTCTGGAGGGGATTACCTGTGTTAGATTCCTAATGCTGTTACTTATTAATTTAGTCAAGTCACTTAGTATCATTGTTCTTTAGTTTCCTCAGCAGTAAAAAAGTGGTTAACGATTGTACGCAACTCATAGGATTGCAAGATTAATGAGCCAATAAATGAAAAGCATTTAGAATCGTGTCTGTCAAATAGTGATTTGATTTAGCTATTTCTATTTTTATTTTTTATTTATTTTCTGTTGTTTATTCTTATAAACAATAACATAATAGGCATCCTTATATACAGATTTTTGTTTCCATATTGGTTTCTTCTTAGGATACACTTCTAAAATCATCCCAACCTATTCTGTCATAAGAAATAGATTCCTTCAAAAATTTTCCTTTACACTTAAATAATGTTTACTGTGCTAAGAAGTATTAGGGTATTAGAAATAAATATGTTTTCACAGTATGTAGGACAACCTCAATTACTTTTATATTTTAATGAATTTATTCAAAGCAAAGAATCATTTTTTGGAAAGAAAGTTTTGACTACCCAAATGTGCAGCAAATATTTAAGTTCCAAATCCTTAAATATAGATGTTCTTTTATTACTAGAAAGGGAAATCAACCTAATGAGCACACATATAACAACTGATTCACATGTACATTCACACACAGACAAGCACTCACACATTTAATGCTTAGCTATATTTCCACAGCATTAAACCAGATTTTCATGTGATCATTTCAGTCAAGGAACATTCAAGTATTCAGTACTCAAATGAAACGGCAACTGCTAATTTAAAATTTGATAGTGATATACACCAATAAAGACTACTCTGAGTTTTGTTTTCATAACCTTTCTGTAAGTAAGCTTAGAATTTCTACATTATGTAATGTTAAACTTACTTGATTTTAATTTAATCCAGTTTATAAATTATAAGATATATATATATTTGCATTTGTATATAAAGTTATATATATATTTAAGATATATCAAATAGGGTTAATATATTTAAATTAAAAGTTGACTACAAAGTTTGACCTGATCCAATGGCAAAAGCTATAATGCCAATGATATATTAGAAAATAGTCCAATATATGATGCTAAAGTAACACTCTAATGATGAAGATGGAATGGGTATACAAGAAAAGGAAATGAAATTTTTAGATGTAAGAGAGAACAAAATACTGTAAAACTAATGACAAAGACTAATCAATATACTGTAATCAATGTGCAAGAGTATAACAAAAAAAATTGATTTACACTTTACAACTATGCATATCATAATGAACCTAGATTGTCAACTTTTTTTTTCACCCTTGACAATACAAACGCTAATGCTATTTTAAATTTTCCAAAATAAAATACTCAATACTCTACATGCTTTTCCCTTAAAACAATGCCATGTGTTACATTTACAAAAATTTAGATAAAATGATTGACACAATCATTTCCTATGAAGTTTATATTTAGAAGAAGACAGTTTCATATATATATTTAACTCTTGCAAACAGGATCAACAAATCAGGCATGGTAGAGAATCTGCTTTTAAGTTTATGAATTATTAAGTTAAAGAAAAATTTAGTTCTCTCCAAAGATTGATTATTGGACTCGAATTTGGGAAATATATGTGTACATATATATGTATATATATGAGCATGCATATATATATATATATATAATGTGTTATTAACACACATATATAATAGGGTAATGCGTTATAAACAGCTATTGCTAATTATTTTTAGCATCAGGTTTTAGCATGCTGTATGTTGCCAGTTGTTTTATAAAGCCTTATATAACATCAGCAACTTGTTATCTGTGCTTAACCTCCAGCTCTCACACCTGTCGGAAATGGCACTTCCTCTTGCCACCCTGCCACCTCCTCTGCTTCCAAGGGGGTGGGAAGTATCTTACAAGGTTACTGCTAAAAGCCTTCTGTCAAGGTGCTATTCTTCGATTTTGGCAGAAGGAGCAAACATTAAAAGATTTTATATTCAAATAATTTTTTGTACCTTCCCCTATTAGAAATTATCATTTAGGAAGAGCTATCCCCTTAAGAAGTTCAAATTTTGAAACAAGAGTGGACATTGCAAACAAGTCTCAGAGTGTCAGAGGACCTTCCCGAAGACAAAGTGAAAGGGTTCCAGGTATCTCCAAAATAATCCAGCCCAGGGTAACTGGACGAGAAGAAATGGGGCCTGAAGTTTAACTGAAACTGTTAATAAAGAGTGGTTCTTAAATGGTGTGTCCCTATGTAAATTTCCTTCAGGACAATCTCCGAGGTAGGAGAAACCTCAGTGGGAAACAAGACAAGAGTTAGGGATTTGTAGATTCTTATCTTGGCAGAGAACTCATTCACATAGAGTCTATTATATTCAGAACGCAGAATTAGATAGTGTTGTCTTGACAGACTTTATACAAATGACCTTCCTGACCTGTTCAATACAGCTGCATTTAGAACAGTATTCTTTGTAGAAGTAAAAAATAACTCGAGAAATAAAATAAATTTATAGAGCAGACATTTTCTTTTCAGTTAATAATGTAGTAAAAATGTATATTGTGTAAGAGTTACTGTGTATGTTTTGCTTTCATTTTCATGCATTTATTTGAGATTGGATTTCTGTATGGACTACATATTTATAATTTACGTTTCAAATATTCTACCAATGTTTTTCCGTCACTTACAACTGTGTCAGAGATTACCGAATATATTACAATTCTACGGAGAAAGTAAGGCATTTTAAGGACCCACTATATGTCAGGAAACAACAGTAAAGGAATTAAAAGGAAAGGTTTGTGGGTGATTAAAGTTAGGAGGGAAATTTTAGAAAAGGGGCTTTGACCTCACAATTTAGCTCTGTAGTATTTCTACTGCTATTGAATTGTTGCTAACCTGCCGAGAGAAAATAGATGAAGGCACTTTATTGCTTTTTGAAACTTGGAAGGGAAAAAAATCAGTACCTTAAATAAAGATTTCAATTCATGACCTTACTAGCCTACCCAGCAATTGAACCAAAGTCATTAATTTTTAGCCCCAAGTAAATGAGAGTTCAGAATTTTAGCTCTGCATGCAAGAAGCTTAATAAAATGGTCCATAGTGGTAGAGTAGAACCGCGGCATATGTAAATTCAGGGCATATTAGAAATGGATTTCATTTCACAATGTCATAGTAAGTCACTGTAAGAGGAAACTACCCTGCTTTTTCTAAGAAAAATCACACTTTAAAGCATTCTAGGCTGGACTATAGGGAAAGTTTTCAGTTCCTAAGCCATTTGGCATTTGAGAGTCTGGATTCTCTTCTGACTTCCAAATTTCTGCATCCATTACGATCAGTTTTGACTTCTATTATCACTAACTTTTAAAAATTATCTCTTAGGATATGAGGACCATGGATGAATTTGGAGACATGCTCTAACCCAGCTTTGTCACTACTTACCTGTGGTTTCAAGCAAGTCACCAAACCTATTTGGGCTTAATTTCCCGATAGACAGTAAATGTCTTGGACTAGATTATTTCCTTCATCAGGATCTTGGTGCAGTAATTTGCAAGTCAGTGGTTAATATCGGAACAATGACAAACCACCAAATGACTTTTTTCTCTCTGTCTTTGAGTTAGTATGCTCCTCTCTCTCCTCCCTCTCTCGCTTTCCCTTTCCCTCTACCCATCTTTCTCCCCTCTTTTTATTCCTCTCTCACTCTTTTTTTTAAATTGAGGTCTACATATCATTAGTCAATTAAACGCTGTTTCTTAAAAGAAAAGAATATTTTTATGAGATTTTTAACACAGTATATATTCCATTTTCTACAATTGCACTACTGTAACCCAATCTAAACTTGTGGAAACTATGGAAATGACATTAGTCTGGATACCAAAGGATTCTTCCTGGATTCTTTAGGATTACTACTGCTGTTGAGTCTCAAGGCTTGCAGTTTAAATCTTTTCTGTTTTATGCAGAGATCTGTAGATAAGTAGGGCTCTTGACAGGGCTCTAGTTTATTCTAGAATATTCCTAAACATACTTGACAATATCACTGGCAGCTTGAGTTCTGTGCCCTGCTCAAGAAGATGCTAGACAGGAAAAACTGCTGTCCCCAGCACAATTGCATCCTGTTGCAGATGTAGCACTTTGTCATCAGAAATTTATGTAGTTAAAGGCACAGGGGAACCAGGGTAAGTGATTGCTACTTTCTATTTCTGGGTCCAATTTACATGAAGTCTTCTGAAAGAACATTATTTAATCTCCGACTTAAGAACACAATCACATTTTATGTGATGGTTCAATGTGTAAACTTCAGCAAAAATACACTAAATTTTATTAGGCTGATCTGAGAAAAAATATTGTATATCCATAGATTGATGGCCATGTCTAGTCACTAGATACTGGAAAATGAAATTGTATCTGTGTAAAATTATCAGATGTGATTGGGGTTATTTTAGTTGATTAATACAAATTTGAAGACGTTTTTATTTATTCTATAAAATGAATGATTTGATGCTATTTGCATTGATATTTTAATAATATTCAAGGAATTGTCAAACACATATATCAATATAATACTATCTTCTCCAAATGTTGCTTTCTTAATCATATCCCTAATAGTCAACTCCCTTTAAGCAGATCAACCATCATATTCTTCAGCTCTAGAAAGAAAGAGCATTTCTTCCCACTTTCTTTCTTGACTTCATTTTATAGTCTCAATTTATTAATTTCATTAACTATCTTATTTTGATTCTGTCACCTGGTCATGTACTGTCATACAATTTCCAACTACTTTTTCTCAAAAATCTAGGTTCACACATTCGATGACTTAATTTCATTTATCCATGACAGAAACTGAGATATAAGTGCAAATATTTCAAAAATAATAAAATCTAGCCTTTTCTGGAGCTAGAAGAGTTAATTTTACTTTTATTCAATAAATTTTTCTCTTTTTTTCCAGGCCAGGGGCAAGGGAGGGATGTAGAGAGGAGGTATGGTGACAGAGTTGGAGTTGATTTCAATATAATATTTGTAAATTGCAAAAATCTTATATGTTGAGCTCAGTTTATTTTACAAAGAGAACACATCCATGTAACCACACCGAGACCCATATCCACATCCAGAAATGCAAAGGCCCTAAGATGCCTCCCTGCTAGTCCTTTCCTAGTCAACAACACACACTACACTAACCAGTGTTTTTATTTTCACCAGCGTGGATTTGTTATGCCTGTTTTTAAATTCATATAAATAGAGTCAAAGTTTGTGCTACTTTGTGTCTGACATAGCTCATTCTAAATGTCTGTTAGATTTGCCCATGCTGTTGCGTATTGTTACAGTTCCATTTCTTTATTGTCTTTTAATATTCCATTTTTGAAGATTTCACAATTCATCCATACATTCTACTACGAATAACATTTGGGTGGTTTCCAGTTAGGAGCTATTACAAATAATGCTGCTATGAAAGTTCCTGTACCTGCCTTCTGGAGCGCGTTTAGACATATTCACGGTGAGGATGCTCCAAGGAAGGAAATTGCAGAGTCACAGTCCACACATGTGTTCAGCTTAGTCCATACTATTAGGGTTACAGTATAAATTATTTCCAAGGCGATAATAACCATAGTAAACCACACTCTCACCAGTACTATATAGTTTCAGTTTTCTTCTAATTGTCATCAACACTTGGCATTGATAATTTATGATGGTGTTCAATTATAGATTTAATTTGCATGTCCCTGATGTTTAAATTAGTTGAGCACATTTTCATATGCCTATTGGCCGTTTGGATATCCTGCAGTTGCTAGGTGCTTAAGGCTTTGTTTCTTTTTTAAAATTGTTTTTGTCTTGATTTTCAGAGTTTCTTTATGAATACACAAGCAAATATAGACATACAATAAAATGAGTGCCATCCACATACAAAAACTGATCAACAAAGTATACAGAGGCATGTTCCCTTACTCTACTGAATATTTCTGAAAAGCCATCTAAACTCCATGTTTCCATGGGTGGATGCATGAGTTCTACATTGGAATTTCATTGTGATTCAGTTTCCCATCCACAAATTAACTGTCAAATATATTAGCAAAAATATTTTTTGTAATATTGATTTTTATTTCTAAATGCCTGTCCTATCTGGACTGATATCTTCTTTTTATTTTTAATATTGGTAACTTTTAAATTTTGTCTTGCTTTTTAAATTAATTATTTTGCTTGAGGGGGAGATGAATCAATTTTATTATTCCTTTTAAAGAGAGCATTTTATTTCCCTGAATTTTTCTTTTGTTTTAATAATTTCTACTCTTTCCTTTTTTTGCATTTTTTTCTGCTTGAGATGGATAATCAGATTTTTGATGTTTAGCTTCTCTTCTTAAATGTGCATTTTGTGCCCTAAGCAATGATATAAGAATTATTTTAGTTTCATCACAGAGCTATTGGCATGTTTTTATTATAATTCAGTTAAAATTTTTTTCTTATTTTATTTGAGTCATAGGTTTCTCAGAAGCATATTCCTAATTTATAAACATTTGTAGATTTTAGCCATTCTTTCATTATTAATTTGTAGCTTAATGTTCAAACATTTGTGATTTTCTAGTTATTTTTGTTAAGTAGAAAATAAAGTGAAGATATTATGAAAAAAAAATTTATATGACACTTTCGGGAAGTATGTTAATTATGTTGTTTAAATCTCTGTACCCTTAAAAATTTGCCTTATTTTTCTATCAGCAACTGAAAGAAGTTTACTTAAAGCTGCAAAAATGGTATTCAGATTTGCCTATTTCACTTATGTGTTGCTTTGCATTGAGACTATCTTAATCAACCCATACAGAATTAGAATTGTATTATCTTCCCTATTGTCTATAATAATGATTCTTGCCTAAGATTGCAATGGCTACACCAGGTTTTTTGTTATAATGGAATATCTGTTTTATATTTTTACTTCGATTATTTTTTGTTTTTATGTTTAATGTGTGTGGGCTTTCTAAGCCACATAGAGGTGGAATTTTTTCCAGTTTTGGCTTGTTTGGTTTTGATCAAGTCTGGAAAACTTTGTTCTTGAGTAATTTGGCTTATTTTATGTTTGATGAATTTACTGAGATATTTATTTAAATCTGCTACCTTATTACTCATGGTGGCAGTTTGATATAGTTATGAATTCCAAAAAGAGATATTGGATTATGCTTGTAAACTGGTCTGTTCCTCTGGGCATGATCAAGTCATGATCAGAGCTTTGATTGGGCCACGTCAGTAGGGCATTGAGCCCTGCCTCTTGGTGGTTGGGGAATCAAAGATAAAAGGCATGGCAAAGGACAGTGTTGGAGTTTTTGATGTTGGAGTTCTGATGCTGAGTGTTAATGATGGAGTGCGGGGGAAGTAAGCACACAGAGGAGCTTGGTCGTGAGGAAGGAGAGAAGGCCCCAGGAAAAGAGACAGAGTGGTTCTCCTGACAGTTCACAGCTGGCTTTGTGGAGAGAGGCAAAACCTAGAGAGCCTCATAGTCTACAGCTGACCTTGTGGAGGAACCAGAGGAGCTGAGACTGGAGAGAAACAGAGCCCCAGGAAGAGAGGGACCCAAGAAACCTAAACCCTGGCAAATGTCGACAGCTGTCTTGCTCCAACACATGGCTATAGACTTTGGTGAGGGAAGTAACTTACACTTTATGGCCTGGTAACTGTAAACTTCTACCCCAAATAAATACCTTTTTACAAAAACCAACCAGTTATTGGTATTTTGTATCAACACCCCTTTGGCTGACTAAGACACTCATTTTCTATTTGATCCACATTTTTCTGCTATTTTTTCCCTTTTTGTCTTCTGTTGATTAATCAAGTATTTTTTTATTTTCCTTAAATTAATTAATACTTAAATAGTATTTAAATATTTTAGTGGTCATTTTAGGAATAAAACTATGCATCTTTGATGTATTTTGTGCTACATTAAAGTAACACAAGTACAGAATCTTACAACTCCTTTTACCCCTCCTATTGTTTTGTCCTGATTTTCTCATATAGTGTAGATCTAAATATATTTTAAAAACACATAGAATTATAGTCATTGTTTCTAAAAGGTGAAATCATTTAGATTGAGCCACAGATTTGTGTTTCTGCAACTCTTCATTCTTCCCTGCATTTTCATGAATTTATTTTGAATTACCTTCTTTCTCCCACAGTGGTGATAGGCTGAGGACAAATATTCTCACACGTTGCTTTATAGAAATGGATGTTATTTTACCTTCATTTTATTTTACTCTGTATTTTTTATCATTAATTTTGAAATATGTTTTAATTTCTCTTTGATGGCTCCATTGAGCCATGGATTATTTAGACATATGCCATCTATTTTTCATGTATTTAGAATTTACATACACATCGTCATTTTTTGCCAATTTAATTCCATAATGGTCAGATTTTATGATTGAAGAATGTATTCTGTGATAGTAATGCTTTTCTGCTGAATGACACTTGCTTTATGGCACAATATATGATTTATCTTGGAGGGCATACTATGTGCATTTAAAAACAAATGGTTCTGCTCTCACTGGTCAGGAGATCTAGCAGTATCAACTGGAGAAAGGTGATGATAATGTTGCTCAGATCTTCTACTTCTTTACTGATTTCTTTGTCTAGTTGTTCTGTCAGTTACTGGAAGAGGGATCCTAAAATCAACTATGTTCATAGAAATTCTGAGACCTCCTTTTTGGTTAATGCACTGTCCTTTTAGTTTTCTATTTGACCCTCTCTTACTCTTTTTAAAAAAATTAATTTACCATTTTTATTTTATATTTATATTTATTAATTTGTCAGTCATACTTTTAAAAATTTAGTTGTAACACAATGGACTCAAATATGCATCTTTGTCTTAGTACCATCTACTATAAATTATTGCTATTTCCATTCTCCAGCAATAAAATGTCAACACACTTCAATTTCATTTACCCCTTCAAATCTTGTGTTACTATTAGCATGCATTTGGTATTTGCATATATTCATGCCCCCCAAAATTATTCTTATTGACTTTAATAATCATATTGATTTATATATACCTACATATAATACTTTTATTTTTTTCCTTGTGTTTCTGTTTATTAGCCTCTATCATTTACATTTTCTTTCAATTTTTTTTCTTTTACTGCTTATCTACTGACAACACAATACTATCAGCAAATATTTTTATTCCATCTTCATTTTAGAAGGACTTGGTTTAGATCTCTACACTAATAGTTATTTCCTTTTCAATGCTTTAAACATTTTATACTCTTCTCTTTTTGTCTTTCATCACTAAGTTTTGAAAGTTGCTTATTAGTTGCATTGTTTCATAAAGGAATTGTGTCTTTTTTTCCACTAGCTTTAGTTTTTGTCTGTAGGTTTTAGCAATTTTACTATGATATATTTATCCAGTTAGGGGGGCATAAGTCTTTCTCAATTTGCAGCTATATTATTTTTGCCTGCTTTGGGCAATTCTGGACTAATATTACTCCAAACATCACTTTTGCTCTAGTCTCTCTCTCTCTCCTCTCCTTCTGGGACTCCAATTACAAAAAGTATTTTAGTCTTTTCCTAATTATCAAGAGACTCTTACACACTTTTCTGCCTTTTTCCTTATCTGTTTATATATTTGTCCTTCAATATAAAATCCCCTTTTAATCACCTTCTATAAACCCTAGGCTGCTGCTTTTTTTTATCTAACTTTCATATTATACTCTATAGGAATGTCTCAAATATAATCTCGTTATTGTAGCTGGAAATCATGAATTTTTTAATATAAATTTTATCCAATGCAAACTTTGAGTGTATATACTCAATATAAAATAAAGCAGCATGATGTCTGGTACATAGTAAACACTAAATATTTGCTAAATAAATAAATGTGGCAAATTCATATGTAACTTTTAAAAATAGAAAACCTTTAAATGTTCTTTCTAACTTAAATGTAGCTTTTCATCTATCTTGTTTATAGCATAGTATCCTGAAGACTACTTTGGCTTCCCCTTTTAATACTAAGAAACAATAATTCCTCTATTTGGTGAATATAGAACTTGTGAAATCACTAGAAGAAAGAAAAGTGTGCTGCTTCATATATTCTATGTAGACATTAAATGTTAGGAAAATCCCATTTTGCAAACTGGTAGGTCTGCATGGATCACCATGAATTGCACTGGAATACTTCATCTCTTCAGGAAATGCCTGCAAAATATACCCTTACGAATGTAAAGATAGTCTATGAATATAAGAGATCTTACTGTCAATTTTAACAAAATTAATTTTTAGAGACAGAAAGATTATATTAATGGTTAAAGGAAACTTGGTGATTCAGTGGCAAAGAAAAGGAAAGAAAGAAAAAAAAGAAAAGAAAGAGAGAGAGAGAGAGTGTGTGTGTGTGAGAGAGAGAGAGAAAAGAAAAGAGAAGAGAAGAGAAGAGAAGAGAAGAGAAGAGAAGAGAAGAGAAGAGAAGAAAAGAGAAGAAAAGAAAAGAAAAAAGGAATATTTAGGTAGAAATAAAACAAAATATGTCCAGGATCTATACGAGGAAAACTACAAAAAACTGATGCTAGGATCAAAGAAGATCTAAACAAATGGAAAGATATTCCATGTTCATGGATTGAAGTCTCAATATTGTTAAGGTGATTGATTTATAGATTAAATCAAATTGATTTATAGATTAAATGTAATCCCAATCAAAACCAGCAAGGTTGTTTGCAGTAATGGACAAGCTAATTCTAAAATATATACAGAAAGCTATAAACTTCAAATGCTGGGCAACACAGTACTGTACAAGAACAAAGTTGGAGGGCTCACTACCCTATTTCAAGCCTTACTATAAAGGTATAGTAATCAATACAGTGTGGTATTATAAAAGAACAGGCAAATGGATCAATGAAACAAAATAGAGAGCCCCAAATTAGGCATACAAAAATAGTCAACTGATCTTTAACGAAGGATCAAAGGGAATTAAATATAGTCTTTTCAAAAAACGGTGCTAGACATGAGCAACAAAAGAAAAAATAGATAATTAGGACCTCCTCCAAATTCAACACTTTTGTATGTCAAAGGACTTTGTTAAAAGGGTGGAAAGGCAACTAACTCAATGGAATAAAATATTTGGCCGTCACATATCTGATAAGGGTTTAATATACATGATATATAAGAAGAACATAAACTCAACGATAAAAAGACAAAGTATACAATTAAAAATGGGCAAAAGACTTGAAAAAACAACTGTACAAAGAAGAAATACAAATGGTGAAGAAACACATGAAAAAATGCTCAACATCACTAGCAATTAAGGAAATGCACATAAAAACTACCATGAGTTATCATTTCACACCTATTAAACTGGCCACTATTAAAAAGTTAGAAACTGTAAATGTTAGAGAGGATGTGGAGAGATAGGAATGCTTACTCACTGTTGGTGGGAATGTAGAATGGTACAGCCACTGTGGAGGACTGTTTGGCAGTTCCTAAGGAAGTTGAATATAGACTTGCAATAGGACCTGACAATACCCTTGCTGGTATACATCCAGGAGAACTGAGAACAGTGACACAAGTAGATATCTGCACACTGGTATTCATAGCAGCATCATTCATGATAGCCAAAAGTTGAATACAACCCAGGTGTCTTCAACTGATGAATGGATAAACAAATTGTGGAGTATATACACAATGGAAGATTATGCATTTGTAAGATGCAAGAAAAAATAAAGTCATGAAACATGACAACATGCATGAACCTGGAGGACATTATGTTGAGTGAAGCAAGCCAGACACAAAAGGACAAATAACTGTATGATTGCACTATTATGAACAAAATATATTCTGTGAAATATAAATATATTATGTGAAATATGAATATGGGTAGAATTGCATATATAATACCGTTTTTCTTTGAGGCTGAACAAATGTAAGTTGATAGTACAAAATGTTAATATCAGACAAAAACAAAACAAAACACTATACTAAGTGAAGGAGACCAGACACAGAGTTATACATATTGTATGATTCCATTTATATAAAATGTAAATATAAATCAATTTATAAAGAATATGAGATTAGTGGTTATGTAGGTCTGAGAAAGGAATGCTAAGGGGTGTGGAGTCTTTCTTTCTGGAGTAATGAACTTGTTCTAAAATTTTTGAGATGATGAATGTACAATATTGTGATTATACCAAAAACCATTGATTATATACTTTGGATAGAACAGACAGAAACAGCAGCTATGTACAGTGGGGGAAGCACAGAGATTGAGAGCTGAGGGATTTTCTTATTTGCTTGTTAGTCTGTTTTTTGTTTATTATTAATATTGAAATAATGAAAATGTTCTAATAATGATTGAAGTGATGAGCGCACAACTATGTGATCATATCAAATACCATTGATTGTACTCTTTGGATGAATGGTATGATTTATTAATATATATCAAGAAAATTGATTTGTTAAAAAAAAGGAAACAAAGAAAATCTCAAAAAAAAAATGGTGCTGGAAAAATAGTTGTTCATATGACAAAAAATTAAAAAGAATTGAGACAGAGACTTCATACTTTTCCAGGAATTAACTCAAAATGGATCATAGACCTAAGTGTAACATGCAAAATCATGTAATTTCTAGAAGAAATCATAAGAGAAAACTAGGTGACCTAGGGTTTAGCCTTGACAGTTTAGATACAGCACCAAAAGTGTAAACCAGTCTGTAAACTGGACTGTTACAGAATGTAACATAATCACTGAAGTGCCATCCAATTAACTTTGCCGTATTCTATTAAGGAGAGACAAGTCATAGAGCCCACCCACACTCAAGGGGAAGGAATTATCTAAGGACACAAACACTTAGGCCACCCTAGGACCTGAATGTCACACGTGTGGATTTTAATTCATCCCTTTAAAAGCATAAAGGGGGGAATATGGTATCATAGGTCCTGAAAAATCACTCGGTATACGTGCTTCCGTGTTTCCCTGAACTTGGTAGAATGATGAAACTCTTACCAGAATAAACTTATCAAAATCTTACAGTACACATAGGAAAAATGGAAATAACAAAATCCTCTTTTCAGCGTCATTGTCTACAATTACTTCTACCTCTCTGCCTTGTACTGATGATCCAAGTCATCTGAATAAGATATGAAGATTGAAAGCTCTAGTAAAGTAAAAATGAAATAAAATTGTTATTTACCTCAGATGATGTGATATTTTGCAACATCAAAGAGAATCTACAAAAAATCAGTATATGAAAAGAATTAGAACCCTTTAATATAAAAAAAAACAACCAATTATAAAAGCTAAATTTAAGAAGCCTAACTTACAATAATAACTTAAACTGATGTCCCCTGATAAAATTTACAAACTGTTCAGGTTTTATAGAAAATTATAGCATTTTATTAAAGCACATAAGAAGAGCAAAATAAGAGAGATATCCATAAACCTCAAACCCAATTACAAAGATGTCTGTTTCCACAAAATATTTTATAATTCCAATATAATGGGTCAAACTGATCCAGAAGTATATATAGAAGACTAAATGGTCAAGAGCATGATAAAGAAATAAATAAAACATGATGATCAAGTCATGATAAAGAATACTAAAAGCCAATAATTGCCCTATAATATAATAAAGTTTATTACAAAACCAGTGATTAAGACTGTGTGGTAAATTCATAAGGATAGACAGATAAATGCAAATTTATAAAGAAACAAACAAACAAAAAGAGCCACATGCATATTATCCTTTGGAATACAGTGAAAATGGTAAAAGTCAATGGGAAAATAATGGATGATGGAAAAAAAATTTTTGCAATACAATACAGTATCTTTTATGTAAATATATACAAACAGCATTTTTATATTTATATGCATTTAATGGATATAGGGCTAAATTAGTAGGGCACACACACAATATTTTCATGCATTTCCTACATTTATATTCATATACATGCCTTTATATATGTAAACACACAACAGACATATACATCCTCTAGAGCAGGGGTTCTTAACCTTTTTTGTTCCACGGACCCCTTTGCCAGTCAGGTGAAAACCACAGACCCCTTACCAAGTCCACACTATACAGTGTATTATTTAATAAATATATCACACCCGCACCAACACGTCCCCACAAGAATAATGTGTTTTTGAATTTCAACTCAGGCTCACGGACCCCTGGCTAAGAGCCCCTGCAATAGGGTAATTATTAAAATTTAATAAATGGTGATTACATGTGTGTCTGATCTTATTTTTTGTGTATTTGAATGACCTCATAACTAAATATTTTATTTCATACTTAAGAAAAAAGTAGAATGAGAAACAAAGGCACAGGAAATAACACATTTCAGGCTTTCCACAGTGCTTCTTCTGCAGTCAAGTACCTATGACATAGCATGATGCATTTTTTTTCTTCTTCAATCCACAGCATGCAGTGCCCTACCAACCTATTTATGTAATGAAAAAATTTACTAACTTTTTGTCAGTTCAATAAAGGTGTTGTTTTTTTCCCCTCCATTTCTATTTTATTGTTTAAATTGTGGATAATATGTTGAATGAATAGAGCTTCTGTTTTATTTTCATCTTCTAATGCTAAATTAGCACAGTTAAATGTTTTTGCTCTAATAAGGCTGTTTATACTCTAGAAATCATTTGAGGTATTAGGGATAAGAGGAGTGATTGTCTAAAACATTAAAATCCCCCACTGTCCCGTATGACTTTAGCTAAGTAAGGTGATTCGGTGATGAACTACCACCCTTATAAATCCAAGTAAGAGAAGATGAGCAGATCCTCACCATCTGTGGCTAATTTTTTTTCCCACTGAGATGAAGTATCATTTCTAACCATCACTTGCGTTGTAGCTCCCACTCTGAAATGCAATAAACCATACTCCAGCTACAATGCAAATGGACATGTGCAGGTGATTTCTGAGAGAACTTGGCACACTTTCCTCTCCCGCGCCCCTGCCTTTCCTGAACTGGCTGCTCCTTTTTGATCCATCTCAGACCAGGAGCCAGTAGTTACTCCCACACACAGGACACTCTAGGGCGCTAAGGGCTCCTAAGACGGCTGGCCAGCGTTTGCTGCTCACCGAGCAGATGTTTGGAAAGTCCCATTTTTGACATTTATATTCTCTGTAGAAGAGAAGACAGGTTCTAAAAATAATTCTGTCCACATTACACTTTCTTCTCTCTTGATAGCTAGGCAATTGAAAGGCAAGTCTTGGAGAAGGAGCATACTATTTGAGTATTTTCTGCTGAAACCATTTGGCATTTATTTGATGAACAAAAATTGTATGAAAGTCTAAAATATAACAAGAAATGGCTTCTGTAGTTGTACCCCCAGAACAAGATATTTAATTACCCCCAAGAATTTTACTGAATAAAAAAACTGGAAGAATACACAATTTGGGCATCACTTTATAGCTTCTTTAGTCACATATCAGCAAATTATTCCTTCACTTAGCATTTGGCCATTGCAGTTTTCTGAGTCAATATAATAAAAGCTTTCTTTAAAAAGTATATGAAGCAAAAGACTAATGTATAACTCCTAACTAAATTAATAAAAGAGCCCTCACTACTTTTTAAGGACTGAAATAGTGTTTATTTGGGTTATTGTCAAATATTTATAAATATGTATTTTTCATATGATGTGAGGGTTGGAAGGTTTGAGGTGTTAGTTTCATTTTTCTTATATTAGCTTTACTCCTCAGCAAAAAGCATTATATTTTGTTAACTATTTCATGTTGTCTAAATAAAAGAAATAATTTAAGGCCTTAAAGCTTATCTATTTTGTTACTACAAAAATAAATTAGATGTCCCAAAACAAAAGAGAAAAATCACTAAAAGATCTAAATTTCACATGACTTCAGTCTTCCTTTAATGTGATTTATAAACTATAGTATAAAAAGTTATCAGAATTGACTTGCAGTTAGTAGTTTATAAAAATAATTGAACTAACTCACTTTGCAATGTTGAGATTTTGCTCATAAGTATACTTCTGAACAGAAGTAAATTGCCTCTGTCATTTATCTTCTGCTACTTTTATTTCTACTCTCACTGTCTTTTATGTCACTCCCCTTTCATTATTCATTATAACTGAAAAAGTTATTGCTTCTCTGACCTGCACCAGCAAAGCCACACTGAGTGACCAGGACATCGCAGCATCTTTCTCATTTAAAACAGCCTGGGCAGTTAAATTGCCCGCATTTCAAAAGCTAGATTGGATAATGTAGAGAGAAGATAGATTTCTTTTCAGGTTTAGAAACTCTAAGCCAAGATGACTTAAGAAGATTTGTTAAGGAGGCTCTCATACTGACATTTATTTGTCTTATGAAAGTGAAAATTTTATGACTGACTAAAAATATAAGGGAACGTGACCAAAAATGAAAGATGCGGCAATATTTACTTGATTTAGAATCTAAACAGGATTTGAACAAAAGATGAAAAAAGAAATTAACTTAGAGTCAAAAGAAATAGTTGCAGAGAAGCAAAAGTTCTGGAGGAAGTTGGACAAATCTTTCATGATGTTCCTGTGAACAAAACACAAAAGAACATATGATCCAGATGGTAGTACCATTGTAAAAACCCTGGGACATAGGCAACTATACCGTATTTATTTTAAAATGAATAAATTTAGCTTTGTGGCTATTTGCCTATTTGAAGAGACTCCAGGTGTTCATTAAAAGATGTCACCTGGGGGGAGATGGTCATCTCCTTGTACAATGTTCTTATCAATAATTCAGATGATGGGGAGTGGATGTGGCTCAAGCAGATGAGCGCCCACCTCCCACATGGGAGGTCCTAGGTTCGGCTCCTGGTACCTCCTAGAAAAAAACCAAAAAGACAAACAACAAGAAAACAAATGAAAAAGTCAACTCAAGGGAGCCAATGTGGCTCAGTGGCTGAGCACTGGCCTTCCACGTACAAGATCCGGGTTCAATTGTGGTCCCAGCAGCTCAAAAAAAAAAAAAAATTCAGATGAGTACACTTGTGATTTATTTATCAAATAAAGAGGAAAGAGGGAATATTTCCCAACACATTCTATTATCCCAGCATTACCTTGATTCAAAAACCTACAGACCAAACCATCATGAACACAGGTCCCACACTGAGGCCAGTGATCTAAGAAAAGGATATACATTGACTACATCCCAACCACCTGGGGATTACCCAAGAATGCAAGGCTTCTTTTGAAAATCAATGAATTTAATTCATCATATTTATGGTCTAAACAAGAAAACCCCTAATGGTCACCTCAATAGCTACAGAAAGCACAAATGAGAAAATTCAAAATGTATTTGTGATAAAAATTGTCAGCAAACTAAGCCTAGAAGAGAAAGTCCTTAACCTGATTAAAGGCATCCCCCAAACAACAGCAAGAATAACAACAGTGAAAAGCAGCCTGAATGTTGAAAGACTTAATACTGGCAGCTAGGCTTAAATGACCCACCTCCTCCCTCCTATTCAACTTTATCCTGGAAGTTCTAGCCAGTGCAATGAGGCAAGAAAAAGAAATAAAACGCTTACGGATTGGAAAGATATAAAACATTTCTATTCATATGTGACATAAACTATGTAGAAAATCCCAAACAATCTACCAAAAAAAAAAAAAAAATCCTAGAATTAATGAATTTAACAATGTGAGAGGATACAAGGTCATTATACAAAAATATCTCCATTATATCTCTATATACTATATTCCAATAAACAATTGGAATTTTAAATGTAAAAGTCAGAACCATTTACCAGGTACCAAATAAATGAAGTAATTAGGTAGAAACCCAAGAAAATGTGGGCAAGAGATATGTGCTCAAAGCTATAAAAAATGACAATAGGATTCAAAGAAAGTCTAAATAAATTAAGAGATATATACCCAGTTATAGACTTACTGTAAAACTGTTGTAATCAAGATAGCGTGGTGTTAGAAGCAGAATAAAGTTCAGTAAGAGACTTGTATAAAAATAATCAAATAATTTTTGACAAAGGTAGGAAGACAATTCAATGCAAAAGGATGGTCTTTTCAACAAACAACTCTGTAAAAATTGGATATCTATGTACAAACAAACAAACCTACCTTAATACCTTAATCCATACCACACACGCTCTGCATAAATTAATTCCAAATGGACCATTGAAACTAAAGGTAAATATAAAAATATAAAATTTCTAGTGGAAAATTTAGGTGAAAATCTTTGTAACATTGGTTTATGCAAAGAATTTTTGTTTACAATACTGAAAGCACAATCCATGAAAGGAAAAAAATGTTATACTGTACTTCATCAAAATTAAAAACATTTTCTCCAAGAATGCACTGCTAAAAGAATAAAAACAGTAGCGACAGCCTTGGAGAAAATATTTGCAAATCACATTTCTGGCAAAGAATTTTTATCCAGCATATATATATAAAGAACTCTCAATTAAAAATATAAAAACAATGCATTAAAAAAATGGACAAAGAATCTAAATAGATACTTCACCTAAACAGGTATTAGAGCAGTAATAAGTATATGGAAAGATTTTTGACAGCTTTAATCATTAGGGTGATGTACTTTAAAATAAAATAAGATACCTCTACAAATCTATCGGAATGGAAAAAAAAAAACACAACAAACTGAAAATAACAAATGTTGACCAGGATGCTGAGCAACTAGAATTCCCATACATTGCTTGTGCAAATTCCAGGTGTTACTGCTACTATAGAAAACAGTATGACAGTTTCTTGTAAACATACATTTACCATATGACCCAGCCATCTCTCCTAGATATTTACACAAGAGAAATGAAAACTTTTCACACAAAAACCTCTAATCAAATGTTTGTAGAAGCTTTATTCAATTATTATTGCCTAAAACTAGAAACATCCCAGACTTTATTTAAAACAAAAACTAGATAAACTACAATGCAGCCACATAATGAAATACTACTCAACAATAAAAAAGAACAATTTATTGCTGCACAGAGCTACAATGATGAATCTTAAAAGCCTCTCGCTTAGTGAAAGAAGCAAGACCCAAACAGCTACATTTTATAATTCCATTCATTTGACATTGGAAAAAGACAAAGCTACAGGGACAGAAAAGAGATCAGTGGTTGTCACAGATACCAGAGTGAGGAGAGGAGGTTTTGGCCACAAAGAGGCAGCACAAGAGAACATGTAGGGGTGATGGAAGTGTGATATCACAACTGCAATGGTACATACATGATTCTATGCTTTTGTGAAAACTGAAAAGGGCAAACTGAATGTTACTGCCTGTAATAGCTCAAAATTCAACAAGTATGGAGGGTGGCCCAAAATGGAATTCAAACTGTAATAAATAAACCTAATTGAATAAAAAATGGATTACTTAAAGACACTGAAAGAGGTAAGGAAAAGAACTCGCCTAAGTAACGTTAGCTAAACAATTAACTAATTAATTAATTTAAAAACTAACAGTAAGCAAATATTTTACTATTAATATAATCTATAAATGCATTTCTCATAGGTGTGTAAGTTAGCAGTTCAGAGAGTTCAGAGACTACTTCATGTTGTACTAGGGTTGAACAAATAGGTCAATGTATTGTAGATATTGACAGCCAGGTTTTTCCCTGTCAGAGAAAGGAGTTACAAGAAAGGAAAGGGAGAAGGCCAGAGTGAAACATGTGGTGCTAGGTTGGAATTGGAGGTATTGCTTGGGACTTACGTCTTCTTAGTATATTTACAAATAGATATAGAAATAAATATATGTGTCTACACATAGGTTAGAAGACACAGATGTATTTTGAAACTCTGTTCAAAGAGAGGTCCTACAAGCAGTAACACCAGCAGCAGTGAGCTCACCTAGCATCCAGCTAGCTGATTTTTTGAATCTTGAAGCTTTCCAGTTCGTGGTCAAATGAAGGCTCTGCCTCAGGCCTGACACAAGCTTCCGGATATTTCCGGCATACCTCCTCCCAGGACAAAAAACCTCCACTATCTAAAAATCTTCCCTCAGGAGGAAGCTATACCCCAAAATGGGTTTTAATCATAAGAAGAAACAATGAATGAATGAAAGAATAAGTGAACGAATATATGTTGGTGCACTGAAAAACAAATCTATTCACCTTTAAATATCGTTCAACAAATATGCAATTGTTTTGGTGAAATATAACACCCATTTATTGAAACCAATTCTGCCTAACTAAAGTTGTTACACAATAACTATTAGCACGGAAATAGAGAAATCATTAATGATCAGAGTCCAGGAGCCACCAGCCTGTAAAATCACTGATATCTCTCTAAACTGGTCTTGCAATGAATTCTGCGTGAAAACACTTCAGGTAACATAGCACTTCAGCAGCAGAGCCCTGTTGTACATTTATGTAACCAATAATGAGATCTCCTATTTAAAGAAAATAAAATGTCAATATATGAAGGTGGATTAATCAGTTTTCGGCTACAAACTGATTAAAAATCTGGGTTTGTGACCAATATTAGTAAGTACAATGTGCTCCAAACACTGTTCTGGGGAAAAGTAAATTTTAGCTCTTCCTTTCATGAGCCTACAAACCATGGCTGATAAAATTCAGAACTTGCAAGTGTAAGCCTAATATCACAAAGATCTCTGAAATCCAAGAGTTTTCTTACTATAGAAAGAGCACATATAGATTCTAAAGTTACATCACTTGTTCTGGTCATTTATGTCAATAAATGATATTTTAGAATGTCTACTTTTAGTAATAATAATATTTTAGGGACATTACTTATAGAAATTAGGAACTTTATTCTTCCATGTGGAAAATGCATAGATGATTAATTAATGGCCTCTGCCCTTCATGGCCTTGTGGTCATGCAGAGCAAATAAAATAACTGAAATAAAAGTAGATGAACAATTAAAATCTGAGGTGGAGGCAAAATGCCACCTGGATAAAGCATGAGTATAAAATAGTCAAACCGTGGTTTGAAACTAAAATGTTAGGATTATGTTGCAATGTTTGGATGTTTGTTTTATATCTTGGTATTCAGGGTTCTTTTTCAAGATTGAGTTGGTCTCTCCTGAATATATGGGAGAAGAGCCCATTATGAGTTATTTCTAAGATCAGTATTGATGCCTTTTTAAATGGGTAGAATATTCAAATGTGGGAAAACAGAATGTTTATGTATAGCCAGAGGTTCCTCAGAGAGAATCACACTGTATTGTTTTCAACAAGATTACTGTCCCTGCCCACCTGCCAAAATACCAGATAATGTCTTTAGTACTTTACTGTATCTCCCTTTGGCAGCTAAGAGATTAGAGTGATGGGATTTCACCATTGTAAAGATTCTGTCAGCATTTCTATTGCAACTCTATGCTGGTAGTGGTTTACAACAGTCATAAAATGTCCTTTCTCTTTGATGGTAAAAACAAAACAAAACAAAATCAAAATAACAAATCCTGGGCTTATAAACTCCCAGAAGAAAGAGAACTATTTTTAAAAGTGATTTTTAAAGTTAGCTATTTTGAATTTAGAGCATCTTTACAATAACATTTTAAGTACATTTTCTCCTCCAGAATTTCCAAAAGGGGATTGGTTTGATATGCATTGAACTTTAGCTGGGGAATAACTTGAATCTGGGTTTGTTTCGAATGTTCTATGATAATTCAAGTACAAACTTGTATTTCAATGTATTTTGTCATGATGATGGTAATGATTGATTTAATCTCATCTAAGAATCGTCTAAATATAAAACAACCTGAGATATCAAAATTTAATCCCTAAAAGTTATATTCCAACAAATTGCATTATGGACTGGGAGATTCCTAATATCAATTTTCCACATAAACTTTATTTTGATTAACTAAAGAAAAAGACACTTCTTAAAATATTCACATTATATCAAAGATGTATCTGTTTTGCATTAAAAGCTACCATGTGGTTTAGGAACCCATAACCATAAAGGCAGAAATTAGTGAATATCCCTAAGTAGAATTTCATTTTCATTTTCACTACAGGGCAAGTTGACCGCAAACCCTAGAGTCCTCTAATGAGAAGGATGAGGAGAGATGGTGGGAAATGGACACAGAGAGTTGCCCATTAAATGGACATAAAAACAGTATAAACAAGGGGGCGGGGTAAAAATGGATAAAAGAAAATAAATTTAAAAATCCATAAAAAAAAAATATAGGGGAGTAAGATACAGACTATGGGTAGTAGTAATATTTTGATGATGCTCTTTCATAATTTGATAACAAATGTTTCACAACAATGCAAAGTATTTGTGGTGGGGTGATGTGTGGGAGCCCTGTATGCTGTTATGCATGTTTATTTTGTAAGTTCAAAATGTTTACTGAACACTTATAGTTTATGTGTGTTCATGCATGAATGATATACTTCAATAAATTGTTTAAAAAAAAATAATAATAATAATAATAGCAATGGGGATATAGATTCCAGAACTGAATTGTATTTGTTTAGTATTTCTACACCTGAGTATGCATAAGTAGCATACCAATAATGGAATTCCTCTGTTTTAATCCGTTGATAATTGCCAACTCTAGTCTTAATTTTCTGTTCAGTTTGATTAGATTTTTTTCCTTGCTTTTACATCTTTTAACAAGTACTTTTTAATAAAGGGACTTGAAATATGTTCAGTATACTGTTTTTACTTCCTTGTTTAGTTTTAAAAATACAGCTGATCTTTTTTTTTTTAAGTAACAACTTTAAAAATGTAAACTTAGAAAAAAGGAGGAATTTTGTTATGATTTCTTCTCTACTTTTCCAAACAAAATTTTGTTTTTACTGTTATCAACTGTAATTTTATTTTACTTTATTTCTTTTTTCTGGTCTCATTTTATGAAAATAACTATTGTCCTGATTTTGGCTCTTCATTAAAATCCCTCTCTGTTTATCATTTCTCAGCTCTGAATTCTGGAAAGAGTTTCTATAGTTGTGCTCCACATCACTAGCTTAATTTATTCTATAATGTCAATTTTATATTTTACTGCTTTAAACAAAGATTTTAATCCTACAATTATATCTTTATTTTCCATGCAATTTTATATTTAAATTCAGTAAGCTCACTTTTTATCTCAGAGTACAGATGAACATTTACCCTCTCATTTTCATGCTTCCAAGAGTTCATTTCAACATTTTTATTGAATGCAAAACACATGCTTTCTCACATTTACTTTGTTCATGTACTACTATTACAACTATCTTCTTTCTCTGCTGTTGGAGGCAGTCAAAAAGAGGTGAAGCTAAAAGTGCACGTAATGGCCGACCAACAACAAAGAACAAGCTCAATCCCATAATTAGCCTTCTTGGCCTGCTCCCGCGCGCGGGAAACCTTCCCGCCTTCTACAAATAGCAAACCCTCCCTAGCAACCAACTGTGTCCAATCCCAGCCTGCCGCATATGCCTTACCCATACTTCCCCTTTCTCATGATATATATATCACCACCTCCCTTAATAAAGCAGAAGCATGTAGAAAATCTCTCCTGTGTGTCTGTGTCAATTGTCTTTACATCCCTCTCGCTGTGTCGGCGCGAGCCCGGGTTGACTGTCCCTCCGGCCGGGTCACTCTGCATTTGTTTTATTTTGTTTCTTTATGCAGAATTTTTCATGAACTCATGGCAAGATATTTCTTTGTTTCATTCTCCTTTGGTAAATGTTTCCAGTTTTGAAGTCTTTCACAAATGCTCAGTTTTCAGATATTTCTTGATTCCCTTAGTTCTCACCTCATTGCCATTTGAATCCCCTTATTTTTTCAACTGAAGGGCTGCTTACTATAAGCATTCTCAAATAAAAAGTACAATGTATAAAGTCCTTTGTTAAATGTAAATTCAGTGACCTGATACCTAATTGTCTTATAGTCAATGCCTATTTTTTTTGTATAGTAATGAGGAATAACTTGAGAAGAAAACAGGGATACTGAGACCATTTATGTTTTTAGTTAAATACTTATTAAAATGCAACATCTTATTATGTACACTTATATGTGTGTGTGTCTGTGTGCATAGGTATTTGTATGTATATACACATATATATAATTTTGTCAATAGTGTTCATTCTACAATACAATATAATTGACAAAACCCTACACATCCTTAAAAAAATCTATTCATTCATGGCTATTTGTCATTTTCATAATTTCCTGAATTGGGTTTCTTCAAAGGTATAGGATTATAATTGAAGGCATTCACTTTATTCCATATATGTACATAATTATCTCTATATATTGTGTATATAATACAATTTCATATATATATACACAATTTCTCATATATATAATACAATTTCATATTGTATTATATACACACAATTTCTCTTATAACATGGAAGGGGAAAAAGAGAAAAAGAAAGTACTGGTTAAAATATGTGAAAGCAGGAAGACAATCTTATCAACCTGGAAAGAAAATTAAGACTGGAGTCGAAATAATTACTTTAGTTGACAATGTGTATCCTAAAATGTCCCAAGATAATTATAGATTTAGCTCATCTAAACGTTGGGCAAAATAACAAGTAAGTATACAATTTACCTAAGAGAATGTGAACTTTTCATCTCTCTACATGTCAAAGCTATGCAGATTTCATCAAATGAATAAAGGTGCAACCATTTTATTACTAAAATCAATTCATTTATTTATTGAATAAAAAATAACATAGTGAAAAACAAATACTATCTCTCCGTGTTTACTACTTGAGATTTTTTTTTAAAAATCCATTTTTACTCCTGTTAAAATGCATGGTAATTAACAAACAAGTTTCTGTAAATATAAATATAATATAAATATAAATATACATTCCTGTATTTGAAAATAAAAGAAAGAAAACAAGGAGTCCAAGGATCACCATTTCTTTGTCAATAGCTCTGTGTCCTTCAGAATGACTGCCCATAGTGCAGGGTGCAACAGTATTCATAATTCATTCAGGATTAGATATTGAACTCACCAATTTATTTAAATATAACATCAATATTTATGTAACAAATCATTATTTTCCCACCTATGCGCGCCCCCCCCATTCTGTCTTGCATAAAATGTGCTCTTAAAGTTCACAAAAGTATATATGTTTTAGATAATGCGCTTTAAGAATGAGACTTCAGGGAGAGGATTCTCAGTAATTTCAAGAAATTTTGCACAAAATAATTCATTTTTCAAAAATGTATTTCCTCCTCTGCTAAAGAACCTGGAGAACCCTGCAGCTGGTAATGCATAATTAAATCTGTGAAATATTTCATTCTATCCTGCAAAATAACCCAATTTCTTTCTTAAAGTTTAATATATAATGAGTTCACAAATGGGAGGAAAAATAAACTAATATATCACAACACACTTAAATTTAATGTATTAAATGCCTTAACACAGCCTTCATTTTGTTTGTTCAATTGCCCTGTTGGTTTATTATTAATCTTTCACTGTCTTTCAGTGAGTGTTTAATATAATCCTCTTCAAGGGCACCAGTAGAAAGCAGAGCAATTAGGTAAGCAAAGGCTTGAGCTATAATCCAATAGGGCAAACATTTTAGGCAATTTTTATGAGATAAATATATATGTATTGGCTCTTGACTGTGGCCAAGTAATACTACTGATGCTATGTTTATTAATTATTAAGTCCCTCTTCTGAACACAGCATTATGCCATTGTACTGTCACCTTGTGCAAATGAGTAATGACTCAATCCTGCTCTCAAAGTGCTCATGGTTTAAAAGGAAAAGTATGAAATAGACTCAATCAACAACAACATAGGGCAAAATGTGATAAGTACCTGAAGGGAGGTAGGCACGAATGCAGAGAGAGTTTGGAAGAGGAAGTTCTCCTTGCTCTACAAGAATGAATGAAGGCTTCCTGGATGAAGTGACATTCAAACAGTGTTGATGTATGGGTAAGATTTGGATCAACAGATGGAGGAAACTGCATTCCAGGTATACTGGAACACATTAATAAAGAAACAAAAGTATGGTAAATGCTTTAGAATAAATTGACTGTGAACATAAGCTGGAATACATAGCTTTTGTGTGAAGCTCAATGGGCTTGCGGCCAGATGGTATGAGATTGTGAATGCCAAGCTAAACGGTTGATATTTATTTGGAATCTATGTACAAAAGACAGAAAACAAATGGGGGGGGTGGGGGGGATTAATGTTCTTACATTAATTATAGACTATGTGTTTTCTGAAAATGTGTTTTCCTTATAAAGATCAAAAAATAAAAAACACAATGTATTTTTGTGAGTGGGAAAATTTTAAAAAATAGTTTGTTTTAATTAATAATGTGTCATATGACATCTGGAATAAAAAGTCTGAAGGCAAAAAACATGAAGCCAGAGATTACACTTACAGGGAATAGAGAGAGACAAAAATATCTCTGAATGGCTGGCAGGAAAATCTGAATGGGAGAAGAAGAAGACAAAAGAAGAAAGAAGAAGACAGGAAGAAAGAAAAAAAAAGCAAGGGAGCCTTAAGAACAAGGAGTAGAAAATAATAAATAATGATAAACGGAGGAATGTGTGAGGGAAAAATACAAGAAAGAAAGAAAAGCAAGTGAGAGTGATAAGAATGGGGAAAAAAAGAAAAACAGGAGAGAAAGAGCAAGAGAGAATGAAAGGATTACAGAGGATACTTGTGGTAGTTTGAAGCTGTATGTACCCCAGTAAAAAACATGTTCCTAAATTTAACCCATTCCTGTGGTGTAAATCCATTTTAAGTAGAACCTTTTGATGAGGTTGCTTTAGTTACAGAGTGACCCACGTTATTCAGGATGAGACTTATTCCTATTACTGGAGTCCTTTATAAACAGAATGAAGACAGAAAGAAAGAGTGTGGGAGAGAGAGAGAGAGAGAGAGAGAGAGAGAGAGAGAGAGAGAGAGAAAGAGAGAGAGAGAGAGAGAGAGAATGAATCACACATGCCATAGAAGCAAGAAGCTGTAATCAATGAAACCTAGAAGAAAAGGGAGAGGCCAGCAGGTGCTTCCATGTGCCTTGTCATGTGGCAGAAGAGTCCAAGATCACTGATAGTTGGTCTTTGGGAAGGAAGCCTCACTTTGATGATGCCTTGATTTGGACAATTTCCTGGACTCTAACTGTAAGCAAATAAATTCCCATTACTGAAGCTAAACCATTTCATGGTACTGCTCTAAGTAGTGAAGAAAAGAAACACAACACACACACACACACACACTCACACAAAGGAGAAAACAAATAATACCAGAAAAAAAGCAGTATAAATGGAGATTAGAAGATAACAATATGGAGGACATTACCCTCTGGTAGAGGCGATCATATATTTTCTTGGTGTTTATCAAATGTTATTCAGTTACTGTATCTTGGTCAGTTTAATATTCAAAAATAAATCCTCACATTCTTTATTAATTGAGATAGGTCAGAGACTTTATGTTCATCAATAATAATGTAAAAATAAATAAATAAATAAATAAATAAATAAATAAATAAATAAATAGAAAAACTCTTTGGGGACACATAGGTATCCTAGTAATTAGACCTAGAATATTAATTAGAAAGCTATTTGCATTTATATCTACAGGTCCATAGAGATAAATTAATAATATCCATAGGTAACCACTGGATAATATCTTTGTATTAATATAAAATAAAAGACTACTTAATCACACAATGGTGGGAATGGATGAGCGGGTGGAGGGAATAAGAATTCATAAAAATTATTCTACTTTATTCTCTATTCTAATTTATTCTACATTAGCCAGTAGAACTGCTGGAAAGAAAAGTGAAGTGTGAAATGCTCTTCTTGCTAATTATAACAACCTATGAAATACAATGTAAAATTTATTAGAGTTGAAAAGTCCTCTTAGATGTGCAAATGCAAAAGGATTCCAGGGGCACATATAGTCTTGGATTACACTGATGATAGCAGAGAGGATTTGGGAGTTATCTGAAGATAAATAAATACCACTATGATTCCAGTCAAAGAGACAGTCAAATTTGCAGTGAATAAGTTGACCAAGATGAGAGTTCCTCCACAGAATCTTTGAACAACTACCCAAAACTGGAAGAGACATCTTCCTTAATACTCTGGACAATGGTTAAAGGGTTATAATAACTGAGTGAGTGCTGCATCAAGAAAGCACAGCTTTAAACAGAGTAGGAGCAGCTCTTGGCACCCTTGTTGGCCCCTCCTCCAACACCTCTCTAGCACAGTATGAGGCCAACCTGCGCTGCAATTGTGGGTCCCTGGCCCCTTTCTGGAAGAAGCAGAGTAACCTCTATGTTCATACTATGGTGCTTTTTATGGTAGATTTTCTTCAGGTGACATTCTACCTGTAAGAATGAACCAGAACGTTTGTCTCTGGCTCACCTTCACTGTACTTGCCAAACAGGCAGAAGCAGCCTGCAGAAAGCTAAAGTACTATATGAAACAATTAAGTCAAAGCAGCCCTGGACAAAGATTACACGCTTTAAGACATACACTAAAGTACCAGGAGGAGCAAAAACTCTATTTCATAAGGAGTAGAGAGAGTATTTGAATTCCTGTAAACAAGAGAATTCCTAAGGGCATGAACAAGCACAAGCCCACGAGAAGACCCCAGCTGAGAACAGCCTGTGCTTTACATTCATCTTGGACTGATCTTATTGATAGGAGGGCAAAACTCTGTTGGAGAACATCAGCCAATGCAGAGCCAATTTTCAAAGACCGTAAAAAGAGTTTTTTCCTTTTTGCATTTGTTTGTTTTGTTTACTCCTGACATTTAAAAGTATCTCTGTCATAACACTAGTTGATACCAACCTAAGGAACAAACAGCTCAGGGCATAAATTCCAGAGTTAACATTTTAAAATATTAAAATGCACAGTGTGCAACAAAAATAACAAGAAAAACAAAGATACAGGAAATAATAGCCTATCTAAAGGAACAAGATAAAAATCCAGAAATTGTTAATGAAGCAGACCAGATTTTGGACATGAAGGACAAAGACTTTTAAAAAATATCCTCAATATGCTAATGGAGTTCATGCAAAACACAGAGAATGAACTAAAGCATATCAGGAAAACAATATGAATATATCAATAAAGAAATAGAAATTTTAGGAAAGGAACCAAACAGAATTATTGGAGTTGAAGACCACAATAACTGAAATGAAAAATTCCCTAGATAATGCCAACAGTAGATTGGAGATGGCAGAAGAACGACTCAGTGAATTCAAAGACAGACAAATGATTCAGGCAGAGAAGCAGTAAGAAAAAAGAATTTAAAAAGAGTGAAGACAGGAGTTTGGTGCCTTGCCAGTGGGCTCTACTTTGGAATCTATGCTCCCCAGTGTGACAGAGTTGGACTTAGTTGTGGTTTCCCTACACATGGCTCTTCTGACCTTCTATTTGAACCTATAATTAGTACAAGAGTTGATAGGTGGATGTCCAAGAGACTTAAATCTTTGGGCTGTCCATGTACCAGCTGGGCCCTGAAATTCAACGGAGTTGCAACACCTACTTTCCAGTTCATTGGGCTCACCCAGGACAATGAAAAAGGAGGTGATCATGGACAAGGAACTGAGAGAGTCTACAAATGTGAGCAAGAGAGTCCTATCCATCTGCCCTATGAGATCGAAGCCCCTCTCAATTAGAGGTGGAGGGGGCATCACTATCCCAGAATCCTCAGGATTGGGGAATGAACTATGGACTAAAGTAGACTTATTGGTATTCTACTATAGACTTTTTGTGATTCTAGCAATGTAAGAACTTATATCATTGATGTAGAGGCAGTGGCCACTGGAGTTTCTGAGGGCAGAGAGAGGGAAAAAAGGAGGTGTAATATGGGAGCATTTTTGGGACTTGGGAATTGTCCTGAGTGACATTGCAACAACAGATACAGGCCACTATACATCTTAGCATAACCTTCAAAATTGTGCAAGAGAGAGTGTTAACTACAGTGTACACTAGAATCTATACTTAGTGGCAATGCTCCAAAATGTGTTCATCAATTGTAACGAATGTACCACACTAATGAAGGATGATGTTAATGTGGGAAAATGTGGGAGGTGTAGGGAGCAGGGCATATGGGACTCCCCTTTATTTTTTATGTAACATTTATGTAATCTAAGTATCTTCTTTAAAAAATATTAAAAAATAAAAAGACTGAAGAGAACCTAAGTGAACTGTGAGACACCATCAAGCATACCAATATATGTATTATGGGAGTTCCAGAAAGAGAAGAGAGAGAGAAAGTGGTAAAAGGAATATTTAAAGAAATAATAGCAGAAAAGTTTCCAATTTTGATGAAAGATATGAATATACATATTTAAGAAGACCAGTGAACTCCAAACAGATAAACATGAAAAGAACCATGACAAGGTACATAGTGGTCAAACTTTCGAATGTCAAAGACAAGGAGAGAGTTCTGAAAGCTGCAAGAGAAAAGCATTATGCTTTGTACAAGGGAGTTTCAATAAGATTAGATTAAGTGCCAATTTAAATCAGAAACCATGGAAGCAATAGATCCATATGCAAAAGAATAAAGATGCGCCCCTACCTCACACCATATACAAGAATCAACTCAAGATGGATCGAAGATCTAAATATAGGAACCAAACTATAACACTCCTAGAAGGAAACATAGGGAAGCTTATCAAGACTTTGTGTTAGGCAGTGGCTTCTCAGACTTTACTAAAAGCAAGGAGCACAAACAAACAAACAAAAATAGATTAATGGGGCTTCATCAAAATTATAAACTTTTGTGCATCAAAGGATTTCATCACAAAAGTAAAAAGATAACCTACTTAATTGTAGAAAATATTTAGAAAGCACATTTCCAAGAAGGGTTTAATATCCCAAACATATAAACAAAGCATGCATCTCAACAACAAAAAGTCAAACAATGCAATTAAAAAATAGGTAAATGACTTGAATAGATATTTCTCCAAAAAAGATTTACATATAGCCAATAAGAACATGGAATGATGCTCAACATCATTAGATATTGGGGAAATGCAAATAAAAACCACAAAGAGATACCATTTCACACTCACTAGAATGGCTACTATTGAAAAAGTTTGAAAATAACACTGTTGGGGAGGATGTAGAGAAATAGGAAAATTCCTTCTTTGTAGGTGGGAACGTAAAATGATACAGTCACTGTGGAAACCAATATGGTTCTTCATTAGCAAATTAATATAAAATTACCATATGACCCAGCAATCCCACTTCTAGGTATATACCCAAAAGAAGTGAAAGCAAGGACTCAAACAGACTTTTGCATGCTAATTGCCAAAAGATGGAAACAACCCAAGTGTCAATCAGCAGATGAATGGAGAAACAAAATGTAGTGTATCCCTGTATATATACAATGGGATATTACTCAGGCATAAAAAGAAAGGAAGTTCTGATACATGTGAGAATGTGCATGAACCTTAAAGACAACAAACTGAGTGAAATAAACGATAAAGAAAAGGACAAATATTGTATGATCTCACTGTTATGAAATAATTAGATTAAGCAAATTCATGGAGTTATAAACTAGAATACAGATTATCAGAGGATGGGGTGGGTTAGGGAATGGGGAGTTCATGGTTAATTGGTACAGAGTTTCTGTTTGGAGTGATGGAAAAGGTTTCGTAATGGTGGTAGAGATGGTAGCACAACATTGTGAGTGTAATTATACCTTTGAATTATATATTTGAATGCGATGAAAAGATGAAAGTTTAGGTTATGTATGTTATGAGAATAAAAATTAAATGCAAATTTAAACAACCATAGTACTGTATAAAACAAAAAGTGATCCGTAATGTAGACTAATTGTATAATAGTACAATTAAAATAATATTGTTTCATCTATTGTAACAAAAGTATCACACTAATGCATATGATTAATGTGGAAAATTGTGTGTGTGAGAGAGGGGTTATATGGGAACTCTGTATTTTCTGCATAATTTTTCTTTAAACCTAAAACTTTTTAAATAAAAAAATTGTTTTAAAAAAGAAGTTAAAAAAGAAAATGATTAGACATCCTACAGAGTGAGAGAAAATATTTGCAAACCATATATGGGATAAGGGCTTAATATTCTGAATATATCAGGAACAAGTACAAAAAGACCAAAAAATTAAAATAGGCAAAAGAATTGAATACGTTTTTTCCAAAGAATTTACAAATGGAAAATATGCACATGAAAAGATGCTCAATATCATTAGCCATTAGTGAAATGAAATCAAAACCATAAGACACCCTATACCAGGGGTACGTAACTAGGGGTCCACGGACTCCCTAAGTGTCCATGGAAAGAATTCAGGGGTCATGAGCTTAAATTGAAAAAAAAATCAACTTACTATCTTTATTTTCTCTGACCTCTAATTGAAATCTAGCATTTCCTTCATTCTTGAAAGTATGCAATAAGTAAATAACAGAAATAATCATTCCACCTGTCCATGGAATAAGAAAGGTTAAGAACCCCTGCTCTACACTGACTAGGATGATTATTAGAGAGCAAAACAAACAAAAATGGAAAATAATTCTTGGCACATATGTGGAGAAAATGGGAACTCATGCATTGCTGGTGGGAATGTAATATGGTGTATTTTGGTGGTTCCTTAAAAAGTTAAATATACAATTACCACATAACCTGTGGTTTACACATATCCAAGAAGATTTTAATATCATGAATATATAAACAAATCATGCATCTCAACAACAAAAAGTCAAACTCAATTGAAAAATGAGCAAAAGACTTGAGTAGATATTTCTTCAAAGAAGATGTACATTTAGCCAACAAGAATGTGATTGCTTAATATCATTAAACATTAGGGAAAAGCAAATCAAAACCACAAAGAAATGCCATTTCACACTCACTACAATGGCTACTATTAAAAAAGGTTTTGTTTTTTTTTTTTGTTTTTTTTTTTGCTAAAGGCTGCCAATGCAATATACCAGGAATGGGTTGGTTTTTATAACAGGAATTTATTAGGGTAAAAGCTTACAGTTCCAAGGCTGTAAAAATGTCAAAATCAAGGCATCTTCAGAGATGCTGTCTCACCAAATTGCAGCAAATTGCAGGCACAAGTGGGTGTCATGTAAAGATGCTTTCTCTCCAAGCTAGCTGTAGGGATCAAGAGTATGGCAAGGAGGGGGGACGGATGTGGCTCAAATGGTTGGGCGTCCATCTCCCATATGGAGGGACCTGGGTTCGATCCCCAGGACCTCCTGGTAAAAAAAAAAAAAAAAAAAAAAGAGTATGGCAAGGCATAATGGTGGCCTTCTCACCTCTCCCCTCTCCTGCAGGCCTGTCTCTTTCAGCTTTGAGCTTCTCTGTAGGCCTAGCCTCTTGGGGAGCTCCTTGCCTAACTTTGGCTGTTCTGATGATTTCAGCCACCAACTGCATTCTCAGCTGCTCTGGGTTTCTCTGACTTTCTGCAGCTGTAGGTGATCTTGGGGGTCCCTTTCACATGACAGGGTAAAATGGCAGCTCTCTTTTTCTGTGTGTTTCTGCTTTCAGTTCTCCGTTTATATAAGGCTATAGCAAGAGAGCAAGAGGGCTGAGATGCACATTGGGTCATGCCTCACGGAAATAGGGCAATCAAAATCCCTGAAGCGATCTAATCAAAAGATCCCTAACTGAACCCAACTGAAATGTCCCACATACAATAGGCTTACATGCACAGGAATGGTTTAGCTTAAGAACATAGTTTTCTGGGGTCCACAACAGACTCAAACCAGCACAGCCTGGCAATTTTACTCCTAGGTATGTATCAAAAGAACACATACATGTACTCTGATATTCATAGCAACACATTCACAATAGCCAAAGGTGAAAACAATCCAACTGTCCATCAACAGATGAATGGGTAAACAAAATGTGGTATAGCCATACAATGAAATATTACTCAGTCATAGAAAGGAATGAAATGATAGTACATGCTGCAACATGGATGAACTTTAAATAATCCAGACACAAATGGACACTAATCACATGATTTTATACATATGAAATATCAAGAATAGCAAAATCATAGAGAAAGAAAGTAGATTATAGGTTACAGGAGCTGAGGGCAGGAAATGGAGAGTTCTTGCTTAATGGTTACAGAGTTTATGTTCTGGGTGATGAAAATGTTTTGGTAATAGGTGGTGTTGATGGATAGCATAGCATTGTAAATGTAATTAATGCCATTGAATTATATACTGAAAAATGGCTAAAATGGCAATTTTTATGTTTTATATATGTTAATACAACAAAAAAAGAAAAGACAATGATATTTATTATATTGTGCATTTTTAGTATGGAGAAATTTTAAAAGGATAAACCCAATGCAAAGAACAGGAACACAAGTGAAAACATTTCTTATACTCTAAATCTCCTAGCATTATTTTTATCTCTTTCCTCACTCCATGCTTTAAATTATAGTTGCAATGCCTTGGCATATTCGTCAGGGTACTGAGAATAGGTTATATTAAAGAAATACCATTTTAATAAATGAATGACAATAAAATTATCAACAAAGTATAAAAGAGATTGGAAGAAATAATCAGACACATTTGTTCCAAAGTTCAGAAAGAAAAATAGGAAGGGTACAACGTCATGAAGAAAGGAAGAGGACAGGGAGAAAAGGGAAAGAGGAGAAGAGAAAAAAGATTTGGGTGAATATATTAAAAATATTTGAATTTATATTGAAACATAATAAGCATGCCAAAAATAATTTGGAAAAACCAAGCCCTAATAGAATGTCATTTTGAGTATTTGTGTTTTTTTAAAGAACACAGAGAAATTAATAAAGAGAAAAAAATAAAATCTTTAAGCATATATGAAAAGAAATAATATTTAAGCTGCAGAAATCTATACTGATGATCAAATATGACTTTTCTTAGGACTCTAACAAGATAATTTTCTCTGCCCTAATCTACACAGTTCTACGTGTGTTTAGTTGTTGTTTGGGTTGTTTATGGCATCCTTGCAGATACACTCTGAGGAAAACTTGTGAAACAAGGACCCTGGGTGCTACTTACAAAAAAATTCCATGAAGCACATTTTTATTTCACTCACAAATTGAGGTAGTATTCATAAATAGCGTTAAAACAAGGGAATGCCTGAAAAGAACAGTTCAAGATGAAAAGAAAAAAAGAAAACAAAATTTTAATTTTATAACTTTTCATCCTTCATTCAGCAAATGTCCATTGAGTTTCCATATTGCACTATATGCTGGAGATAACAAGGCAGGGAGGGAGGGGGAAAAAAGGCTTTCCCTCTTACTTAAAAATAATATGATACTAAATAAAGGACAATTGAGTCTCAATGTAATGCAGCATAATCCATTCACTAGTCTTTGATGAGTAAAAGAGTGTTAATTAACGTGTAGATATGAAAAGGCTGCATGAGATGAGACTTAGGGCTCTAGCATGCTTGATTCCAAGTCAGGTGAGAAATAACAATTCCACAAAAGGGAAATGTTATGTTTCACAGCATAAAATGTTGTGAAGTTTGTTGGGGGCCCTTGATCCAAGGATTCTGAGAGTCACAACACAGAAAGACACTCCATTTCAAGAGGGCTTCCCCCGGAATGGGAAGATTAGCTCATTAAAGGACGAGATAGCAAATCGAAGGAAAGTCTGAGGAGAAAAGAAAACAAAACCTTTTTAGAATTTGGGTTGAATATTTTCTATTGAACAGAACAAAATTCTATTCAGAAAGTTATTTTATTTCTGGAAAAACATACAGTAGCATAAATGGTGTCTCTGTTTCCCAGCAATCAGAGCCTTCTTTGCTGGCTCTGGCCGTCAGGGATTTAGATGTTATTTGGTCGCTGGTGGGGACAACGCATAGGGATTTCTGCAGAGCTCCTAGCTGAATCAAATGTGCATCCAGGGTAAGGAACACAGTTACACATTTAAAGATAATATATATTAAGTGCCCCGACCAGGTTTTCTGACAAGTTTTGTTGTTGTTTTGTGTGTCAGTTTATGTGTGCCCATGGAATTGTGTGTATGTGTGTGTGTTTTAATTTGCCTTAGGATCGCTAGGTTAGGAATGAAATGACAGAATTCTGAGAGCATCTTCTTTGAAAAGAATTGACATTTGGAGTTAGATGGCTTGGTAAAATACCTTGTTATTCAAGTTACCAAATATAACTTGGATACACTAGTTAACCTTGTCACACATCTGTTTTCTAAACATGTAAAATCAGTATAATAAATAGAAATAATCTCATAAGTTTTTATGATAATTGAATGAGTTAATATTTGCATGACTCATGGCATGAGTTTGATAAATATTCAATATTAATCATTCTTACACTTAAGGAACATGTACGAAGGGAGATACAGGATACACATCTCATGCATCCCCTCTAATTCAGTAAGAGGAATTCATAAGGTCATACCAGCCGGGATGAGCAAGATATTAAGACACAGGTGCTTACAGTTAAGACTGTTCAGATGGGCTGTTATTGTCTAATATTAATGCCGGAAATATGATGCTCTCTTTCAGTGTCAGGTAGAAGGTAGTAATTATTTCCTTCTTCAGGATCTCTTTTAAAATAGTGTTATTTTCAGAATTAATAGAGGTCAGAAGAAATTTTCATGTAGGTCTTTATTAACTCTAAAGAATTGATGGTCAGAGGAGGTTCTTTTGATGTGGATAAATGAAATAAAAGTATTACTGTAATAAACCTACATTTATGTTTAGTGTTTAAATATTTCAACTGTGTAGGCCTAGAACGTAACTTGATAATCCATTAGAAATATTAAAATTTCTGATTTTATATTCCTATTTTATTATTTGTCCCAAAAAAGTTCTAAAGACATATTAACATCACTTTAAACGAAAATTGAGGAAGCAATTAACAGAAGTACTTAAAGGAGTCACTTGAATAACTGGATGTAGCACCAAAAATCATGTAATCATCAGAAAATATTTCCAAGTGCCTTTTCTATATCTGTCAATGTGCTTGATCCTGTGATTGATCAGGGAAATTAAAAAAAAAAAAAAGTCAACCACAGACTTCAATAGAGGAGGTAGTGCTAATATTAATGAGAGAATTACTCAGTGCCCAAGTCAGTTATTCTGACAATAACTGCAAAAGAAAAATAGAAAAATAGGGAGGAGGCTGAAGCAACCAAGGAATGTAAAACGAATTTCGATTGAAGAAACTTCATTAGACCTAGGTTTTGCAAGATGAATGGGATTTGAGTACTACAACTCAGAAAGGCAAGACCAATTGGTAATGTTGCAGTGATTCCTGACGCAGCAGGAGAATAATTCTGGAGATTCTACACATTTGCCTTCTCTCTCTAGCACCTAACTTACTGACTGCATGAATATTAAATTAAACTTAAAGCTGACTAAATAGCAAATGAATGAATATAATCAAAGGTCAAGATTTTCAAATTAGAATTTTTCACAAAACAATTTTGCCACTTTAAAATTCTATTTTATTTTTAAATATAAGATCACAGTACTTCCTTATTGTAACAAAGCAATAGAAATATATAGAGAAAAACAAATAAGCTCCTCCTCTTAAAAAAGCCCACTAACCTGCTGGTGACCACGTTAAAAATTAAAATGGCCCTGTGATCACACAAAGATATAGAACTCTACATACATCAATATATATATTTTTTGGTTCTGTTTCTATTATACAAGAATGAAATTAGATTATACACATTACAGAAAAATGTTTATCATTTGTTAATGTATAATGGATATCATTATAGGTCATAAAAATATCCCATTCTTTTTCAAATACTTGGATGGTGTAATGTCATTTTTACTTACCATAAACTATCCAATCATTGGCTTATAGATGAACACCAATCTTTTTCAGTGTTTGTTACTCTACTGTAACAAACAACCAATAAACATAATTTCCATGAGTTAGAATGGGACGGGAGAAAAGATGCATCTGTTTTCTTTTTCTTACTTTAATTATCATGCCATAGCACTTCCAGAAGGTTTGCAAAAATTTACACTCCATATTGCCCATTTCCCCACATATTTGCAATCATGAATGTTATAAAAAATAATTGATTTTATTAACGCCAGTATGACAGATGAAACATGCCATAAGTCTCTTTCTATTAATGGAGCCCAATTGTAGTTTTATATGTTTTTTTATTATTTGTATTTCTTTAAAAAAAAAACTTTATTTCAAATTCAAAAAATAATAGAATAGACAAAAGACAGCTTAACAAATTATGGAAGCATCACTTTAAAAAATGCTGTATTTCCTTTTTCATTAATTGCTTATGATGGTTTTTTTTTTTTTTTTTTTTTTTTTTTCTATTTTCATTGATTTATTCTAACTCTTTGTAAAAGTTATATCAGGTATATTAGGGATATCAAACCTTTGTTGTTTTTCTGTGATTCTTCTACCATAAGAAAATTTTATATAGACCTTTTCTTTTTTATTCTCCTGATGGCTTAACGTTTTTCTTTCCTGCTCTAGCTTACATTTCCCTATCCAACTAAAGAAAATTTCTTCCACCTTAAAATATATACAAATATTTTTTCTATATTTCATAGCATTTATATAGTTTTTTGTTTTTATATTTGGTTTTGTAATCTATCTAGCATATATGCTTTTGCATATGGTGTGATGTAGTATGCAAATATTTATTTTTCCTGAATGGAAAATCAATTCGTAAGCATCATTTATTAAAAAAAAGAATTCACTGAATTAAAAATCCATCTTTCACTAACATTATGTTTGATACACATTGAGGTCTTTTATTGTTATTTTTATTAGAATAACATTAATCTGCTTCTCCAGTCTTGTTAAATTTTGACAGGAAAACTCTATACCTTACATGGGTAAGTCCTCCCCACTGAAAATATGCCCCAACATTTTTGACACTTCTCATAAATTTATTCCCAAATCGAAATTCTGATTAGCATTGAATTATATTTATATATTAATTTGGCAAATTATTGCTATTTCATGGTACTAAATGTTTCTATCCACTTAAATGTCATGTCTTATTATGTGTTTGTGTTTTATGATCTGCAGTTACATTTTATAGTGTCTCCATATAGGTTGAATATATTTCTTGTTTATTCCTAGGAAAAAAACAATTGACTTTTGAATATTTTTCTTGTATTCTAAAACCTGACTAAATATTTGTAATTGGAATCTTTCTGTTGTATCCTGTGTATTATATGGGGTTATACCATATATATAATCATATCGTCTACAAATAAAGATAATTTTGATTCTATGTTTATATTGATTAAAAGACCTTCTTTTCCTATTTTACTTACAATTTATTTCAAAATGGTTGCTAAATGTTCTCATTTTCTTTAGCATCTCATGATTTAATCATTCAATTTTCCTTCCTAAATCTATGGCTATATTATATAAATATTCTTCAATTGTGAACAATCATGTAGTGCTTTTTAATGAATTATTGGCAAAAATATGCCCAGGAAATCAAATAATAGGAAGAAGTATATTTTTGCTAATCCCTATATTTGTTTAGTTATATCCTGTATACCCTACCATAACTCAATAAGTGGTGTCCCAAACTTTATTGACACAAAAATACAGAGTATGTCACTCTGAAGTTACTTAAATGATCAAGGCAGTCTTGCAAATTTAGCTAGAACGAATTCACAGGGTGTGGCTGCATAATCCAAATCTGTCATGATACTAGTTGAATTTTGGCAAGATCTGGTTGATATTGTCACTAAGATACAGTTTTGAATGTAACTGTGAGTCTAGTATCTGGCTAGAACTTCCAGGAGAATGCCTGAGATTCCAAGAATATCCCGATTTATTGGGCTTCTATTTTGACTGATCTAATCTGATGAAACTGAGTCATAAGAAAACATGAAGATACCCTCTGACTCTTTGCTTCCCTGAGAAGTTGCTAGCTGTCTCTCCACCCAATATTGCATGGCTTTCACTTTTCCTCCTCCTACCACAAAAGATAAAGATTTTTAGATGTAGACTGGACATTCACTAAATAATTGCACTTTATTAGAAACTGTACTGTATTATTATTCAGATTTTCAAAGGGAGCAATATGCAGGATTTTACTGTTTCCAACAAGCAGCATATAATCAAAATTTCCTTTCAATACTTAATGAATGGATTTAATTTTTATGAAAAATTCTTGCTCATTCTTGTTTATTGTGATAACTGAGAATTGCCTTAACTCTTTTCATTTTATTCTTTTCATTTTATTTTATGTAATTAAATGTAATTACAATTATATTGTTCTGCTTTTACTCCTTTCTTATAATAAATAAGATTAATGATTTGATCATATATGTATTTCATGGTTATCCTATTGTATTTTTCATGTTTTTCTATTGGTGCCAACTCATTTCTAACAATCTGATGTACACCTTTATATTTGCTCTCTTTTGTCAAGATTAAATAATCATTATAAACCTCATGAAAGATTATTTACTTTTTCATACCTTGTTACTTCCACAAACATGAGATTTGTGGCATGTTTCACCTTTCTAGTTCCCTCCTGTACTTAATGGATTTGCAGAAGAGATTTAGAGTTTTCATTTTGAATTATTCCTGGTTTCCTTTTTTTTTTAAGGTTCTGGGGCCAGAGATTGAACCCGGGACCTTATGTAGGAAGCCGGCACTCAACCACTGAGCTACACTGACTCTTCCGAGTTGGTTTTTTCATTTGTTTGTTTTGTTTTGTTTTTAGGAGGTACTGGGGATCAAACCCAGGACTTCATATATGGGAAGCAGGTACTCAACCACTTGAACTATATCCTTGTATAACCTCCTCCTGGTTTCCTTTTCAATATTCCTTCCTTCCTTCCTTCCTTCCTTCCTTCCTTCCTTCCTTCCTTC
>JAKSZT010054215.1:14114218-14408570 GCA_026826555.1 Tolypeutes matacus | reverse complement strand
CCTTCCTTCCTTCCTTCCTTCCTTCCTTCCTTCCTTCCTTCCTTCCTCCCTCCCTCCCTCCCTCCCTTCCTTTCTTTCTTATTTCTTTTTGGTTGCTTTAAGAATCCTTACTTGACACTTATAGTTTCTAGTCAAATAATAATTTGAATAAATATATATAAGAATTTATGAAACAAGATTCATTTATGGGCTCTTTGTAGCCACACCATTTAGTACCCACACCATTCATCAGGAACTCAACAATGAGAACTGCAAACCCTAAATTGCCAGTTCCAAAACAAAACAAATCAAATTAAAAAAAAAATTGGGGAATCCCAGAAGTAACTATGTTTCCTTTATTCCTACTTGAGAATGTGCTCTATAAATAAGCACATAAGCAGTTACCCAGACAGCCCAGACATAGGTTGGAGTCTGCCTTAAAGAAGGAGCATATCCTTTCTCCCATGTGCCCTGCCTTCAGCATTCCTTGTTCACTCACAGCTTACTATTTACTCAAACTGAGTCATGGGGATTTTACTCTCAGTGCTGGCCTTGCCCAGAGGAGCCATCTCTCAGGTACAGAAGAGAGCTTGCCTGGTTCACTCAAGGAAGGAGGTTTGCCCACAATTTACAACCCTGCCCTGAAGCCTCATATTCCAAAGCTACTCAGCACTCTCTCTGCCCCATCCATGGTCTCTGTTTTTTCCCTAACTATTAGAGGGACTCGAAATTCCCTGCATATACCCTCCCCTCTTAATAAAGAAATACATTTAAAAACCAAAGAATCTAAGAAAAATCCTAGCCAATTTTAGTTCTGTTGACTATTATTGCCTCATAACAGCTTTGCATTAGCACCATAGCTTGAATAGTCAATGATAGAGAGTTAGCAACTGTTGGAACTTTAGCTCTTACTCACCCACATATTCATCAATCTTCCAGAAAGTCAAAACTTATCATGCTGTTCCTCTTCTAAAATAATAGCTAACACTGACTGAGTACTTCCCATATGAAAGCGAATACTGTACATGTATTTCCTATAATCCCTACAACTCCATGAAACAGGACTATTAGCCCCTCTTTACAAATAAGGAAATTGAGGCAGAAAGCTCTGATGCAGTAAGTACAAGGCCACACAGCTGGTAAGCAATAGAGCTGAGAGTTAATATCCCTCAACAGATTTCCACTGGGCCCATGTTTCAACCCTCACATTCATCCCTTGCCCTCCATAAATCACCTTTCATGCCTGTCATAAAAAACTCTTGGCATCCGCCAATCATGTCACCCTATCCTAAGAGTCCCTGCCTTTTCACAAATTCTACCTTCTCTTAACACATATTCTCCCTCCTTGCTGCCTCCACCTTTCATCATCTGGCTTACACTTACCTTTTGCTCTGATCAGGCAGCAACACTTCTAAAATTGATCTAATGTCCTCTCCCCACCACTCCCAGATCTTTTTTCCCCAGCATCTCAAAAGTCCTTCTCTGATTCCAATTAGCTGTTTTCCCAGATCCAGGCCAAGTGCCAGATACATGCTGCATTCTTTATTAGTGATATTTTTGAGTGAATAAATATGTGTAATCCTTCATGTTTATGCCAAGAGTCTGATGCATAGAAATTTGGGACTCATCTCCTAACATTTAGACCCTGCTATTTTACTATGCAAGGCTGCTTCTAGCACAATTAATTGTCAAAAAACCTCACCTACCGAAAACTATATTTGGTAGATATATCTATATATCTATATATAGATAGAGAAGTTGTTAGATAGAAATATATTAACAAGGCCTATCATAGAGCATTAACTATATTAGTTTAAGTTTATGAATATAAACAATGCTTACAAGCATAAAAAATATGTTAAAATGTAAATTGCATTGCATTGATTAACAGTTGCTGTGTAGCAGCCACACTCTCAATGGTACACAATAGTAAGTTTTGTTCCCTTAGGGTCCTTTGTATTCCCTGGGGTGTCCGTGCTCTTTTAGCCTGGTGTTTGTGGACTGACCCACTGAATTTCACCTGGGGTTCAAGCAAAGCTCTTCTAATGGCAGTGACCCTGGTACAAGAGGGCAGCCCCAAATTCACAATCCCATTTCAAATCCCTACTTGTATCAGATCTGCTAACATCCATTGGTCAGAGCAAGTGAGGTGTTGAGGGCCAAGTAACTGGGTGAGAAAGGAAGCCTCTTCTTTATGGGAGAGGTTTCACAGCAATATGCACGGGTACCAGTGGGGTATGGGGTATGTACGAAGAAATAGAACCAATGATTCAATCTAATATATACACACATACACATGTGTTCACATACACATATATATGAACATAAGAATATATAAATTAAAATACAAATTATGATCAAATGTTTTGAACACCAAGCAATGAGTCACAATTTCTGAAGATAACCCATAAGCAGCAAACTACTCCTGCAAAGTTTAAATTAAAATTTCTAGATTTCCAGGAAGAAGGCATTGGAGTAGGCAGGCAGGACTCAACTCTCATAAAAACTATGGAGAAAGCATCAGAAGCTGTCCAAGGGATATGCTTTGAGGGCTGCAGATGAAGACAGTGCTACACAACTCCCAGGAGGACAAGGGACAGAGTGACAAAGAACCCAAAGCAACAAACATGAGTTACCAAAACCCTGCAGCAGCCAGGAAGGGCTCCAACCCTCATGCTCAAGATATTAATCAGGGATAAAACCCCTGGCTCACTGCAGCTGAGAGAGGAACAGAATTCTTCCTCCCTGTCAGTTGTTATAGGGGGAAAGGGAGAGGGAGTCAGATTTTCTTCAGAGAATTTGGCCAGCTCCCTTTGAATCTTGGCTCTGTCCAGACCAACACAGGAAAGCACAGATTGAAAGACCACCATGGAAAGGTACACTGACTAGCACCATCTACTGGCCCATCTGGAAATTACATGGAGAAAAACCACTTTAAGGGCTCACTACCCCATCTCCTGGGGGAAAATCTGCACCATATTAGTGAGTCCCTGGCACTATTTTGATAACTTAAGCTGGGCAATTTTAAAGACTCAGGTTAAGTTGAACCAAATATCAAAGAGCTGTGGGGAAAAAAATCGATAGGCAAGAGAAAGAAATTGGCCATCAGAGTAAATTCACTAAGATATTCAGATGCCTATACATCACCAAAAAATTACAAGCCTTACTAGGAAACAGGAAGAGATGGCCCAGCCAAGGAACAAATCAAATATCCTGAAGAGATTCAGGATTTAAGACAATTAATCAACGATAACTACACAATTCTAAATCAATTCAAAGAACTGAAAGAAAATATGACTAAAGAGATAAAAGATGTTAAGAAGACGTAAGCATAAAGAACAATTTGAAAGCCTGCAAAGAAAACCAAAAGGGCTTATGGGAGTGAAAGACACGATGGATGGGATTAAAATACATTAGAGGAACATAATAGTAGATTTGAATTGCTTAAAGACAGGATTAGTAATTTTAAAGACAGAACATCTGAATTGGAAAAGACAGAAGAACAGAGAGAGAAGAGAATGGAAAAAATGGAAAAGAGTCTCAGGGAATGAATAACAATGCAAAAAGCACAAACATTCTCATTATCGATGTCCCAGAAGGAGAAGAGAATAGAAAAGGGGCAGAAGGAATATTTGAGGAAATAATGACCGAAAATTTACCAACCCTTACAAAGGATATAAATATCAATATCCAAGAAAGACAACACACCTCAAAGACACCTACTGTTCAGAATGTCAAATATCAGAGATAGAGAATTCTGAAAGCAGCAAGAGAAAAGCAAAGCATCATATACATGGGAACCTCAATAAAATCAAGGACTGACCACCCATCAGAAATCATGGAGGCAAGAAGAAATTGGTATGATGTATTTAAAGCACTGAAATAGAAAAACTGCCAGCCAAGAATTCTATATCCACTGAAACTGTCCTTCAAAAATGAGGGTAAGTTCAGTGTCTTCAAAGGCAAGCAAAAGCTGATAGAATATGTTACCAAAAGACCAGAATTATAAGAGATACTAAAGGGAGTGCTGCAGCCTAAAAGGAAAAATCAAGGGCAAGAGACATGCAGAAGAATGTAGAAATGAGAATTATTAGGAAGGGTAAATTAAAAGGTAAAAAGACAGACAAAAGTAAGATATGACAACAGAAAGCCAAAGGACAAAATGGATGAAGTTATGCCTTTATAATAATAACATTTAATGTTAATGGCTTGAATTCCATAATCAAAAGATATAGACTGATAGAATGGATAAAAAATATGAGCCAGCTATACACTGTCTACAAGACACTCAGCTCAGATATAAGGACACCATGAAGTTAAAGATGAAATGTTGGAAAAAGGTTTTCCATGCAAATAGTACCCAAAATAGTGCTGAAGTAGTGATAATAATATCAGACAAAATAGATTTTAAATGCAAAACTGTTATAAAGGATGAGGAAGGTCATTATATACTAATAAAAGGGGCAATTCACCAAGAAGAAATGACTACACTAAATACTTATTCACCTAACCTGAGTGCCCCAAGATACACGATGCACACACTGGCAAAGCTGAAGGGAGAAATAAATTCCTCTACAATAACAGTTGGATCCTTCAATACACCACTCTGAGTATTGGATAGAACATCAGGACAAAGGATAAGTGAAAAAAAACAAGGGTTTGAATAATATGATGAATGAATTAGACCTAACAGACATCTATAGAACATTGCACCCCCAAACAGCAGGATATACATTTTTTTCAAGTGCACATAAATATTTCTCCAAGATAGACCATATTTGGGTCACAAGACAAGTCTCAATAAATTTTAAAAGAATGAAATTATACAAAACACTCTCTCTGATCATAATAGAATATAGCTGGAAATCAATAATGGACAGAAAAGCTGAAAATTCATAAATATATGGGGATTATCTTAATCAGGGTGGCTCAACCCAAGAAAATCAATTAGTGTAATAAACCACATTGATAAATTAAGGAAGAAAAAATCATATGATCCTCTCAATTGATGCAGAAAAGGCATTTGACAAAATATAGCATTCTTTCTTTATAAAAACACTCCTAATGATAGGAATAGAAGGATGGTTTCTCAATACGTTAAAGTGCATATATGAAAAACCTACAGCTCACATTGTACTCAACAGTGAAAGACACAAAGCTTTCCCACTGAGATCAGGAGCAAGACAAGGAAGCCCACTGTTACCATTATTATTCAACATTGTGCTAGAAGTTCTAGTTAGAGCACTTAGGCTGGACAAAGAAATAAAAGGCACCCAAAAAGGAAAGGAAGAAGTAAAACTTTCACTATTTGCTGATGATATGATCCTTTATCTAGAAACTTCTGAAAAACCCACAACAAAGATACTAGAACTTATAGACAAGTTCAGCAACGTGGTGGGATACAATTAATATGCAAAAAACAATAGTATTTCTATACTATAATAGTTTGAGGTGCAATCTGAGAAGGAAATTTTTTAAAATTCCATTTATAATAGTGACTAAAAGAATCAAATATTTAGGAGTAAACTGAACTGAGGACATCAGGGACCTGGATTCAGAAAACTACAAAACATTGCTAAAAGAAATCAAAGAAGACTTAAATAAAAGGAAGGATATTCCTGTTCATGGATTGGAAGACTAAAAATTGTTAAGATGTCCATCCCACCCAAATGGATTTACAGATTCAATGCAATCCCAATTAAAATCCCAATAACCTTTTTTGCAGAAATGGAAAAGCTAATCATTAAATTTATTTGGAATAGCTAAAAATATATTTTTAAAAAAATGAAGTTGGAGGACTCTCGCTTCCTGACTTCAAATCTACTTAGCTACAGTGGTAAAAAGAGCATGGTACTGGCATAAAGATAGACAGATTGACCAATAGAAATAAAGGGAAACTCAGAAATAGACCCTTACATCTAGAGTTAAGTGATTTTTGATAAGGCTATCAAGCCCTGCCAGCTAGGCCACAACAGTCTTTTCAACAAATGGTGCTGGAAGAACTGGATAGCCATACCCAAAAGAAATAGGACCCCTACCTCACACCTTATACAAAAATTAACTCAAACGGGATCAAGGACCTAAATATAAAGTGACAACCATAAAATTTCTAGAAGAAAATGTAGAAAAACTTCTTCAAGACCTTGTGGTTGGCAGTAGTTTCTTAAACTTTACATCCAAAGCATGAGCAAAAAAAAATAAAATATATATATATAAATAGCATCTCCTCAAAATTCAACACTTTTGCACTCAAAGGACTTTGTCAAAAGGGTGAAAAGGCAGCCAACTCAATAGGAGAAAATATTTGGCAATCACATATCTGATAAGGGTTTAATATCCATGACATAAAAAGAGATCATACAACTCAACAACAACAAAAAGACAAGCTATCCGATTAAAAAATGGGCAAAATACCTTTAAAGACAATTGTCCAAAGAGTTACAAATGGAAAAAAAAAAAAAGAAAAGAAAGAAAACCATGAAAAAATGTTCAATATCACCTGCGATTAGGGAAATGCAAATCAAAACTACAATGAGGAGCAGATGTAGCTCAAGCAGTTCATCACCTGCTTCCCATATATGAGGTCCAGGGTTTGATCCCCAGTACCTCCTAAAAGCAAAACAAGCAAGTGGAAAAAACAGCTCTTACTGGGGAGCAGATTTACCTCAGTGGTTGAGCACGTGTTTCCCACAAAAATTTATTGACTCCCGATTTTGAGGCTAAAAGGAGTCCAAAATCGACGCATCGGTGAGGACATGTTTCCTCCCTGAAGACTGTGGCCATTTTCTGCCTTCTGCCAGCAATTCTTGAAGTTCCTCGGTATTCAGAGTATATGGTGATTTCCTCTCCTTCACCTTCCAGCGCCCACTCTCCTCCCGTTTCCTGCTCCTTCTCGGGGCTTTCTCCATATATCCTCTGCTTATAATGGACCAGTAATCTGAATTAAGACCCATACTCATTCAGTTGGGCCTCTCCTTAATTAAAAGTAACAACTGTAAAAGATCCTATTTACAATGGGTTCACGTCCACAGGAATGCAAATTAAGATTAAGGACATGTCTAAATTCGGGAACGTAATCCAGCCTGCCATACCTCACCTGTGTAACTGAAATAACTGGTCTGCACCAACGGTTTAATTTTCTTTAACAACTGAATTAAATTTTGTTCATCTCTCTTCAATCAGTTACAATTGCTAAAGATCATCTATCAATCAGGAATCTAGACTGCGGATGCCTGTTTTATTTTGTTCTGTTTTTTTCTCCTACCAAGGTGTCATAGCAGGAGACTTCACGGAGGATTATATTATTTTATCAAACATTTTTTTAAAATGTATATCTCATATCATCTCTTAGAATGGCATTTTATAGAGTTATAGGTTTGGGCAACAGTTTTCTATAATAATTTTTTCAAAAATTTATATATTTTTTCACATTTCAGACTATTATTAAAGCTTGGATGCATTTAAATCTCATCTGAGGACATACAAACACATACACTGTTGTGGAGTTTTTTTTTTTTACCTGATAAGGACACTGATTGAAAATGAAAAAGGAATAAACATATACTAAACATTAGCCAAATAATCCATAAACCTTTTAAAACATATCTTCAAGTGATCAACCTAGAGGTAACTAACTGAAGCCAAGAAAAATACCTAAAGAGCTTGCCAAGGAGCCAGATGATCCCACTGCTAAAATATCTCCTGCAGATTGGCAGGGACATCTTACAACCGGCACACCCACAGGTATCTCCCTCACCACATCACCAAATGGTTGGAGCTAATTATTTAAAAATAGTTTGTTTCTTCTGGAGCAAATATGAATCATGCATATAGATTTATTCTATTCTCCTAGGGAATTAGTAATTTATTATTTTGGGGGGTAAGGCATGAGAAAGTAAATAATATGTGTGAAATAGAGTTCTTTAACTTAAGTAGATTATTAGATAAAACTGATATATCATTCATTCGTGCAAACTTTTTCTAGCATTAATTATAATTTCCCTTTACTCAATCGCTTTCTGAAAATTGGTTTACAGAACTCCAGTCAGTGGATGAAAAATTAAACTTTAATTGGCAGGTGTTAAAATAGTGATTGCTATGAATTCTGCACCTGCAAAAAAAAAAAAAAAAAAAAAAAAAAACAACGAAACTTCTGCTTTTTTCATTTGTAATCTAAGTATTTTAGTATTATATAGACATGATGAATTGAGTAATTGATTTGTATGTAATTGAATATGCTGTAAAGTATTTATTGCAACTAAAAAGCCACTAACATTCTTTCTAGCTTTCTTTGCCTTTCTCCAAATAGCATTTTAGTGTGTGTTAAAGGCATAACAATATTTCCCACCAAAGCCACTGAATTTAAGAAAATTTTCTTCTCAGTGTATCAGGGCAAATTTAAACAATCATGCTACTTTTGATTCTCTAGTCTCAACACTATTATTTTTCTAAATGTGCCAGCTATCTTTCAAAATATTTGTTTTTGTTTATCCAAAGATAGGAAAATTTTGAAACTTTTATTTTTATTTTTTTAAAGATCATATTTCCACAGATCTTATGGCATACTGTGCCAAGTGAAAAAAAGGAACAGAAAAAAAACCAACAACAAAAACATTTTGTAAGGTTCATGCAAAATAAGTATAAGATACTTTACTATAAATACATATTTTAAATATATTCAAAAACATTTTATAGTGTAGGTGGCTAATTTTTTTAGAGAGAATTTTCAGGAGTGAAAGAATTTAACATACTTCTTAATAGCAGCTTGTGTTGGTGATAATAATCGGAGTATACATAGTTTAAGAAAATATGAAAGTCCCCAAATTTTGTTTTTTCCTCTAGGCTACTGAATATTAAAAGTGAGGCTTACTCAATAATGCCATGTATGTTCAAGAACATGCATATTGAACGAAAATGTAAAAGAACATAAGCTGAGTTATTTACAGGGTGCTTTCAGCATATTTCTACTATTACTTAGCAAATATTTCTCATTAAGAGGCTTTAAATCAGTATTAATCAGACTTATGCAAAAAGAATGAGACAGATTGCCATTTTCTTGATACACACAATATAAGGCTGCAATAACAACATATATCCAAGAACATTTATGTACCCTTCTGCGTGTATACCATATATCAACATAAGATTTTCATATGCAATATTTAACCTAAAATCAGCAATGTTATAACAAAGTATATCGAGGTTATGTATGTATATGTTGAATCCATTACAGAAACAGCTGCCACTGGAAAAACAATGTGGGATTTAAATATATATATATAGTTATTATTAAAGCAATGACTACCAGATTTGGAGAGACTTTAAAGTACAGGATTATTTTCTTTAGCCAGACGGAAGACTTCTCCCCTGGGACCTTGTTTGCGAGAATGAATACTAGATGGGAGAATATCAGCAGCTGGCATGATAATGAGTCCACTTCACTGTAAATGAATTCATTCTTATTCCATTCTTGCAGTCTTATAATTCACAGTTGCATGTCATTTACACATAAGTAAAAAAAATTGATATTATATATAGGTGAACTCTGGCAATCTGCAAAAACAACATTTACAAACATGGTAAACCTATGCAAATGAAGCTAGATGATAAAGGAAAAATATGAGTTTAAAAGTTTCCAAAAATAGCCCTTCTTATTAAAAAATAACAAAAATATCAAAAGCAAATACTTAATGAATTTGCATTTTATATAACTGGGGTTCAGTTTTGTTTTATCATTATATCAGCTAGAAGTAAGAAGATTATATAGTTTTTATACTTTATTTAAAATGTAAGGTAGACAATCAACACTTGTTTTATGGACCATAAATGATTTCTCAAAGAATTAATTTTTCATATGAAAGAGAATCATATGACAATATGAAAAATAAGCCCAAATATATGTAATTAATTAAGTTTAACAATAACTGGAAATAACAGTTTTTAATTTCAGAGGGCTTCCTGATGGATAGAAATCTGAGAATACAGAATAGGAAAAAAAAAAGGCTTGAATTAATCAATATTAGGGCTTGGAAATACACAGCTCCTTTGGGACAGGACAATGAAAAAGTAAAAAGTGAGGAATTTTTTTGTTTGTCTGTTTTTTGTTTGCTATTATTATTGAAATAATAAAAATGCTCTAATAATGATTGAAGTGGTGATCACATAACTTTGTGATTATAGCAAATACCATTGATTGTACAATTTGGATGAATTATATGCTTCATTGATGTGCATCAGTAAAATTGATTTGTTTAAAAAAACACATGTGGGTAGAGACTTTGAAAATTTAAACAAATATTAATTATTAATTCTCTAAAATCCCTTGGCTATAACATGTTAGAAATGAACATTTTAGATAATAGGGATCATTAAAATTTTGATATTAATATAATCAAAACATAAAACATTTCAAAGAAAATCAATGTAAACAGTTTAACATAATCAGTTTAAAGTAAATAAAAAATGAGAAATATAAATTGTCCTCATATATAAGAAATGGCTAATATGGTTAGGTAGATGATAACACTTAAAAATAGAAAAAAGATGCGAATATTCTTGCTGTCCTGATTTTGTGATAATCAGGGTAGGCTAAACATTTGCTATATTAGAAACCATGCATGTGTCTCCAGACCTAGTTTTTCTCCCTAGGTCTGGTTTTTGGAATGCTGGTGATAATCTAAGCCTGATTTAAATGTGGCCATCCTGTATGGGAAATGACTGTAACTCTAGGTATCTTTGGTCAACCTTAAGAGACATAGCAAGGGGATGGATGTGCCTGAAATGGTTGGGTGTCCGTCTCTCATATGGAGGGACCTGGGCTCGATCCCTGGGACCTCCCGTTAAAAATTTAAAAAAGGAAAATATAGAAGGCACCCAGGCCACCAGGCCCCATGCGCAGGTGCGCCGTCAGGCCCCTCAAGCAGGCGAGCGCCCCAGGCCCGTGTGCGGGTGCACCATCAGGCCCCATGAGCCATGCAGCAAGATGATGATGTAACAGGAGAGTGACCCAAGCGAGAGCCAAGATGAGACATGCTGAAAAACCCGGAACTAAGGTGGCACAGGCGGTAGGACGCCTCTCTCCCACATCGGAGTTTCCAAGGATCAAATCCCAGTGAAGACAGGAGGAGACGGATGAGAAGAAAGGGTAGGAAACGGACACAGAGAGTTGCCCAGGGAAGGGACACGAAAACAGCAAAAATGGGGGGGGGGGGCTAAAAATGGATAAAAGTAAATAAATCAATAAATAAATTCTTAAAAAAAATGTATAGGGGAGTAACGTATGGACTATAGTTAGTAGCAATACTTTGACGATGCTCTTTCATGATTTGTTAACAAATATTTCACAACAATGCAAAATATTTATGTGTGGGGGAGGTGAAGTGTGGGAGCCCTGTATGATGTCATGCATGTTTGTTCTGTAAGTTCACAATATTTACTGAACATTTATAGTTTATATATGTTCATGTATGAATGATAGACTTCAATAAATTGTTCTAAAAAAAGTAGAAAAAGGTTTAATTGTAGGGTTTTTGTGATGATGAAAACATTAGTGTTAAAGTAAAACAGATAAGCTTTTTAACAATAGACTTATTTAGGGCATAAAATCACTCAGAAAATATGGAAATTGTCAAGCACTATGATATGCATGTGAACTATTAAGGAGGCCACCTACCCTGCAGTACACCCGTGGTCCATTCCTCAGGCATGTACTTTTCTCGTTTTCTAGTTTTTTAATAAACTCTACTCCCTTGCCAAAAAAAAAAAAAAAAATATTCAAGAAAGTAATGATGAAATAAATACAAGCCATTACTAAACTGGGGATGAGGAAGAAGACAGTGTTCAAGTAATGAGAAAAGAATGAAAGATAGACTTTGATAGTTAGGAAAACAAGCTTAATTGGAAACTTTCTTTTGTAATTTGGTGAAGAAAAAAATATGGTTAAGATCTCCAAAATTTAAACTAGCAACACTTAGATAAATTGAGTTTACAGAAAATTCAACTCTGGTTGTTAACCTAATTATAGAAAATTCAATTCTAGTTGTTTATCTAGTTGTTTATCTATTTGTTTATCGACTTAATTAGAGAAATTAATATTAAATTGGCCAAAAGCCAGTTTTCTTTGTTATCTGGAAATAAAAATACATTAGCAAAATATTTTGTTCTCTTTCAGTATTTATTTTTGAAATTTCAAGCTATTTAAGCAAAATAGACTAGGATATGAGAATTAAAACTACTAAATTAATCCAGAGATAGACGCTGCAATTCTCATTTTGGCAAAACTCAAGGGACACAATAACAGAATAAGAAATCTTGTTATAGGTATACTGAGGTAAAATGTAGGAAATTAAAGAACTATAATGGAAGTATTCAATAGCAGGAGACACTGATTTATGAAGAAATATAGAAATAAACATTCTTAAAGAGTAAACAAAGATTAGTAGGTAATTTTCAATTGTCTATACATCATTAAAGATTGAAGGGAATGAGGAGAAGGAAGTACTCGAATAAATGGCCAAGAGAATGCACACAGGTTTTAGAAAGTGGTTAAGTATTCTGTGCACAGCTGTAAAACACTTCCAAATAATGAAATTACACTTGGTTTACAATAATTTAAAATTATTACCGGTACAGAATAATTGGTACAATGAAAACACTGGTATGAAGAAAGTGTAGAGAACACTGTTTTAATCTCACAGAATAGCGTGGCATGAAAGTCAAAGCGTTAGCTGTGTTTCCTAGTAAGAACATGGGGAAGGTCCACACTTCACAGGTTTCCCATCTTAGCCCCTGAATCGTGATTGCGATTGTCATTCCTCTACTTTATATACCACCACCACCTTCTGATCCTGGTTCAAGTATCTTGTTTAAAAATACCTAGAAATTACTTTTATCTATGTGACAGGAACAACAAAAGGATCAACTGAAAATGACTAAAGCACCATTATGGAGCTTACTGAATACAAACATGCACACACACATATACACATGCATGCATGCATACATACATACATTACACAGACACATGCAAATACACACATAAAATACACATACATGTATGCAAATTCTAATTCTTATCTAATCTATCTACAAGCAAAAATTCATGCAGCTCTCAGCAAGGACTAAAATAGAGGAGGTCTTTTTCCAAGTTTTCTTCTTTCATGATTCCTCTTTCTTGGAATATTCTTTTATATCTTGTGAATTTTAATAATAATTACAGAGAATTTTTATCTCTAAGTAAGACTTAATAAGATTTACCAATTCCCTTAGAAAGGGACTAAATGAGGATTGCCTCAGCCCATAAATTCCACACAATGTCTATCCCAGTTATGTCTGGGATTGGACTATTCCTTTTTGCACCAGCTCTCGGTGCACCTTCTTTTCCACTCTGCAGTGGGGACTGCAAATCCTGTGACAAAATACAATTTTCAGAAATTGTCTGAACAGAGAAATTATTCTCTGTCACAAAGAAAGGCACAGTTGTCCCGATGCATTCTGTGTAACACTGGAAGTGATCCTACTTGGCTGGACAGCTAGTGTTCTCTGGTTGATTTCTCATCCACTATCATGTAAATTCTAACACTACACTAAAATTGAAATATCTCTCATTTTTTTCCTGTTCGTTAATGCATATACTATCAAGTTTTGAACATTTATTTACTGGTAATATAAGAGATACGAATTTGGATAACTCTGGTATTATCTGAAATTGTGACACATGAAACTCCTTGCAAACATTAGATTCATTTTATTTATCCAAATACTCCATATGTTAGTCACTTTGAATATCCCCATGGATTTTTTGCTGCCATGAGTACTTTCCGTTGTGAGAAAATAAATTCTTCTACTTAGAAACCACCCCCAAAAATAAATAAATAAAAGAATGAAACTCTTAATCACTAGAGAAAAAATAAAAGCCACAGATTCCACCTGTTGGGAGTTACACTACCAGTCAACAAAAATATACTGAGCTAGTGTATAAGCAAGCTAAAATGGAAGGTTCTCAAGGGTGCTAAATATTGTTTCCTCCAACTCTTTTCTTGCACTCAAGAGAGTAAATATTTAGCCAATTCCTTTCTGACTGCAGAAGGATAACATCTGATTCTTATAATTGTTTGGTTCTTCTGAAATGCATGTAATATTTAAGAAAGCAACACATACAAGTTCTAGAAATTGTGTGTGCGTGCTTCTTTAAGCATGCAAATTAAAGTAACAGTACCCTTATCATCCTCCGGGTTTATGTCCCATTATCCTTATATTGATATCATCGCCAGATCCCTGTTATTCATTAGCCTTAAAATGTGTATACCTTCAGGGCTTCAGTTTCCCTCCACCATTATTGTAAAACTCAATTTCTATGATCCCCCTAGTAGCGTGCTCAATGCCTTCCCTAGATACTTTTAATTACCCAGAAGTAGCCTCACATGTGCTCAGGAACAAGCCCGCGCATGCACGTTAGCACCAGCCTTTTCTTAGAAACCCATCAGCCGGAAGCCACTGGAGGGGGAAGCCAGGCCACTGCTACTGCCCCTGCTTTTAGCCCAGAGGACTTACCGGCCCTCTCTGCTTCTCCCTGTGAATCTGCGCCTCCTTTTGTCCTGCTGGCCTCTCAGCAGTCCAGCTTATGCTTGGAGTGTCACCAGCTTTCTCAGAAAGGGGTCCTCACCACTTTTGCCTGCACAGTCTCTGGGGCAGGCCAAGTCACAGCCTTTCTCCCTCTCTGCCATCACTTTCCGAGGTGCTTCTGCATATACTGCATCTCAGAGGCTTCACGATGAATAAAAATAAACAAGCAAACATGCACACTTAACAGTTCACGCAGGTTGGTGCAGAGAGCGAAGATATCCGTGCCACCTGCAGTGTCTCAGTCTTAGTGAAGCCCACCACCAGATAGAGGTCCAAATGCACACACAGCAGAGGGACAGGCATGCTCACCCCTGGGGAGTGCCTTTCAGTGCCGTGCAGAAGGAGTAACTTGGTGGGCATACTAAAACATGGAGTCATTTATTTGGGGCTCAGAGCCTTTGGATTTGCTTCCTTAGTGCAGGCATATTGGGAGGCTTGTTTTTTTAACTATAGGAACATAATATGCAACTAAATTGTGAAATCGGAGTTGGAGCATAGAATGATCAACAGTACAGTTAGCTGATTGAAGTGACACTTTTGAGAAAATTCAAGAAAGTTTACTTCACATTCAGCTGAAACTGGGATTGAGAGTAAAGTCCAAAAATTAACCTCTAACTTTAAAAAAAAATTGTTAAAATATAGATAACCAAATTTAATTAAAAGATACTAAGAATCTACTCAAAAAGCATGACTACGTATTATGAAGTTAGAAATATAAATAAATATAACTTTTTTTCTGAAAGATAAAAATAACATTTTTATGTTAAAGTCTCAGCTTAAAGTGTAAATTCATATTAATTATAAATGTATTTTATGTCACATTAGCAAATATGCCTATTGTTACAGAAGGGAGAAAATTTTTAAAAATGCACCAAAACCTATGGGCAGACTGATTGAGTAAAGCAAGCTCCTTTTCTCTATAAAGTTATTAACATTATTTTTCTCTATATGAATGGAAATATATATGTATACTATTTCTCTGTTTTGTTTATAGGTTTTCAGTGCCTTTTGATAATAGACAACCTCAATTGTAGGACTATAGCAAATGGAAGGTTCATAGAAAAACTCATTTAATGGCATGAAGTTTCTGAAGAATGGGCAGTGATCAAGAAAATAATATTCACACACATAAATAGAAACTAAACTCAGGTACAGAAGGGACTTAATAATCTATTCAATAGCTAGAAACCTATAACTGAAATGCCTTAAATCTAACAGTGAGTTTAAATCTAAAATCAAAAAGCAAAACCCAAGTATAAAGAATAAGCATTGACAACAAGCGAAGCAAGCGATTAATTGTATTGACAATGGAAGGACAGAAAAAACGTCAACAAGAAAAAACGTCAACAAGAAAAAATGGTTCCTTGCAATTGTTAGCCCCAAATAATCTGAAGCAATTTCTGAAGAAAAAGACTAAGTTGATTTTCCTTCCTGTCTTCTATTTTTTAATAATTGTTTTATTGAAGAAGTTACAGGTTTACAGAAAAATCATGGATAAAATAGAGAGTTCCCATGTATTAACACCTTGCATTAGTGTGGCATATTTGTTACAATTGATAAAAGAACATTTTTCTAATTGTCTTACTAAGTATGGTCCATGGTTTACAGTAGGAGTCACTGTTTCTGTTGTACAGTACAATGTTGTTGGTGTTAATTTTTATTCTAGCCATATATATACAACCTAAGATTTCTTATTTTAACCACATTCAGATATATAATTCAGTGTTATAATTATGTTCACATGTTATGCAACCATCACCGCCATCCATGACCAACTGTCAACAGGATATGTCCAGGGATTGGTATCTTTTCCTTAAATATTATTAATATCCAACTAGCATTCAAAATTTAAAGATTCCTGGTTTTTCTACAGTTCATGTGTGTGTTCAACATATTATTCAATCAAAGCATTTACTGAATGCCTAATTGCACTTGGCCTGAGCTGTGCATGGCCCGTTGAGAGTTTGGGTGTGTGGCTAAAACTGGGAAAACTGCTGCCCACTTTTCTGTCTGCAGAGCAGTCACTGTTCATCATTAAGGCCAGTCCTCGAGCTTGAAAAGAAGGAGCAAGAATCCCAGAGCAAGGGCAAGATCAGCTGAACTGGAATGGAGCCAGGGTGCAGAGCACTGAGCCATCCCTCCAGGCTGTGACCTCATGGCCTATGATTCCAGGAGGCCTAGCTCTTGCTCTGAAGACAAGTGGGGAACCCAAAGGCTCCCTTCTGGCTGGGATGAGGCATCCAGGTGACACAGGATAGAAGTCAGAAAGCTTGGGATGGGGCAGGAGTTGTTTCTTAATGACTTGGAAATGGGCTCTGCAATGAAGTTCCTTTGGGTTTAAGAACATTTTTCTGCATCCTTTCCTCTTCCTGCAACTTCTGCTGCCTGAGCTGCCATGCCTGGAATGTAGTGTCGGTTTCCTGTGACAATAGCACAACTCGTCTTGCAAAAATCCCCTTCAGGGCTTGTTTAGAAGCTAGCCTTTCACTGGGGAAGCAGGGCGGCAATCTGAGTTAGAGCAGGCTGGGAGCTCCATAAAAGGCCCACGGCCAGACAGGGCTTGGCCGCCAGGCCCTGCTGGGGCCTCCGCGGGCTGCTGACCTGAGCCACAGCACTGCACGAACACTTGAAAGCAGCCATGCTGAACTCAAGTTCTTTTTTTTTTTTTTCATTTTTAAAAAAATTTATTGAAGTATATCGCTCATGCATGAATATACATAAACAATAAGTGTATAGCAATAGTTGTGAACTTACAAAACAAACATACATAACATCATACAGGGCTCTCATACCTCACCCTACCACGAATACCTTGCATTGTTGTGAAACATTTTTAACTAATGATTAAAGAGCATCCTCAAAATATTACCACTAACCAAAGTATTTTCCCCCCAATCCACCCAATGATTATTATTTTTATATCATTTATACATGAACATACATAAACAGTAAGTGTATAGTAAAAGCTGTGAACTTACAAAACACACATTCCTAACATCACACAGGGGTCTCATACATCAACTCTCCACCAACACCTTGTATTGTAATGAGACATTTGTTACAAATTATGAAAGAATATTGCCAAAATCTTACTACTAATTATAGTCCTTAACTTATATTTGGTGTACTTTTCCCCCAACCCACCCTATTATTATTTTTTAAATATATTTTTATGACAGAAGTTGTCAACTTACAAAACAATCATGCTAATGTGCAGAATTCCCAAACAACACCCATCTATCAACACACCACACCGTGGTAGAACATCTGTTACAGATTATGAGATAATATCATCCAATTATTACCAAATCTATAGCGTACATTTGGCACACATTTTCCATACTCCCCCATTATGAACACAGTACATCTTTGGCATAGATGCAAGAAGATTACATTATTACTGTTAACCACAGTCCACAGGTCACTCCAGTTGTATTTTCCCCATGCTTCTCCACATGCCCACCACCCTGCAATAGTGTTGTGCATCTGCTCTAGCTCACAAAGGACACTCTTGCATCTGTACCATCAACCACTATTCTCATCCACCTCTGGGTTTACTGTGTGAATCAGTCCCTAGATTATTCTCTAGCTTTCTGTCAATTGGCATTTACATCCCTAGGCTACTGTTTTCAGCCACATCCCCCTTTATAAACCAGCCGTTACTCACCATAATGTGTTACCATCAACTCTGTACATTCCCACACTTTTACAGTAAAGCTAATGAAAACTTCTACATGCATTAAATATCAGTAGCCCATCTCAGTCCTCCTCTTATCTCCTTTAAGAATCCACCACATACCACCAGGTCTTGAAGATATTTTCCTACATTTTCTTCTAGAAGCTTATGGTTCTTGCTTTTATATTTAGGTTTTTGATTCATTTTGTGTTAATTTTTGTATAAGATGTGAAGTAGAGATCCCCTTTCCTTCTTTTTCTAAGGATATCCAGTTTTCTCAGCACCATTTGTTGAATGGATTGTTATGCCTGAGCTGAATGGGTTTGACAGCTAGTAAAAAATCACTTGAACATAGATGTGAGTTATGAACCATCAATTTGGTTCCATTAGTCTATGTGTCTGTCTTTATGCCAGTACCATGCTGTTTTTACCACTGTAGCTAGGTAATATGACTTAAAGTCCAGAAATGAGAGTCCTCCAACTTTGCTTTTCTTTTTAAGATGTTACTGGCTATTCAGGACCCTTTACCTTTCCAAATAAATTTGATAATCATATTTTCCATTTATTTAAAAAATGCTGGTGGAATTTTTATCGGGATTGCATTAAATCTATATATCAATTTGAGTAGATTTGACATCTTAATGATATTTAGTCTTCCAATCCATGTTCACAGAATGTTCTTCCAATTGTTTAGGTCTTTTTTTTTTTTTAATTTCTTTTAACTATAAGTTGTAGTTTTCTTAATACAAGTGCTTTACATTATTGGTTAAGTTTATTCCTGAATATTTGGGTTTTATCTGTCATATTTTATTTTCACCACTCTTTTGACACTTTGTTACTTTTATTGATATAATCTTCATTTCTAGACTCTTTCAGGCCTCTCTTTCCTGTCTTTTCTTTTCAGGCTGTAGTATACTCTTTAGTATTTCCTGCAAAGCAGGTCTCTTGGTTACAAACTCTCTCAGTTTCTGTTTATCTGTGAGTATTCTAAACTCACCTTCAGTTTTGAAAGACAATCTTGCCGGATATAAGATTCTTGGCTGGAAGTTTTTCTCTTGCAGTATCTTAAATATATCATACCACTGTCTTCTTGTCTCCATGGTTTCTGGTGAGAAATCAGCACTTAATCTTATTGGGAATCTCTTATATGTTATACATTGCTTTTCTTTTACTGCTCTCAGAATTCTCCTTTTGTCTTTGGTATTTGACATTCTGATTAGTATGTGTCTTGGAGTTGGTCTATTTGAATTTTTTCGGATGGAAGTACGTCATGCTTCTTGGACATGGATATCTATGTCCTTCAATAGGGTTGGGAAATTTTCTACCATTATTTCTTCAAATATTCCTTCTGCCCCTTTTCCCTACTCTTGTCCTTCTGGGACACCCATGATAGGTATGTTTGCACACCTCTTGCTGCCGTTTAGTTCCCTGAGACCTTGTTCAAGTTTTTCCGATCTTTTCTTCATCTGTTCTTTTGTAAGTTCACTTTCGGTGGCCATTTGTTCAAGCTCACCAATCCTTTCTTCTGCCTCCTCAAATCTGCTATTATATGATTCCGGTATATTTTTAATTTCATTTATTGCACCTTTCATTCCCATAAGATCTGCTATTTTTCTATGTATGCTTTCAAATTCTTCTTTGTGCTCATCCAATGTCTTCTTAATATCCTTAATTTCTGTAGCCATCTCATTGAATTTATTAAGGAGATTTGTTTGAACATCTATGATTAGTTGTCTGAACTCCTTTATGTCATCTGGAGGCTTATCTTGTTCCTTTAACTGGGCCATATCTTCCTGTTACTTGGTGTGGATTGTAATTTTTTGTTGGTGTCTTGGCTTACTAGAGTATTTATTCTGGGTGCAGTTTAGCCTTCAGCTTCCTGCCCTTTCTCCCTTGCTGGTTGTGTAGTAAGAGCCAAGGATGTAGTTGGTGCTATAAGCTCTGGAGGCTCAAGCTGTGCTCATGAGGTGTGCTCATTGCCCCAATGAAACTTCTCCCAACTTTCTCCTTTGCCAGGGGTAGGCACAGAGCCACAGCTGTGTGGAATAATCCAAGTCATGCAGGCCTAGACTGTAGTTGCCCAGAGAGACTGATGAAGCTTCACGTCCCTTTCTTCCCTGTCTGGAGCAGGGGCAGAGCTGCAGGTGTGGGCAGCAATCTATGCAGTGCAGGTCCAAAATGACTGCAGTTGCCCCTTTAGACTTCCGATTATTCAGTCTGTGCCAGCTAAATGTACCTGCAGTTACCTGGATAGGCCGGTGCAGAGCCCGCCAGCTTCCTCCCTGCTATAAGTGGGGCTCAAGCCTAGGCTAGGGCTGAAGGCCAATCTGGGTGAAAGAAACTGGTCTCTACCATCACTGTGAATTTCAGTCAGCCCGGCTTCCCCTCATGCTGGGGGTGTAGTAAAAATGGCAGCTACCAGCGTCTTTCTGACTTGTTCAGGCTCATACTTTAGCTGTTCTCAGGGTTATACTTTAGCCAGCCAAATTTACTAATCAGTAGCTGAAATCAGTGGCCAACTGTCTCTTCCTCCCATGTTTTTGGGAAACGGAGCTTCCAATTCCTGCCTCAGAATAGCTCCCAGGGCGGCTTGCGCTACTAATATAGGCTGATCACCAGCCTCCGCAGCAGGGCCTGCAGTTTCCTGGAGAGGCTGGCGCAGCTCCCCCCAGCTTCCTCCCTGCCCGAGGTGGGCGGGGGGCTTAGGCTAGAGCTTCAATCTGATCTAGATGGAAAGAAGCAGGTCCCTACCAGTACAGTGATTTTCAGTCAGCCCTGCTTTCCCTCGTGCCAGGCACAGAGTTAAGATGGCGGTTACTGGCCTCTTTATGTCTTGGATGGGTTCAATCTTTAGCTATTCTTAAGATTATACTTTAGCCCACCGAATTTACTAATCAGTAGCTGAAGTTGGTACCCAACCGTCTCTTCCTCCCCCATTTTGGGGAAGCGGAGCTTCCAATTCCAGCCCTGGAACAGCTCCCAAGGCGCCTTGTGCCTCCAGTGGAGCATAGGCATGGGCCTCTGTGGTGTGGAGGGCTCTACTCGGGAATCTTCTCTGCAGATGGACAGGCTCCTCCTTCCAGTCTTTCAAGGATGTAGCAGGATGCACTTCTGGTCTGCTGGAGCCCCCAAACAAGTCCTTTAGATAGCTCTGGGTGATTACTAACTGCCCTGTAGCAGGAACTGATTCTAGTAGCTCCTTACTCTGCTGCCATCTTGCTGGTTGTTTTAAGTATATTTTTTATTATATTTATTCAATGACTTTTTCATCATTTCTCCTCATATCTCTACCATGATGGTCACAAGCTTTGCTCCCTTCAATTGATTCTCTAGTTGCTTATGGACCATTTTTGTCATTTGCAAATGTGATCATTCCTCAGCCAGACTAGAAATCTTCCACTGACTTTCTCATTGCACTCAATATAAAATTCTATCTTCCTCATGGCATAAAAGGCATATTTTCAATGTGTTCTTTTGCTCCAGTGTCATCAAAGATACGCAAATTGCCTCCTCACTCCTCTGCTCCTTTGCACTGTTCTTCCCCTAAAATGTCAGCTTTAGCCTGGATTTCTGTTCTTGCCCTTTAAATTCAGCTCTGGTCTCACCACCTCCTGGAATCTAAGCTCTGTCTCCTCAGTTTTAGTTATGGTCATTCCACTGTTGGCACCTACTGTTTTTTATCTATTTTAACACTTATGAGTGTACCTCAATTGTTGGTTTTCTTATTAGATTTTATTCTTTTTAAAGACTAAAACTGTAGAAGACAATTTTTTCTTTACCAACTATCTCTCCTTGCCTCTCTATTTTTCTCATTGTAACTTTAAAAAGGGAGGCAGTTTCTCTGGTGTCATACGTTGTAAGATCTCATCCTGGGGTAGGTATTGGCCATAACCCTTTTGGCCTGTGCTGGAAAAGAATAAAACCAGCAGGTAAAGAGAAACAGAGAAAGAAAGAGAGTGGGGGGTGGATGGGTACATAATAATCCTTGGCTCATGCTTTTTTAAGGCCAGCTGTATCCCTCTTTTATCTGTAGATTGATATATTCATCTATAAGTTTTCCTTTTTGCTTAAGCTAGTTCCAGTCAAGTTTCTATCCCTTAAAAAGAAAAGGGTCCTGATGCTTCTCTGGGTACTCAATATATGGTTTATTGATTGCATGCATAAATAATGAGCATGGAATAAATGAATATTTGATTATATAGGTAATAGCATAAAGCAAGCTAGAGTATCTTCAGAATTTTCCACTAAGAATTTGCAGATTGACCATTCAAATAAATTTTCCAGAAGAGACACTAGAGATATCAGATGTGTTATTTTAATATCCACAATACTGCTGTGATCCATATAGCATATTCAGCCATCAAATCTTACTTGTTTCAGAAGGGAACTCATTCTTATATGATCTGTCATAGTTAACTGTTCCCAAAGGAGGATAGGATGATTTAGATTTACTATTCAGTCTTTCTGTATGTGTGAAACTAGAAAAATTTTCCTAAAGCAAGGAGACTGTATCAGAGAGAATGAAAGACCTAGTCAATTAAAGAGTGAGAATTGTCCAAGAAGGGTCCTGAAGTCATATAATAAATATGAATATTATTCTGAAGTCTAGTGAATCATGAGAAGGAAACAGGCTAAGCAGAAGAATATGATGGACAGGGATTCCTAGGAGGGTTAATCTTTTGGCATGGTGGGTGCAGAATTGACTGGAGTACTTTTTTAAAAATAGGAATGCAATTAGAGGCAACACAATTGGAGAAATAGGGAAGATGTTAAAGTGCTAGTAGTGAGAATAAAAATTAAGGGAAAATATGCAGGGCTTTTGGAGAGACAGGAAATTGTGATTATGAGATAAAACATAGAGTCTAGGTGTTGAGGAGATGGACAGTATCACTAATAAAATTTAAAGTGGGCATACATTTGTGGATGAAGATCTTGAGTTAGTTTATTTTTCTAATATAACAGCTTCATTGACTTAGAGTTCATATGCCATACACTTCACCCATTTAAAATGTACAATTCAGTGTTTTAAAATATATTCACAGAGTTGTGAAACCATCACCACAATTAATTTTAGAACATTTTCATTGCCCCAAAAAGAAACCCCAAACTCATTAGCAGTCACTACCCATTTTACTCCAATTACCACAGGATAGGTGACCAATAATCTATTCTCTGTTTGTGTGGATTTGCCTATTCTGGACATTTCATGTAAGTGGAATCAAACAGTATGTGGTCAATATGTGGTCTTTTGTGTCTGACTTCGTTCAATAAGCATAATGTTTTCAAGTTTTATACTTGTTGTAGCATATATTGGTAGTTAATTTCCTTTTATGGGTGAATAATATTCCATTGTACAGTCATATCAAATTATATTTATCCATTCACCAGCTGATAGACATCAGGGTTGTTTCCCTCTTTTGGCTATTATTACTAGTGCTTCAATGAACATTCATGTATAATTTTGGAGATGTGTTTTCATTTTATTGAGAATATACTTACAAGTGGAATTACTGGATCACATGGTAACTCTGTTTAAACTTGTGAAAAACTGCCAGTCTGTTTTCCAAAGCAGCTGCAGCATTGTACATTCCCATCAGTAGTGAACAAGGGTTCCAATCTCTCCACATCCTTGACAACACCTGTTATTGTCCATTTTTAAAATATAGTCATCCTAGTAAGTGAGAAGTATATATATTTGACTTGCATTTCTCTAATGGGTAATGATGTTGAGAAATTTTTCTTGGGCTTATTGCCCATTTGTATACCTCCTTTGGAGAAATATTTATTCATGTCCTTTGCCCATTCTTTAACTGTTACTTCAAATTCACTGAATTTCTGCCAGTTCAAACCTACTGTTGAGCTGCTCTAAGGAAATTTTCATTACTATTGTACTTTTCATCTCCAGAATTGCAATTTGGTTCTTGTTTTATAATATCTATCTTATTTGTATTCTCTTCTTCATGCATGATTTCCTTTAGTTTTTTCACATATTTGGCTACTTTGAAGGCTTTGTCTATTAAATATGATATCTGGTACCTATCTCAGATAATTTCTGTTGCCTGATTTTTCTGTTCCTGTGTAAGGATCACATGTTTTGTTTTTTAGCATGTTTTTAATTTTTTTCATGAAAATGGACATTCAATAATATATTTCAGCAACTCTGGACACTAATTCCTCCTCCCCCTCTTCTAGGCTATGTTTGTTGTTCTTTCCTTGTTAATTTATTTAGTCACTGGGCTAGACTATTTTACTTAAGTCTATTTCTCCCACAGTGTGACACCTTTAGTGTCACTTCTCAGAGTGTATAACCTTGGGCATGTTTATAGTCAGCCTGGATGACAATGCTTTTAGGAGGGCTCTCATTCACTGTCTCTTTCCCTGTTCTCTCTGTTAAGCTGTATGCCTCTCTTGGTATCACACCAAACTGCTAGGCTCCATTAAATTCCTAGCTCTTTCCTCTACATTTTTTGGCAATAAGCGGGGGCATAATTTCTCCACAGTTTGATCCAATTAAATTCAGGTAAGAGTAGTTTTTCAGGTCAGTCTTTGAGGTTTGTTCTGACCCCAGCAGAGTACTATTCTTAGCTGTTTCTTTTCCTAGTTCTCTCTCATAAATTAGCTAGCCTCTGTTTTAGCTTATTGCTCTTAATTAAGAGGAACTACCCATCTTCTGAAATTTGCTTCCTAAGAAATCCCATTGTTTTCAAGAGCATTCTTAGGCTTTAATTTCCCCACAACTTGTTTCTAATAAAACCAGTTCTTTTGGAGGGATCTCTTATGGACTCTTCTTAAGGACTACCTCACTCGGTAGGCAAAATCTCTCAGTCATTCCTCTAGTGCTAGATGGAGGTAGCCTCTGGTCTTCTCAACCTGTCTCTTCCAGCATGGAAACTTTTCTGTAATAGGAAGCAAGGGCAATTGGGGTCCCAGTATTCTTGAACTGCCATTCCCGTGGTAGAGCTCTTGCTCTTTTAGTGGGGCTAGTTAGTGGAAGGGAATGCTGACCTTTTGGCCACAATCATCAGGAATTTATCCTCTGCAATTTGAAATTGGAGAGGCTGAGGGCTTGTTGGCAGCCTGTTTCTCCTAGCATAATACCTTGTCCCTTGTTTGGGAACTGAGGGTAGAAAGAGCTGTGTCTTGGACACACCCACCTGGAATGGGACTTCCATCAGACTGAGCTTGGTAGATCGGACAGAGTGGTTCATATCTCAAGTGCACAGTTCTTTGTGAGCTTTAGTAGATTTTATTGAATAAATGCTTCTTCATTTGCTGTATGCCACTAGAAAAAATTTCAGAGACTCCACATGTTGTTTTTTTAAAATAATTTCACCAGTTACGCTAGTTTCACAGGATGTGACTATGTGGAACTCCCTACATTGCTGTTTCAGAAGTAGAACTCCTTGACATATTTTAAATATATTTTGTTTCACATAGTTTTTTGGTTATGTTTTTTTTTTTTTTTTTTTTTTTTTTTCATATCAATGACTATGCTTTCATGTGCTTGGGTGGAGTCCCAGTGACTGGAGATGCATTTTGGGTGTTTTCTAAATAGAAATGATGTCAGTGCCATTGGACTAAATTACCTCATGGATTTAGTTCATGAACAGAAACAAAGGTTGGACTTGGATATCACTCACAACTAGTGATAGAAGAATATTTTGCATAAGATATGTTGTAACTACTCATGTAGTTGTCAAGTTAATCATTCATAAAATTGGAATGGAAAACTTGACTATTTGGGGTGCCATAAGGCAGAGGATTTTGCTTGATACTAGCTCTGGCTCCTACTGACAATAGACTCTAATGTAATAGCAACATATAATATGTGGAATATTAAATTAAAAAACTCTGCCTTAACAACAAATACACATAGCAATTTGTGTTCTGACAGATGTAAAGTTTTATCTTCTGAAATGTGTGGTGAATACAAGAAATAAAGTTCAGTTGGAGATGCAGCAGATGGCCAACTATGAGATTTTAGATGATAAAAATATATAGTAAAATATATCCATTTTAAAGCAATGATTGAGTAAAAACTAATAGAAAATATCTGTCTAGATAAGGAATGAAGTTTCAGGTCACATGCTTCATAAAAAGGCTCTGTTTTTATGTAGTTACAATCTAAGTCAGGGGTTCTTAACAAAGAGTCAATGAGCTTGAATTTAAATTAAAGAAAAACATTATTCTTGTGGAGAAGTGTTGGTATGGGTGTGATATATTTATTTTATAATACACAGTATAGTGTGGAATTATAAGGGTTCCGTGGATTTTACCTGACCGGCAAAGGGGTCTGTGGAACAAAAAAGTTTAAGAACCCCTGATCTAAGTGAATACAGCTAAATTTTGACATCCTTCCAATGATATTATACTCTCAAAGCTTTGAATTAACTTACATGTACTTTATGTCTACATAAATACAGAACGTAGGACCTAGCCAGACTGCTTCTAGAGTCCATAAATTATGCTTGTGAGTTGTAATGCCTTCCATATTGCTTTTCTAGTAGCATGGTAAACTACGAAAACACAACATTTATAGAATATCTCCTTTAGGTCAAATTAATTAAATTGTTTTCCTTAATAGGGTGAGCAAAGAAAGAATTTCACACTTGGATTTAGGTGAAAGGTGCCTAATATTTATTATGAATCTATTTTTCTTGTTTGTTGTGTCAAAAATTCTACTCCTAAGATTCCTCTGTTAACATAGGCCAGGCCGTGTTGTAAGCACTTCACAGCTATTATTTATTAATACCAACCCTAGGAAGTCCTGCTATTATCCCCATTGCACATATCAGGAAACTGAGCTCAAGAGATTAAATAACCTACCCAACATAATAGCTGATAAGTGGTAAACGTGTCAGTATTACAGATGTAATTTTTTTTTCCATTTAATCATGTAGGCCCAAATAAAATGGTAAAATTCACAAAACTTAGGATATGTAGCTTTCAGTAAAACATTATTGCAGTTTTAAAAAGCCTGTAGCCATAGAACTTACATATGTGTCATGTTAGACATAGTTCTATAATTACATTTCATTTTGTATAACAATGCCTTTCATATTATTGTATTGATTGTTCTTTTTTCCTCATGTTAAAACTGTAAGACATTAAAAAGAGGAAAGGGGATGTAACCCTATCCAACCTAATTATTTGCATTTTATGTAACTATGTTATTATCATTATATTGTCCATTTTACCTACATGTTAAAGACAATTGTTCATCCATTTCAGTCAACCAGTAATTCTGCGTTTTGATGCAGTAATATAGTTTGCTAATTTTCAGACTGACGGAAGAATTACTTCATGCAGTTACTACTATTATCAGTAAATGGCAAACATATTTTTCTGTGAATATGACAATGTAACTTAACATGGTTATTTTTCCTCATATCAGTTATGTATATTCATTCAAAAGAGATGTCACATTAGTGAAATCTGCCATTCTTCCATTTTATTGGCAATACTTGTATCAGAAATTTTATATCAACAGTGGAATATTTGATTAAGTAATTACATAATTCATATTTTACATGAATTTTGAGCATTGCTTCGTTTAAAATAAAGAGAATTTTCATAGGACAACAAACACGATCTGATTTTTGAAACTAAAGAGAAGAAATGTATGTATCTGTTGATAATCATACAATCAAATTGAAGATAGTGCTTCAAGTTAAACATGATTCTCATTTTTGTTTCATCTTGTGCTTTGTTTGTACTCAGTATCAACAACTCTTTTATTTTATTCTTCAAAGTTAAACCTATATTTGATTGAACCATTTACACACTTCTGGTTAACAGACAGGAAGAAAATAAATAAAATTACAAGGCTATAAATCTAGAACAATATTCCACTGAAAAAAATACTACACACATACTTCACATGTCCTCTTTCATATTCACATTATTTAAAAATAGTTCTTCCTCTTCTGCACTCAACTTCTTTTTATTAGTTTTATTTGCTTGACCTGTTTCTGACATTCAGGTCAGAAGAGCTTTTCAAATTCTCTTCTTAAAATCATTTCTTTTGGGACTTAGCAACGCAATCACTGAAACCAAAGAAGGAAGAAACCTTTTAGATTACTAAGTCATTCGCACTGGAATGACTGATTGCTGAATTAGAGTTTTATGTGCCCTTTAACACACTGAAGTTTTGTGTGATTTTTTTTCCTGAAGTGATGGAGAGTGGTCATATGCTATCTTCAAGTTACTTTCCAAAAAGTTCTCTATTTCAGTAATTCTGATTATATTAAAAAATTAGCAGTTGTGTATGGTCAAAATGTGTACCTGAAATTTGTCATAAATTTGGTAACTTTTATTTCATTAATGTCCAATCATTTACTAGTAGTAAAGAATTCAAACTAGAAGATTACTATCAAGATATGCACTTTGTGTCAAATAAAAATTTTCCTTACATGGAAGGATTACTCATTACTTTAAACATATATTACTTTACCATTTTTTTTTTGGAATTTGAAGTTATTGAACCAGAAAATTATATTCTCAGTTGAAACATTATTATAAAAATAATTAATGTCTGAGTATTATCCCTGAACTCTTAACATTCATGTCTGCATCAAATAAATCTCTTTCACATACTAATAAATATCTAATAAAACAAGCTACTATTAGAAGCTCATTGAGGTTGGGAACCCCATCAGTTTTATTTACCACTATAAATGGAGTTCATAGAAGACTAGAATACAGTAGAGACTTTTTTTTTTTTAATTAACGAAACAAAATATTATGAAAAGTACAAAAATATAAGAGTCTATTCTCTCCAAGAAGTTTCAGCCTAATAGGAGAGGGAAGACCCATGCTTAAATAACTAGAATAGAAGTTAGTTTTTCAGAAGATACACATGTGCTGAGGTGCTGAGGATTTCAAGAGTTCAAGAAAGGAGAAATCATTTGGAGCAATATTATCTTGTAATCTTCATGGAAAATATGAGATTTGAGCTTGACCATGAAAAAAGAATAGTATTTAGGTAATTGAGAAACAGGAAGAAGTGAATAATATTTTGGTACCCGTACAAAATGATTTAAAGGGTCATGAATGATGGTTGGATTAATAAAAATGGTTGGTCAGAGTGATGGAGAGGACTACTAAAAAAGCAATGATTGGGAAAATGGCTGTGAAGTACTTTCTAGCCCGATTATTGAGGACTTTAAATGGCAGGTCAAAGAGTTAGGATTCATTATTAACGATTAAAGGACACTGAACCAATTCATTGAGGAATGGCATAATGAAAGGTATAATTTAGAAAGATTTATCTAATAAATATATATTCCATGAATTAGAAGTGAAAGCTAGAAGCAGATAAACTAGCGAGAACCTTGATTTCCTACTGTGGCATGAGATAAACAAGTACCAAATGAGTCTCTTTACAAAAATGAAAGTCAATTGTGAATCCTACAAATGAAACTCTGAGGATAGGGAAAACAGGAATGGTGATTGATGAGGTACGAACAAGGGAGGAGAAGATGAGAAAGGAATTGAAATGGTACCCAGGTTCCCCCTCAAAGTAGCTCCTAAAAATTCATATTATAACTATGAATAGTATTATATAAATGGTTCTGTATAGAAGTGAGATAGTGGGTTAAACACTTATTTACAAAATATACCTAGATAAGTTTATTATTGTGTACACATATCATTCAATGTATTACTTTGTCTAAAGAAAATTTATTTTCCATGAAAAGAGAGATAGGAAACTGTACTTTGTTCTAAACCTGCACAAGGCACATTTTTATTGACTTATTTCAGAGGTTTAAGCCTTGGTATTTTTCAAGTAAATGCAGTATTTGAATGCAACATTATGTAATAACTCAACGTACAACTATATATTTCTTGTATCTAAATTCCTTAAGAAGTTACCAGCATCTTCTGTTTAATTACCCAAGTCGGTGAAATTCCCTTAGTTTCATTAGCTATTTTCTCCTTATAATTTGCCTGTGTATCAAAGCAGTTGGAGAATATCTATCCTTACTGTTTACAATAAATTTCATTACCCCATATGTCCTGAAAAGGGAAATGGAACTACATCCAGCTCGCAAGGTGAATGTGTCATGTTCAGATTGTTAGCATTTTTAATTTGAAGAAAAGTACTAGAGATGACCAAGATATGTAGTTACTGGGCTGAAAGGGAACTAGAGAGCGCCTAAAATTAAAAAAATATATGTTATCAAAAGGTCTGACTTTAACTGTACTTCTTAAATTGGACATTTTCTTAATTTTAAAGATCTCTTCGAAGAGAATTCACCTCAGGCCCTCAGTAATGCGCGCTCATTCTGATTAAGCTTCACTTTCATTGTAGTGCAACTGGAGGTCTGAAAGAGAACCCTTCTTTCCACCTAATAAGCCAATCCAATGGAGGGATAAAATTATATCATTTATAATAATAGTCACCATCAAAAGAGATGTAGTTCAGTGAGGATCATTCTTATGTTAATACAGAAAATTAGGGTACCTGAAAAATACATGTCTCATTTTATTTTCTTTAATAACACATTCGATTTTAGGACATGTGAGACAAACTACTAGCAAACTGCTTGATGTGGGCCCATTCTGATGAGCTGTAAGATGGAAAGCATCATGCTGAGGTAATAAAGGTGAAACTCCCAGCAAGCAGATAGCCAATTATTCACAAATGCCATCAGGTCACCTTGCTCATAACTCTCAAGCATGTCTCAGGTGCATAAATTACCAATTCACAGCTCATGTTCAATCTCATCCAATCTATGCTGAATAAAATGTTGGCTTTTACAAACAGTCATCTAAACTGAAAAGCGATTTTCAGAGACACAGCCATGAATAATGGAGCTAGGTAGACAAGCAGAAGAAGAAACATCTTCTCATTGCCCATCTTCCATCTGATGGAACTACACCCCTTCTGTCACCACATCCATGCCTTCATTTCCCTTTTCCATATTTAACTTTGAAAAGAAAATGTGCCTTACCCATTGCTATAATGGAGCCATTTGGAATGTTGTAGTTAATGAATTCTAAAGCATGATTTGAAATCCATAATACGGATTATAACAGATTTTCCATTTTACAAATATTCGTATACTTTAAAATTCCCTGACATTTAATAAAAATTAACTCAAAATATTTTAACCCTAAATTTCTCTGCTTAAAATGTAAACACACTTGAAAATATATAGGGGGTTAGGTAGGAGTGGCTTGGATTAACAAAAGATCAACAACAGGTTTGGATTAATAACAATACTTCTTGGCTCTTGATGCATTCTCATCATTGGTTCACATATGACCCCTTCATTTATTAATTTATTGAATTTGTTATTTTCTACCATCACCCAAAAAGCAGGGCCTTCATTAACCCACATCTAACAATATTCCACCCCAGTCCCTCTCCCTGCCTCCCCAAGCCAGAGTCGAGCATTCTTCTGAGACCCAGGATTATCATTTCCTTATTGGGTTTTACATTCCTTATAGGGTTTTATTTTATCTATGTGTATTGTTAAAATAAATGTTGTGTTTCAGTTGTTTTTGACATTTACAAAGTATATCATGTAAAATATAAACTTTTCTAGCATTTTAAAATTAATTTTATTTTGCTAACATTCATCCATATAATTTTGTATAGCTGTGGTCCCTTCATATTGTCTGCTATATAATATTTCCTTGTGTTCATATACTATACTTCATGAATTGTTAATTGTTTTTCCAATTTATGGAGATTTAATTTGTTTTTCTATTGTGTACAATGCTGCTATGAACAGCATTTTACAAATTAGGCATTGGCAAAAGATGTTTCATTCAATGTAACATAATGCTTTTATATAAACATTGCTTTTCTTCAAACAAAAGTTATCATTCAGAAATACAACCGTGGAAATAGTTAGACTTAATAGTGGAAAGAGGTGACATTTTATTTGCTTCTAGAAAAGATGGAGAATTTAATTTGAAGCCTAATACTCTATATTCATCTTCAATATTGCAAATTTTAAGTGCTGATATATAATTCAGACTTTTGAGGGGTTAGAAACCAAAACTAACTTGGACTAGCTAAAATAAAAGAGTTAATCTACCACAAATTATAAGAATATCAGTATATTTCATGGAAAATATGGATAGAAATAGAATTGGAATCAGAAATTAGGAACCAACTGTCAAGAATATATATATTTTTTGCCTGTCCACACTACTCTTTTTTCATCCTTATAAATAGTATTGCTTAGTTTACATTATTTTTTTTACTTTTTCTTGCTTGCAGTAATCTTATGTTTACAAAAAAAAGAAAACTGGCCACCATAAATAGCTCTTAAATTATATGTCCTTAGAGCACTTTACTATATAGTATCTCTGGGAAAGTGATGGTTTTACCCCATGTCAGCTGCCAACTTTTGAAGCTATCAAATATGTCCAAGACCTTGCATCCACTATTTTGTACTTAATATCTCATGGTAGCTATGAGTGTGGATTTGGCCATTTCAAGTATAAGAGGAAATGTCCTGCTTACTGAAAAAGATATGGAGGTGCCAGCAACCTTTTTAAGGACTGTGCTTAAACTTTACCTGAGATTCCCTGTTAGTTTGTACTAGAGGATTCAAATATACATATGGTCTTGTCTTCAATAACGCAAACATGATCACAATTGAAATTCATATATGAGAATTATTTCTCCTCAGAATTGACCAATTCACTCTATTGAAGGTGATGATAGAGATCCTAGTATCATCAAATTGTGACCTATGTTGTGACTTGGAATATTTTGTGGCTTGAATTCTTATATCCTGTCATATTAGACAGGTTATATTTTGAATAAGAACAAATGATTTTTGGATAAATCTTAAGAAATTCTCTAATGAAATACTAATTATGTTCCTTTAATTTGAAGTATTCATATCATCTATCCATTATGATAGTATTACTAAGAAGAATTTATAAGATGTTTTCTTCAAATTAATTTTTAATACTTATAAGTATTTTAATATTATTACATAAGTTAAAATAACATTTAGGTATAGTACTCAATGTTGCTCATTTACAAAACATTAGTGGAAATTAACTCATTCTATATGAAAGAGTCATTGTAGTAAAAGTCGCTAAGGATTTCCCAACCAGAGTTAAATAATAATTTTTTTTTTTTTGTATAAATAAAGGAGAGTAAGTATCTCTGGCATATGTGTCATTCTAAAATCAAAATCAATTAAGAGCGCCAAACTTCCAATCAACCAAGATAGAGGCATAAGATGCTCTACAAATCTTTGAACAATTAGCTAAAATTGGCAGAGTCATCTTCCTCAAAATTCTGGAAAACAGTCAAAAGTTAAAAATAATTGGGAATGTGCCAATCAAGGAAACACAGCTTTAAAAACAGTAGGAAAAGCTCATGGCATCCTTCTGGCCCCAAACCATTTCTTCTCTGGTACAGTATGGAGCCAGCCTGTGCTCCCATTGTGGGTGCCTGGCCCTGTTCCAGAGAGAGCAGAGTACCCCTATGCATATAGTAGAATGCCTGCATGCCGGTTTCAATCTAAGGGGTGGCAGCCTGAATGACTGAACCAAGATAGGAAACTCCTCATTGGATCACCTTCACAGCACTTGCCCTGCTGACAGAAGCAGCTTGCAGACAGCTAAAAAAGTATAAGAAAGAATTTCATCAAATTGGCTAAAGAACAGGATTACAGATTTTAAGATATACAATAGAGCACAGAGGGCAAGGAGGGGGCATTCTATATCCTAGGGAGTAAAGAAGACTTTTGGATTCCTGTAAATGTGGGAATTCCTAAGGCCATGAGTGAGCATAAACCCAGGACAAGACACAGGCTCAGAAAAGCCAGATCCCACACTTAAATTTTGCTTTGGGCTTATATTCCTGATAGAAGGGCTAAATTCCAAAGGAGAACCAACGAGCCAATAAGCCAATGCACAGCCAATTTGCAAAATATGTAAAAGGTGTTTTGTGTGTGTGTGTGTGTGTGTATGTAGGTTGGTTTGTTTTTGTTAGCTCCTGGCATTCAAGGAAAGCACTGTCATATAATCTGAAGACAAACTTAAGGAACAGACAGCTCAAGGACAAAATCCCACGGTTAAAACTTTAAAATATTAAAAAGTACAATGTACCAGAAAAATTACAAGATAGGCAAAGAATATAGGAAGTCATGGCCCATCCAAAGGAACATGATAAAGATTCAAAAACCATCCATGAAGAACACCAGACTTTGGACAAACAAGAAAAAGGTGTTTTTTTTTTTTTTTTTAATGATATTCAATGTGCACAGGAGATAAAGGAAAACATGGAGAAAAAAATTAAAGGCTATATGAGAATCTCAATAAAGATATAGCACTTGTTAAAGGAACCAAACAGAAATAGTGGACTTAACAACCACTAGAATGGAAATGAAAAATCCCCTAGAGGGTTTCAACTGCAGATTGGAGTTGACAGATGAAAGAATCAGTAAACTCAAACATAAGCAGATTAAAGTGACTTAGGCCAAGAAGCAGAAAGAAAAAAGAATAAAACAACAAGAAAGGAGCCTAAGGGACCTGTGGGACTCCATTAAGCATACAATTATATGTATTATGGGAGTCCCCAAAGGAGAAGAAAGAGAGAAAAGGGCAGAAGGAATGTTCAAAGAAATAATGGCAGAACACTTTCCATATTTAACAAAAGATGTGTGTATACATATTCAAGAGGCCAAAGGAACCTAAAAGAGGATAAACTAGAAGGAAATCATACCCAGACACAGACTAGTAAAACTGCTATGCCAAGGATAAGGGAAGAGTCCTGAAAGTAGTAAGAGGAAAGCAAAATGATATATGTAAGAAGGAGCCCCAGTAAGATTAAGTGCAGAATTCTCATCAGAAACCATAGGTGCAAGAAAGAAGTGGGATAAAATATTTAAAGTGCTGAAAGAAAACAATTACCAACCAAGAGTTTTATATACACTGAGACTGTTTTCAAAAATGAGGGAGAGATTAAAACATTCCCAGATCAACAAAAGCTGAAGGAGTTTGTCACCACTAGACCTTCTCTACAAGCAATGCTAAAGGGAGTTCTTCAGTCACACAGTAATGGACACTAAACAGTGGATCAAAGTGGCAAAAAGAAATAAAGACCTCCAATAAAGACAACTCCAAGGGTACTTATAAATGCCAGGATTATTGCATTGTATTTTTGGTATATCAACTGACTTTTTACTACTTACAGGTTCTAAAATACAAATGCATAGAGTAATAATAAATCTATAGTTTTGGATATACAACATATAAACATTTAACTTGCCACAATTACAAAAAAGGTCGTGGTATAGGAACAGTGTTTCTGTATGCTATTGAAGTTAAGTTGGCATAAAATCAAATGTGATTTTTACAAATTTAGAATATTTAATTTAATCTCCATGGTAACCATGAAGGAAATATCTGAAAATTATATACAGAAGGAAATGTGAAGGGACTCACTCAAAGTTTACACTAAAAAACAAAATAAAATAAATATGAAAGTAGGCATTAATGGAAGAATTGGGGGAATAAAAAGGCACTAGACTCAGAGTGACCAAAGAATGAAATGGCAGAAGACAGTCCTGAATTATCAGTAGCAACATTAAATGGAAATGGATTAAACTCTCCAGTCAAAAGTCAGGGATTGACAGAATGAATGAAAAAGCATGACCCAAGTATATGCAGTTTACAAGAGACTCATCTTAAATTCAAAGAGACGAGACAGTTTTAAGTAGAATGATGGGAAAAACAAACTGTGCAAATAGTAACCAAAAGTGAGCTGGGGTTTCTATACTAATATGAAATAAAATAGACTTTAAGTCTAAAAATTTCACAGCAGACAAACTTACCATATACTGATAAATGATTTATCAATTTAATAAGAAGATATAAAATTATAAATATTATGTGCAACTAACAGCTGAACCACAAAATGTATGAAGCACATATTGAGAGATCTGAAGGGAGAAATAGATGGTTCTACATAGAGTAGAAGACTTCAGTACACCATTTTTCAATAATGGATAGAACATATAGACAGAAGATCAATAAATAAAAAGATGACTTGAATGATATTATAAACATACATAGAACAAGTCACCCAACAGCAGCACAATATACAAACTTCTCTAGTGCACATGGATGATTCTCCAGGATAAACAATAGTTAGATTAGAAAACAATCTCAGTAAATTTGAATGTATAAAAATCATACAATGTATCTTATCTGACCACAAAGGAATGAATCTAGAAATCAATAACAGAGGGAGAAATGGAAAATTCACAAATATGTGGAAATTGAATAACACATTCTTAAATAAACCAATGGATCAAAGAATTCACAAGAGAAACCAGGAAATATCTTCAGGCAAATATAACAAAAACACAACATTTCAATACTGGTACAATGCAGCAAAGGAAGTGCTACTACTTACACTGGCTCAAGAGAAATAGAAGACCTCAACTGAACAATAACACATGAAGAGATTGAAGCAGTCATCAAAAACCTCCCAAAAGAAAAGCCAGATGGCTTTACTGGGGAATTCTAACAAACATTCCAAGAAGAATTAACACCAATCCTGTTTAATCTCTTCCAAAAAATTGAGTGGGGAACAGTTCCTAATTTATTCTATGAAGTCACCATCACCCTAATATCAATGCAAGATAAAGATAATATAAGAAAATAAAATTATGACTATAAATATAAATATCCTCAACAGAATACTAGCTAACTGAATCCAACAACACATTGAAAGAAGTATACACCATGACCAAGTGGGATTTATTCCAGCTAGACAAGGGTGGTTCTACATAAGGAAATGAATCATTGTAACATAACACTTTAATTAAAAAAAAACCTACAACACTGATCATTTCAACTCACTGATAAGATATTTGACAAAATCCAGCATCACTGCTTGATAAAAATGAAAAACAAAAACAGAGGGGACATTCCTCAACATGATAAAGAGCACATATGAAAACCCTAAATTATAGTTAATGGTGAAAGAATGAAAGTTTTCCTCTAATATCAGGAACATAACAATGATTCCCACTGTCACCACTGATACTCAACACTGTACTGGAAGTTCCAGTCAGCGCAAACTTGGCAAATTATTAATAATAATAAGTAAAATAAAATAAAAAGAAATAAAACAAACAAATCCAAATTGGAAAGGAAGAAGAAAAACTTTCTGCCTTTGCAGATAGCATGATCTTATATACAAACAGCACATGATCATCTCAATTGTTGCAGAAAAGATATTTGAAAAAATCCAGCATCACTCCTTTATAAAAACATGCAGAAAAATAAGAACAGAAGGGATCTTCTTCAGCATGACAAAGGGTATATATGAAAAACCCACAGCTAACATTACACTCAACGGTGAAAAACTGAAACCTTTTCCTTTAAGATCAGGATCAAGACAAGGATTTCCACTGTCTACACTTTTCTATTCAGAACAACTACACAAGAAAAGGAAATAAAACACATCCTAATTGGAAACAACAAAAAACTTTCCCTATTTGCAGATGGTTTGATTTTATATACAGAATATCCTGAAAAATCCACAGCAAAGCTCATAGAGCTAAAAAATGAATTGAGCAAAGTAGCAGGATATAGGATCAATAATCAAAAACCAGTAGTGTTTCTATACACTAATAATCACAATCTGAAATTGAAATCAAGAAATAATTCCATTTGCAAAAGCATCTAAAAGAATCAAATATGAAGGGATAAATTTAACCAAGAATATGAAGGATTTGTTCATGGAAAATTACAAAATATTGATAAAAGACCTAAATAAATGGAGGAACACTTCATGGATTGGATGATTAAATATTGTATTGTCAAGATGTTAATTCTATCCAAACAAATTCATAGATTCAATGAAATACCAATCAAATTTCCAAAAGCATTCTTTGCTGAAATGGAAAATTCAATCATCAAATTATATGAAAGGGTAAGGTCCCCTGAATACCTAAAAACATCTTGAAAAAGATGTTTTGGAGGACTCAGACTTCATGATTTTAAAAATTGTTATAAAGCTACAGTAATCAAAACGTCATGATATTGGCACAAGGGCAAGCACATTAGAGCAATTGAATCAAATTAAGAGTTAAGAAATAAACCCTCACATCTACAGCCAATTGATATTTTATAAGGGTATGGAGTCCATTCAATTGGGAAAGAGTAGTCTCCTCAACAAATCATGAGGAGATTTGTATATCCATAAGCAAATGAATGAAAGTGAATCCCAACTTCATACCACTTGCAAAAACTAGCTCATATTGCATCAAAGACTTACATATTGGAAGCAAAGCTATAAAACTCCTGAAAGAAAACCTAGAGAAGCATCCTCAAGATCTTGTGTTAGGCAATGTTTTCTTAGACTTAACAACAAAAGCACAAGCAACAAAATAAAAATATATATAAAAGTAGAACACCAAAATTAAAACTTTTGTCCATCAAAGGACTTCATCCCCAGAATGAGAGTAATATTTGGAAACCACATATTTGATAAGAGTTTAATATCCAAAATGTATAAAAAATGCTTCTACAACTCAACAACAAAAATACAAACATCCAAATTTCAAACTGGGCAAAATACTTAAATAGACATTTCTTCAAAGGTATATAAATGTCCAGTAAGCACTTAAAAAGATGTTCAACAAAATTAGTCACTAGGGAAATGCAAATCAAAACCCCTATGACATAGCATTTCAAACCCATTAGCATGGCTACTATTTAAAAATGGAAAGTAGCAAGTGTTGGAAAGGATGTAGAGAAAGAGGAACACTCAGTCATTGTGGGAATACAAAATGGTATAGATGCTCTGAAAATCAGTTTGGCAATTCCTCAGAAAGTTAAGTATGGAATTGCTATATGACTCAAAAATCCCACTTTTTAGGTATCTACCCAAAAGCACTGAAAGCAGGGGTTGGACCATATATTTGCACACCGATATTCATAATGGCATTATTCACTATTACCAAGAAACGGAAGCAACCAATGTGTCCATCAAGAGATGAATGCATAAACCAAATGTGCTATATACATGCAATGAAATATTATTCAACTGTAAAAAGGAATAAAATTTCTGATGAATGCAACAACATGGATGACCCTTGAAGACATCATGTTGAGTGAAATAAACCAGACTTAAAAGAACAAATATTGTATGATCTCACTGATAGGAAATAATTAGAACAAGCAAAGTCATAGGGTCAGAAAATAGATTACAGGCTACCAGGGGCTAATTGTGTGGGTAGGGAATCAGGAACAACCATAGGACTGTACTACACAAAAAGTGAACTCTTACATAAGCTATGAATTCTACCTGGTAGTACATTATAATAATATTCTCTCATCAATTGTAACAAAAGTACCAAAAGGATGCAAAATGTTTAAAATGGGTGTGTGTATATGGGAATTCTATATTTTGTGCAGGATCTTTCTATAAACCTACAACTTCTATAATAAATAAATTAAAAAAGAAGAAACTGAAGTGCTAGTAGGCATGACAATTTGTTTTTAATGAAGGGAGCTGAAAACTGTAGACCAGTGAATTTAATGTAAAACAATTGGGTAAACTACTTTCAAGTGAATGGTTATCAAACACTTAAAGAATGAAGAAATTTTCACTAAAACTCAAAATGAATTTAATTAGAATGAGTTATTGAAGATTAACATCATTTCAAATTATGATTAGTATTCTGATAGTCCAACAGAATATAATAAATTTTATATATCTACACTTCAGAAGTTCTAAACATTTTCTTTTTTTCTAATGTGAAATGAGGTACATGTCCAGTTTAAGAAATTTGGAAAACAAAAAGGATTCTAAAGAAGAAAAACACTCAGAATTGAAAACCGAGATAAAACTTCTTTTAATATCTAAATGCCCTTGGAAGATTTTTTCCCTCTGTATATGTTGCATAATTTATCATATAAATTATATACACTATTTTAAATATTAATTAGTTGTTGGTATTTGTTTGTTGTTGATACTTTTCTGTCAAGTAGTATTACTTCATAAGCATTTTCCCATGTCATTAAATTTTTTAAAATTTCAATTTTGTGTCTGCAAAATATCTCATCTTTGATAGAACCATAATATATTTACCCATGTTCCTATGATTACCCATCAAGTTTCCCTCCCATTTTGCTTTTACAAATAATATTATTAATATAGTTGTCAATTTCTCTGGTTATTTCCTTAGAACACATTTATAGAAATAGAATGTATGCAGTATGAATAATTTAAGATCTTTGATTCATGTTGCCAAATTACTTTCCAAAAAGTTTAGCCATATTCCCTTACACCAGTAATGTATGAAAGTGCTTTTCTTACTGCACCCACATTAGCATTTAGAATGATATATTTCTAAGCCAGTAATGTACTTGGCAGTCTTTCAAAAGCCCCATATAGAATGTGGGCTGGATAGTAACATGGAGAAGAACATTCATAACCATTAGTCGTGTCACTTTTGAGGGCCTAGTTGTGATCTCAAATCTCCAAATCCATGGTCAAATCCTGCAGGTTCCTGAGGAATGTTTTGCAAACAGAGGATATTCCTTCCAAATGTATCTCCTTTACGCTGGGTAGCATATTGGTTGAAAACCTCCAGATAGATTAAGTTTTGGCAGATTTACAACCTGATCTATGTCTCCCTGGGATACAACATGGTACCCAAACCTTGGATTTCTATGAGTGAGTTTGTGTCTTCCCAAATTGATGAGAGGTGTTGACTCTAAACTGTGAGTGCATTAAGTAGCTCAGTACCAGCTGCATGGGATTATATGACCCCAAAGAAAACTTTTCCAAGAGACAGAGAAATATCCCAAAATAATTATTCAAAATTCTACAGCTAAATTGCTTACTATGTGTTTGTTTCTATTTAAGCAATTTACATTCATTTACTTATTTAATATATACAATATATTACTATATATACTATTGTTATTTCCATTTTTTTCAGATGAGGAAACTGAAAGACAATAAATAAAATACTTTGATTCCCACAGCTAGGAATCATGGAGCCAGGAATTGAATTCAGGTAACTTGACTCGACTTCCTGTATTTTTAACCACCTGTACACCTGTGTGTAGTACCTCTTGCACATACTCACAAACACAATCACACACACATCCTCAAAAAAGCACTGCTTTTTTGAGGATATTTTTTAACATCTTTATAGCTCTCATCAAAAGTTCTATCCATTTCACTTGTGTGTTCTTGGTGGTCTCCACTATGTCTTGATGATCCTGCCCATGGTATAGTTATTCAATAATATAAATATTCAGATTTAGGTGGGGTGGGGATGAGGGATGAAGAAAGAGAAGTCTAGTGTCCTGTGATGTCAAACCGGCAGCTGCAGAGCTAGATTGTCAAAACACACCACAGCAAAGCCCTTCAGCAAGAGGGCTCTCTGAAGTCCTGAAGTAGATGGAAAGGGAATAAGAGCTACAGCTAGAGCTGGAGATAAAGCTAGAGATGAGATAGATAGATGGAGATGAGACAGATCATGGACATGGACATGGACATGGAGGTGGAGATGGAGATGGATATATATATGGGGGTGGGGGAGGGTTGAGAAAGAGCTTGAGAGTACACCATCCTGGGGACAGATATACAGAACAGGAGCCGCTAGAAGGGAGTTTTGATTAACATCAAGGGTGAACTAAAAGTCCAGGGCCTGACCCAGTATGGATGGGGGATCAGAGGGGCAGGGTGGGTTGCCCTCCACACACTTTACACACAGAGTGTGTGCACGGGTGCTGCGAGTTTCCATCTTGACAGGTGTTCAAAAATGTGGCCATATTTCATTTCACTGTGAGTGACTTAATGCTTCCAAGTCTATTTCTCCATAGTTCCTCTAGACCTTAGGGCAGGGGTTCTTAACAAGAGATTCATGAGCTTGAACTGAAATTCAAAAAAACATTATTCTTGTGGAGACGTGTTGGTGCAGGTGTGATATATTTATTATGTAATGCACAGTATAGTGTGGACTTAGTAAAGGGTCGATGGTTTTCACCTGACTGGCAAAGGGGTCCGTGAAACAACTGCCTTAGAGTGTGTTTCAATGTTTCAGAGCCAAATTGCACAAACAAATAAAAGCTTCTGTTCAGATGTGGTGTGCACCACAAGTACTCACGTTCTATTGGCCAAAGCATAACACATACCAAGAGCAAAGCCAAATGGTGGCCAAAGTGTATCTGCCTACAAGAGAGTGGTAAGGGATGAGAGGCATTGAGCCTCTAGGTATTATATCTTCTTTATTTTCTACACAGGTTAAAATTAAGAACTAATTGTATATTGCCTGAATTGACTTCTAAGTTCCCTACTGGTAAGATTTTCTCTGTTATTTTGATCATCTGAGCATCTGAAATCCAGTAGCTTGAGGAAGGGCAGCCAGAAAGTTCTATCGGCAGGTCCTGGTAACTACTTCTGAGGGGAAAACTGATCTGGCCACACCATCCTTTATCCTTGCCTCAGGCAAATATATTTGGCAGTGATGACTTCCAATTACGATTTACCTCAGTCAAAGTACTGAAGAGTAAAACTAAAAAGTAGCAAGTCTTGCTACTCCAAACTTCCAGGAAAACGTAGTGACAGTGTAAACATGTCCTTATTTTTACAGGAGAGGGAACACTGTGAACATGTCAAACTTAAAAATCTCCTATCCTCCAAATCATATTGATTATCCAAAGGTTTTATAAAACCTTACCAGATGTAAGCTAAATTCTCAAATTTGCTGATATCATTTAGCATTTCAATCAATATTCCCCATTTCATTTTAGAACCATAGATAAGTCAAAATCTTTAAATTTGCATTGAGGCTAGTCCCCCTTCCTGTTTCTTTCCTATTTTAACTCCTTCTCAACAAAAACAGTTCTGACCTGCTTGACACAGGTCTGACCTGCTTGACACAGAGCACAGTATCACCTTTAGCAGCTTCCACTGGGATCATCCATCAAAACTTATGGCTCCATGATTCCAAAGTTTCAGTATATAGTTAGGGCATATAAAAATTCATAATGGCAGTCTTGTAAATTCAGAACCAAATCAAACTCCATAATCAAAAAAAATCTCCACTTCCCAATATATATTCCTAAAGTAAGCATAATCTTCATCCACTTAAATCTTGCCTTGTCATTTCAATCAAGACTGTCACTGTTTCTATTTCTTACTCCAAATTTCTCCATAACTGAGGCCCCTTTAGCTCAAAAGAGGCTGCTTTTTTGCACATTAATCATAACTGCAAAATCATCCTTAACGTTATCTAACAGGCTTAATGGAGGATTGCCAAACTACGGATCCTAGGAAAACTTCCATTCTACAGGATAATCTTTTCAATGGTATTGTTAAATGTTTCCTGATCAAAAAGAAAATAACTAACATTTTAAAACTTCTATCATGTAATTCTAGTAAAAATTGGTTCTCTTTACTTCTGGAGTCCTGTTATGTAATGATAAGGATTTTCTGAAAACAAGTCTGGGGCACACAGTGGAAGGCATAAGATAGCTGAGGCTGCCCCTCTTTTCTCTCTCTCTTTTTTATCTCCCCCTCCCCCCATACAGAGACACACATATACATACAAACATACTTCATTCAGTGGGAGAAATGGAACTCAAAGCCCAGTTTATTCTCTGCATCTGAAAATATTTGACTCCTATAATTATGCTATTTCTAATTTTGTAGAGTTTTATTCGCCATATTTTTTGTCATTTGGATTTGGAATAATTTCATTAATGTTTTCATTCACCTCTTAATTTTCATTAAGATATTCCAGAAAAGTGAAAGTTCTACAATTTTACTGTATTTGCAATTTGACAAGTTAGCTTTTCACAATCTTAACTAATAATGTTAGAAGATATGAAACTCCTGGAACAGACACAAAGGACTTTATTATTCATGGCACAGCAGGCAGCATCGACATCATCATAGTCAATTCCTCTTGCTCTGAAGTCCCACATAGGCAATACAGATGGTCCCAGAAGGATGCCTGCACCCTGCAATAGTTAAGAGTCACTGGAAGGATCTCAGAGCTTAGGGAACCTAGCTCTTTTAGAATGGAAAATAAGCATGCCTACAGTTTGCTCTGAAGGGATATACTATTCCCACCCTCTAAGACTGTAAGCAAACCAGCCCTTCATTCTAGAGAGAGACACTATTTCTACATTCCAAGATGATTTTCTATACTAATGTTCTTGAAAAGATAGTCTAGAACAAAGCACAGTGGGTGCCTCAATTGCAAGACTTGCAGAAATATGAGAATTAACCCAGGAAGAATTGTCTCCCAATAGTTTTTTTCTAACCTGTTAAGTTTTCATGGGTGCAGAGTCATTCTTATTAATCACTGTCTGACTTGTCAGTTGTCACTTAGGATACACATTAGCTATCAGTAAGTAAATAAATCCTGGCTCCTGATTAGGCCAAGGTATAGCCACATAAAGAAATGTATATGAGAAATGGCAGCAAATAGCTCAATTGTCAATTAATTTCTACAGGTGCTCTGAGTTTTCCCTCATATCTTCTACAATATGAATTATATATTCACCACATAGTATTTTTTTTTTCATACCAACCCAGCACAACCATATCACCCAAATCATGTTTATCCCCTCTTAGTCATGGTTCTGCAATAGAAAACTAAATGTCTAATGCATAACATAATGCTTGCTGCATTTGGCACTAGTGATTATTTAAGGAGTGAATGAAAGGAAAGAAAAGATAAAAGGAATAGAGAAAATGAAGGAAGATACGAGGGAGGAGGGGTAAGAAAGAGTAGAGTAAGAAAGAAGAGAAGGGGGATGCACTGGTTTGAAACTGTATGTACCCCAAAAATCATATTCTTAAAATTAATCCATTCCTGTAGGTATAAACCAATTGTAAGTAGGGCATTTTCATGAGTCAGGGTGTGGCTTAGGGTAGGTTTTAATCTTATTACTGGAGTCCTTTAAAATGGGGTGAATGCAGAGAGAAAAAAGCCATGGAAGGGAGAAGCTGAAAAGCAATGGAACCCAGAAGAGAAAGGAGAGTCTAGTAGATGCCACCATGTGCTATGCCATGTAACAAAGAAATCCAGGATCACTGGTGGCCCATCTTAAGGAGGAAAGCGTTGTCTTGATAATGTATTGGACATTTTTCTCAGCTTCAAGACTGTCAGCTTGTAAGCTAATAAATTTCCACTGTTAAAAGCCAACCCATTTTTTGGTATTGCTTTGAGGAGCTTAGCAAACTAAAACAGAAAAGAGAAAATATCTGACTCTATCAAAAACTCACGATGACTACTAAGTAATTTTTTATGTTTGTTTGTTTAAGAGATAATTTTCAAAAATTGTTAATTAATCACACATACAGGGAAAAATAAACAGTTTTCCATACTGAAAATATTTTATCAAATAAATTAATTTTATCATTTGGTTTTAAGAGAAGAAATCCATTGAAAAACAACTTTGTATATCAGCAGTTCAAACCAGAATTAAGTGGTTAGAGATTTTTATTTTAAATCCATGTACAGAACTCTTGAAAATAATAAGGCCTGGCATTTAAGCTCTTGAAGGAGAATTAAAGTGTCCAATTCTCTTTTGCAAATGTGTATTTTTGTTTATGGATTGTTGAATAAAATTAGAGTCAATTCCATGGTCGCAAGGTGAAGAGTGCAATTGTTTGTAGTATTTATTTGCTGGTGTATGTAATTGATTTAAAATACTGAAGCAATGATATGAAGTACAAAGAAATAAGATCAGAATGCACAGGGGGGAAAAAAACAAAAAGAATGTGAAATGACACAAAATGGAGGGCAAAGGAAAGAGCTCCAGCTTACAGAATTTTTTCCTGCAGGAATGCCTAAAGTAAATGGACTGAAGTAATAATAAAGAAGTTTGTAAAATTCTGGCAACTTGGAACACTGAGTTCAAATGAATGGATTTATCTCAGAAATACATAAAAAGGATAGATAAGATGTGCCTTCTAAAATAAAATTATGTCTTAAAAATTTTATTATTTCATTAATTCAGGAAGAGAAATATTCACATTCGGAAACAGAGTAAGTCACCTATAGAATGATAAATATTATATTATGCTGCAAGCATCCCTTACTGAGTCAGCTTATATATAGGCACTCTTTGGTAAATTGTAAACCCCTCTTTATATTTTTCAGTTCTTAATATATATTTTTATTAACTTCTTTGAATGTACTTACAACATGTTCTTTAAAAAGTTTGATTGATCAATCCAGAATCTGTTATTACAGCTGATTCTTTATTTGTGTGTCTAGTAATTTTTGGATGAAAACTGGACATTATTGATAATAACTTTTTTTGTCCGTAAGTCCACTTGTATTCCTGTAAAGATTGATGCTTTCAATTATATCACATAGAAACATATCACATAGAAAGCTTTGTGCCCCCATACTATCAACTGTCTAACACCTTTCTGTTCTAATGGCTTTCAACTTGTATATTTTTAGCCTGGACCCTGTGTAATTTAATGTCAGCCAGTTTTTGAGCAGAGATTATACTCAAAATTTGAACATCATCTCTTTGGTTTTGTTGTTTCTAGGAATTTGTTATTAATTTTCAGTCACTTTACTGGCCTTGAGCTCCATCCTGTGACAATTAAAGCATGTAAGACTTCAGCTTTTTACTAAGCTAAACATTAGTGAGCAGAAAAACCACAAATACTGCCTGTTGCAGCTCTGTCATTCAAGAATAGATTATAGTTCAGTTCCTATCTAGTTTTTCAACAGACTCCCCTTCATTTTTCCTACATGTGCCTAGGTTATCTCTCAGCCAGTCATATGAGCAGAGCTTTATATTTATAATATATGTTTTACTCCTGTAGTCCTTTTTCTGCCAGGATCTCTCCTTTAGATTTATAGCTGATCTATCAGATTTAAGCATTGTTTTTCCTTTGGTACATTGAATGAGTATGGCTAGGGCTTTCTGCTTCAGTTTTTCACTTCCTAAGCCATGAGTATTGGCTAGTATGCTTAGGCCAGAAATGAAAAATTCAGGATTTTTGCTGCTTCCAATTACAGTTTTTGAAAGGAAACTTTACACCTTCTCGTTGCTGATTTTGGATGATTTACACAATATTTAGTGAATTTTCATTATTATTATCTGTACAATTGCTCAAATGATTATTTCTCTCTACCAACATTACTAAAAGTCTCTTCAAACTTCACTTTTAATTCAATTATATAGATTGTTAAATCTGAATTTCACAGTAAGCTATTGTGTTCTTGCTTAAAGTTCTTATATTTTTTTCTATTTTAAGAATATTTAAACACATATATGCTTATATGTTTTTTTATACATAAATATCACATAAATATCAAATTTAGGTAAGTATTTTAATTTTTTGTTCCTCGTTATATAATCAGATTAAGTCTATCATAAACAAAGTATCAATCAAAGTTATCCAACATTTAAAGCAGTTTTTCCCACAATATTTTTTAAGTATAGCAAAAGATTCAGATACATGTTCCTTTCTGTTTCTTGAAAGATTTGGTTTTCATACATGTATTCAGAAAAATTGGCATTTCTGATTATTCTTTCTAGTAGGATAAATAACTTGTTTCATTCATTTATCCAATAATATGAAATGGCTCCCAGGTATGCCAGCTTCCTGATACTTATATCTCTGTGTCACTGCCTCCCCTTGAGTGTGAACTAGACCTAGTGACTTCTTTCAAACAGATAGAATATGGCAGAGATGATAGGATGTCATTTCTAATATTGGATTACAAAAAAAATATGACTACCATCTCACTTGTGCACACTCTGTTACTTCTAGCTTGCTTTATTTGATGCAGCAAGTTGCCATGTTGTCAGTACCTGTGGAGAAGCCCACGTAGCAAGGAACTGAGGGCAGCCTCTGGGCAACAGCCATTAAAGAACTGAGGCCCTGAGTCTAAGAAACTGAATCCTGTCAGCAGCCACATGAGTTTGGAAGCAGATCCTTGTGTTGTCAAGGCTTAAGATTATTGCAACCCTGGGATTGACTGCAGTAATGTAAGAGAGCCTGAGTCCCCAGATGACCTGTAGCCAGATTCCTGACCCACAGAAATGATGAGGTAATTAGTAGTGTTGTTTGAAGCCACAAAGTTCTGGGGTAATTTGTTATATAGCAGCAGAAAACTATTTCAATAATTATCTATGGAATCTTAAAAAATTTGGAAAAGACAAAGAAACTGCTTTAATTTTAAGGTATCTGACATGAATGACATTAGAAATACCAAGAAAATCTATTATGAGTTTATTGAAAGTATACTAATCTTAAAATAGAATATATATCTATTAACTATTTTATGGCTTATGGATATAATTTAGGATGATTCATGTCTTTATTCACTTAAAATATTTAAAAAATCTCATGTGTTAAAATGAATCTAAAAAACAATTCTGAAGATGTCCTTTATTTAAATTAAATATGCAAAAAAGTGAGTTTTATATTTATAATGTTAGATGCTCTCTGCCTTATGATTTCTTAACTTTATCTCCTATTATAAGTATGTTTTCAAAGAGACAAAAATTAATATTATCATTTGTGATGGGGATATATAAGACCCAGAGTTATTTGCATATGTGTCCAAGTTACTACAAATATTCTCTTTTAACAGAAATTAAAATATAAATTTCTAAAGCTTTCTGAATCTCAGGTCAGTGCTCTTCAAATATAGTTCATCTCAAAAGCAATAGCAAAAAAAAATCATAAATTGGAATTCCTTCAGGAATAATTTTAAATCTAATCAATACACAGTTTTAAATGCAAAAAAAAAAAAAAAAAAAAAAAAAAAAAAGCCAGCATCCTGGGAACTTGAAATGGTACCATTTTTGTTTTCCTCTTAAGAGAATTAAATTGGACCATCAATTGTGTTTCCTTTCTTTGGCTTGATCATTTTGAGATATTCATTGTAGGGACAGAAACATATGCTGAAAGATTTTTCAGAGTCATGTTAAAACATGGAAGAATAGACCCCTCTGATCAATACAATACAACCTAAACACTAAGTGCAGAACATCTAAGCATATGGCTTCACCAAAAAAAGTTTTACATTAGCAGTCATAGGCAATGACCAGTACAGTTCTACAATTTTAATAAACGCAAATGTCTTTATTCCACCCGTAGCCCTTTTATCCTGGATTACAACTGTCATCACCATTGGAGGAGTGTTGTTTATTATGAGAAACCTCTGACATTCCTTCTTTCCTTTTAATCTTTTCACTGAAGGCAAGACTTCTGAAGTTTAAAGCATTTCTCCCAAACCCTGTAGGAAGAATGAAGCTTCCTGAAAAGTAGAAAATTCAAAAGTAGGATCTTACTGCTTTTTAAATTGTGGTGAAAGAAAATCACTATTTAATAGAAAAATCCAGAGCTTATACAAACTCCCTTTTCCCACACTGTGCTTACCAGCTCAGAAAGAGAACCATAAAGGAAAGTGAAAGTGAAGTGAGGCTAGCAGTTCTGATATTTTTAAATTGTGTCAAAATCCTGAACATAGGAAATTAAAGCTAATTCAGACTGAAAAAAACAACAAAGGTGGAAAGATAACACAAATTTAGAAATGAAAATTGAGCATCATATAATTGTACTTTAGCCTCTATTCTTCAATCTTTCCATCACAAGACATTTGTTAATATGTAAAATTGTCTGTTACAGTGGATTTTAAACAATAATACTTTACTTTTTTAGCTCTAGATCCTTTTATTTTAACAAAAACACATTCAATAGTCCATATTATCTTATAGCATCAATACCTTAGTATGAGTTATCTAATACTATATAACAATTTACTCCAAAATTTTGTGGCTTAAAACAACACACATTTACTATTTCCCAGCTTGTTTGTGTCAGGAATCTAGACGTGTGTTATCTGCAGTCTCTCACAAGGCTGCTGCCATCGAGGTTCAACTGAGGCAAAAATTGCTGCCAAAGCCAAGTGGGAGTTGCAAGAATTCAGTTCCTCCTGAGTGGTTGAGCTGAGGCCTTTAGTTTCCCACTCTCTGTTGACTGGGAGCCATACTCAGTGCCTTACCATGTGGAACTTTGGAACATTGAGGTTTGGTACATAAAAGTGTATGAGCCAAAAAGGCAAGGGAGAGAGAGACTCTACTAGGAAGATGGAATACAAAAGCTTTTGTAACCTAAATATGGAAGTGGCTTCTCCTCAATATTGCTATATTCTATTAGTAAGGAGCAAATTATTTAAGGGAGGGTGATTATAAAAGGAATACCAGGAGGCGGCAGGGAAATTTGGATGCCATCTAAAAGGCTGCCTACCAGTTTCTACCCTCTGACTCCCAATTAATCACATCCATTTCACTATCAAAATACATTCACACACCCCCTTCCAAGTTTTCCAAGAGTCTCATCCAATGCACCATAAGCTCAAAATCTAGAATACTGTGCTCTAAATCAGGTCCAGGTGTGGGTGAGGCTCCTTGGGTATAACTTCTTAGATACAGCTGCTTGAGAGCAATTTGTCATGATATGTGGGCCTGTTAAACAAAACAAATAAGATATCTATCTCCACAAGTCCAATGTACAATCTGGAACAGGAATGGGTACAGATACTATTCTTAGAAGGGGAGAAAATTGGAGGCAAAAAAGCATCCCTGGCCATGGCAGTTTGATATAGTTATGAATTCCAAAAAAAGGTATTGGATTATGCTTGTAAACTGGTCTGTTCATCTGGGCACGAATAAGTTATGATTAAGGCTTTGATTGGGCCACGTCAGTAGGGCGTTGAGCACCACCCCTTGGTGGGTGGGGAATCAAAGATAAAAGACATGGCAAAGGACAGAGTTAGAGTTTTGAGTTGGAGTTCTAATATGGAGTTTTAATGCTGGAGCCCAGAGAAGCAAGCACACAGAGGAGATTGGTCGTGAGGAAGAAGAGAAGGCCCCAGGAAGAGATGAGCAGTTCGCCTCATAATCTACAGCTGACCTTGTGTTGGAAACAGAGGAGATGAGCCCAGAGAGAAATGAAGAGAGGAACCCAAGAAGCCTGAACCCTGACAAACGTCAGCAGCCATCTTGCTCCAACACATGGCAACAGACTTTGGTGAGGGAAGAAATTTATGCTTTATGGCCTGGTAACTGTAAGCTTCTACCCCCAAATAAATACCCTTTATAAAAACTAACCGATTTCTGGTATTTTGCATCAGCATCCCTTTGGCTGACTAATACAGTGGCCCATAGCAATTCTGAACTCTAGTTGTGCAAAAGCTGGAAGTCTCTTGATCAGGTTTCAAGGCCTCAGAATAATTATCCATAGCTTTTGGCTTGTTCCTGTGGGCTCCTAGTTCTGTTTTCTGATTCATCCTTTCTTTTTCATAAAAGTAGCATATGTTTAAAACGAGTTTTCTCAACCTACTTCCTAAAAGTAGGATTCTTGAAGTCCAACAACCTCTTTTCAAAATGATAGTGTTTTTGTTGATATACAGTTTTCACAAAAACTTTCTGGACCTTATGCAAAGTGTGCTGGAGTTCATGCCATTACTGATAAAAGCCAAACCCAGAAATCTCTTCATGGTAAACTCTTCTCTATCTTGATTCTTACTGAGATTGTTGAGGGACAAAGCCCTTAGCCCCCTAAAGGATCGTTCTTTTAAAAAATATCTGTGTCTAACACATGAAATTCCCTACTTATTTTGAGTCCATTAACTTTCTATTCCTCAAATAAGGCACATGGCCAAGCCCAAGATCAGTGGGCTAGAGAAGTATACTTCACAAAAGGGGGAAGAGACTAGATCTTTACTGCTCAATAATCTAATCTATCATAAAAGATTATATTCTTGTTGACACCATGTTCATAAAACTATAAATAAGCACAGCTAAACAATAACTTACCTAAAGATATATAAACATGTGAAGATACAGTTTTTTAAAGTTTTTGAAAAACCAATGGAATGAAAAACACTAAGTTCATAATAGTCATTAACTCTCTGAAGGGAGGATGGATTGATAAAGTAGGTACTTACAGTAAGATACAAAGTTATTAATAATATTCTAGTTTTAGTTTCAGTGATAGGTTCAAGGGTATTAATTTTATTAACATGTGTCATATTTTTCAAATATTGCACACGGTTTTTGGTTATGTAACAAATATTATTACATTATTAGAAAATAAATGCAAAGAACATGAATTTTGGAAACATAAAAAATGTGAGTTCTGGTTCTACTTACTATGTGACTTTGAGCAAGCTACTAATCTGTGTCCAGGTTTTGTTGTTGTTGATTTTTCTTTAAGATCTTTATATATTGGTGGTAATATTACCAATACAAAGGATGCTGTTATCATTAACTGAGGCAACATGTATAAATTGTTCAGCACACCGTAGATACTCAATGAATGATAACTCCTCTATGTTGGAAATTAATTCTACACATATTCCTCTCTTTCTCCAATTGTTAGTGTTTCTGATTTCACCACAGCCAACAAATAGCATTTATTTAGTTCCAAGAGGATTAAACTGCCACCAACAATCTTCTCTGGGAGATTTAAATCTGATACACAGCACACAACTCTGACAAATTTAAAACAATTCCATAGATAGCCAATGAATGAAGAGAGTATAAATAAGATTCAAAATCTAAAACTAAGAAATTGGATGTTTACACAAGCTGTGGCATGTTGAAATACATCAGTGGAGCAGTAAATGGGAGAAACTGAAGCCAGACAAACATGATATAGAGGACAGAATAATGGATTAGAGCTGGGGGGAGCCTGGGTATGAAACTCAGCTCTGCCACTCACTAGCTAAGTGTGAACTTAGCTTCAACTTGTCTAAAACTACCTCCATATATGTAAAATAAAGTAAAAAATACTAATTTTCTCATTGGACATCTGTGAGTAATATAGAACAAAATAGATAAAATCATAGTTAAAACATGATATTTTAATGCATCTTATTCAACATTAGAAAGAAGCAACATGACAATTTCTAGGTAGATACCTGGCCAATGGAAATTCTGGACATTCTCATACACACTCTTACCATAGCTTCTAAAGAGCACAACCACAGAGAGTCAATTTAATTGTTAAATTTTAATTTAAAAATTTCTACAGCTTAATGATGATATTAAATAATTGAAGCTATAAGTTTTTCACCATAAAATTAAAAGAAAAACAATGTTGGAAATGTAAATGTACTCTTCCTCCAGTGTGCATCAAAATCTATATCTTTTCAGCAAACACTTTCAAGTATCCAGCACACACATGGAAATGTACTAAATATCTGGGGGATTTATTTCAGACTTTCACTCTAAGTGCTCATCGAGTTGAAGAGACCAATATCTAGCTTGGTATCTGCCATAAAGTAGGCACACAGAATATTTGTTGAAAATCTAAATGACCCCAAATAAGATAATATCCTGAAGTCCTTGTTGAGAATTATGTTATTTTTTTTTAATTCTATATGTCAAAACATTTTGTCAATGATAGCAGAAGGACATGCTACAGTAAATATAAACTGATAGAGGGTAAGTTTGTGAAAATTTCAGTGTAACAAGTGTCAGAGCAAGCATTTAAATCTGCATATTTTGACTCTAAAGCATGTCTCCTCATGTACTGTGCTGTACTTCCATTTGGGTAAGAACTTACCTTGTGAAGACTTTTCACACCTCTATTCTAGTCCAAGAGAATGATATTTAGAAGGGTCACAAACTCATTGGTGATCGAGTTTGGGTCAGAATCCAGATTTTCTAATTCAAGTTCCAGTACTTATTCCCGTAGTGTAGGGTAGGAACGGTTAGAGTTTCTAAAATGTATTGTGCCACTGTACATCAACTATAAATTTAGGAATAAGAATAATTTCTTGGGTTGGGCAGACCTATATTTTCCTGCTAGTTTTCTGGATTCATGAAAGCACTGAGGCATCTTTTCTACAAGTCATGGATAGAAACTCTTACCATCTCCCCTTCTCCAAACCTTCCATTGTGATACCATACAGAACATAAAGGATTTGAATAATTATTTCTACCTCCTCCTTGACTATTTTTCTTATAATTCCTAAAAACATAATTGCATATACACTTGCATCTCTAAATCCCCAAATTTGACATGAATGGCCACTCCACAAATCCTGAAGCAGTCACCACATTACTATTCTCAAATGGTTCCAATAATGCACACAGTATTTGTAGACACTGCTGGAAGATACTTGAGAATAGGAGGTGGGAAAGAAGAAGAGGATGGAGTACAGGAGGAAAAAGAGTGTGAAAATCTGAATCAAAGCTCTCTAATGCTATGTTTATGAGACTTTCCAATGATTTAAGCCTGTAATAGTTGAAAAACATGTTATAGTGTTGCCCTTCAAATGTAAAGCAAATAATTTTGCTCGCATATTTTTTTTTTCTTATGTCAAATATTTCAAGGATTAGGATCCTGTTGGCAACTTAAAAGCCTCTGCCAGTGTTAACAGAATCTCCTTTTATTTTTCCTTTACATTTGTTCAGGCAAACGATGTAGATCCTTGATAAGTGTCTTAATCTGATTCCAGCTTGTCTTATCATTATTGACTCTCTTCTTTATGGGAGAGCAAATAAATTTAATGATGAGCTTAAAAGTGCTGTACAAAAAGTACTCTATTGCTTCCTATTTTTGATCAACATTACACAAAACATTGCCTGATTAGTTGTGGAGGGAGGGCTTAATGTATATTTCCTAGGGCCTTTCCTCACAGGACATTCTGTGTGAGCTCAGCATTCCACAGATTGGGCGAAATCAGTAAAAGAAAAGTGTTAATTAAGGTAAGTTCTGAAAAGACCACAGAGACAGGAACCTGGAGAGAGTTAAGCAAACCTATTTAAGGATATGAAACACTGCAGGATAAAGATTACACCTTTTGGTATAAGATAAGTTTCAATTCAATTCCCAACTCAGTCACTTATTAGCTCTGAACCTGGACCAATTACTCATTTCCTGTGAAGATCAATTTTCTCATTTATAAAATGTGATTAATAATGTCAACCACTTGGGATTTTATAAGGATAAAATGAGAAATTCCACGTAAATCCCTTAGCTCAGTGCTGGACACACAGTAGGTATATTACTGCACAGGCTAAGCAGTTATGACTAAGATATTAAAAAATACAATAGCTAAGAGAGATAGAAAAGTATTTCTATTTCATAAGACAGCCTGGGGAGTAAGGAGAGGAGGTAACTTGCTCAGGAGGTAATTCAAGGATAGACCCAGGTCCCTTTAATTTGTTGCTTTGTCACCATGTCAGATCATTCTCATCTGATGTTCAAAGTTGACTCTCATGGTATAGCACTCAGGGTCCTAGCAAGAAACATAGAACACAATCAAGTTGCATATTTGAAATGAGTTTAATAAAGGGACAATTTAAAATAGCAGGGAAAGGGTTAAGGGAAAGCCAAAAGATTTGAAGAAACACATAAGAACAGGCTACTATAGGGAGCCTTTGGCAACTTGTCTGAAGGACAAAAATCTGTAGGAGGGGGCCATTCAATGGAAGCTGTGATCTTTGGTTGGGAAAGCAGCGAACACACAGCATTCCTGGAATGAAAGGAACCAGGAAAATAAATATCTCAACCTCATTCTCCTCCCACCCTCTGATCTCTTGAGAGTGCCTTTTATTGGGAGACCCAAGAAAATCCCAAGGGAAAGGGAGCATGTGGATGTTGTTCATGAAGATAAGTCCACAAGAGCACAGAGTATATCAAAGGGAGAAGGAGAAAAACATCATGAACATTTCATCACTTATCTCCATCAGGAACTATTTTTGTCATTTTCCCTGAAGAAAATAAAAAGGTCCACAACACTGGCAACATATCAAGTCTTACCAGCTTTTGTATCATCACAAAGTAATGCCAATATTGTCACATTCCATTCTGGCGAGCAGCTTCAGCTACCATTAACACTTTTCATATAAGGTAACAGGGGAAAAGAAGGGAAAATGAACAATGAACTGACATGAATCATAGTTGTGACAAGCCCTTCTCCTGTAACCAGATATGAAGCCAAGGTTAACAATCATGGCTTCCAAACCCCATCTCCCCTTTCCATGCTCTCCTTACTCACTTACCTTGGCTGGACCATTTTCTTTACATGATTGTTGACCCAAAATTTCATTCCTTCAGTATCTATTGGTCTATTCTTTAGGTCTATTGGACAAGAAAGTATTAAGAACTTCCCTTTTGAGTATCCTTTGTTCCACCTAGTTCTCCTTGCCACCATTGTTTTGCAGCAACCCAGTCTCCATTCAGTAATTGGAATCAAGGAGATCAAAAGGACCAGGGTCCAGACTCCATTTTTACAGAAACCTTTCTCCCTTAGGCATTAGAACCTCAAATAAAGTAAGGTATTACTGAGAGAAAGCAAAAATTCTTCCAGTAATTTATTTGAAGTAATAGTGAGGGTGGACACTCAACTTCCACCCAACTTGGCTGTTTGGAAAAAGTCAACTTTGCAAAGTGTTGTCTTCAAGATGACCCTGCAACTGAGTCTTCAGTAGGCAAGTCTACCATTTTATAAAGACAGCTGCTTCTGTGTGACAGAACATGAGTAAAAGTCATTGATACAATGGGAGTAAGCTCAATAACTCCCTTCTTTTGCTGTAAAATGAATTGCTTGGTTAGAAGACTTATTTGTATGGGATATTACGGCAAAGTTATTTGTAAGTCCATGAATGGGAATTACCTCTCACTTCTGGAATGCATTTGCCTTACAAGGCATCTATGCCACTTCCTACCTCTTGCTTATCAAGTACAAATCAGAAAAAGATTATCATTATAACAGAACAGAATGGAATACTGTATCTGCCAAATGAAGGTCAGCTGCTTCTTATTTTTAGTGATATGAATTGGAGCAAAATAACTTTAGACTATACTGATTTTCACTGGTAATAATCTATCCAGAACCACATCAACAATCAGCATCCCTAACAGGTTAAATTTGCTATAATCTCTTCTTGTCAAAATATAAGTGGCAATTAGCCAATGTAACTCTCACCTCTCCTGGGATCATGTTAGAAATGCACAAACTGAGACTTCATCCTAGGCCTACTCAAACAGAGTATACATTATACAGGTTGCACTTTGGGAGGTATGGCTAAATCCTGTAGCTATTTTTCAAGATTCATTTGGGCTCGTCAAACAATCATTTAATGAGCATGTCAGGGGAATCAACATTCCTGCATTTTTCATTACTCTGAGGGTGTTGCTGTTGGATTATAATATTAGTATGGGAGTGGAAGTCTGCTCTACAGCTTTTTACACGTTTCGCTTAATCTTTTCTACCACGATACACCTCATTTCACCCTTCAGAATCAAATATCACATTAAATATGTAAAACACCTCAACAACCTTCCCATTTTGTTTCTAGGAACCTTTTGATTAATTAGCTATTACCAAGTCCTTGCTGTTGAAAACACTAAGCACCATGCCACCTCTGTTGTTGTTACCACTCAAACCCTGAAACCCATCTTGTCACTGATTTTAAGTGTCATTAGAGGTTCTCTACCTTCCATGATCCCATTTTTCTTATTTAGATTTAAAAAAAAAAATAAACCTATTGCAGTGTTCCCCATTTTCATTTCTTGCCTACAGAGAAGAGCCACCCTGAGCTTATCAGATTCAGAGACCCGCCCCTTATCACAAAGCCATGATTTACTGCTGTAGTGAAGAGATTGCCCTCCTGGTGTTTACCACTCGGTATGGGTCCAGGCTGACTTAGAATCCTATACATAATAGATCCATTTCAATATTCTCGTCCTTGTACCTGTGTACTCGCTCCTCTAGGGTGTGCCAAAGAAGTTCTGACATTACACCCTCATTGATTTATGCCTCATTGATTTATGCAAGCTCCAGTTTACCTCCCTCACAGACTATAAAGACCATCCCCAGGGTCTCAAGCCAACATTTAAATCCAGAACCCCAAGAGAGTACACTCATATCAATAAATTCAGGCTGATAAAATCTTATATTCTGTATGCTTTCTCTACCACCTTCAGAATAATCTCATTTATGATTTCTGGGTTCCTGTTGATAAAAATTGATAATGTCCTGTACAACCCTTTCAGCATAGAGGCTATATTTTCTGCCAAATTTTGCACTTTTGTTTTGGAAAGAGCCTAGGATCTAATTCTTATGGGTTTGGAATAAAATGAAAGAAGGTTGGGGCAGGTTCTGGAAAGAATCCCCTTATATGGCATCTACTTGAGGCACATTAATTTAAAGACTTATCAGGTAGGGAACATCTGTTTTCTTCTGAGAGGTTTCCACCAGAGAGGTAGATTCTGTATTTTTGAGGTTTCAAATTTCTCAGCTTCAAATATTTCATTATTAGGGTACCAATCTTTCTCTATCACTTCCTTTACCTTAGCAAAAGAGACCTAGTGGCTCTGAGAATTTAATTGGTGCTAAAATTCTGCAATTCATGGAATCAGACTCCAGGCTTGAACCTCATTTAGGCTTATCTTCACAATGGACATTTTCTGATTTTGCACCCATAGTTTGATTTAGACTTCCAACATGTGCCTTTTGGCATTTTACCTCTATAGCATTTTTAGGGCTAGCAAAAGCAACAGCTTATCCCACAATCTTTATATTAATCTGATCTCCTGAGGAACTAAGAGCCCCAGACCCTAGATTACTAGATGCATTACCTTCCACCTGCATTTTTATCCTGTGCTATCATGTGAGGTAATTTGACCAATTATGATGACATTAGATGCCTCATAGTATTTGTGTCCTTTTCTTCCAGCAAGGATTACCTCAGATATGATAGCAAATCTATCCTATAAACCTATTTAAACATCTTTCTCCTGGTGTTATTCCTGGTTCTATTTACTCTACCAACCAGGGACTCAGAAGGGAAAAAAAAAAATGGTGCATTCAAGCTAAAAGATGAGAAGAATTTTAATAAAGGAGCTATTGACCATGATTTAGATAGGTTTAAATGAAGACATCAATAAAGAAGCCATTATCACTTCTACCCCTGAAAAAGAAAGAGGGGAGAAAATCTCTTGGGACCTGGAAATTATAGTCACAGGTGAAGTCATAGAATGTTTCACAAGAGATATGGTCAATAGCCAAAAATGACTGCCCATCAGTAACACTCGAATACAAAGGAGACATGGGAGCACAATCCTACTTCCACCTACCAAAACCAATATCCTCTTGGCTGAACCCAGCTGGAAGCCAAAGAGCATAGCCAGTTTCCCAAGGCACAGAACAAGTGAATGAACAAGTGAACAAGTGGAGAATGGGTTTAGATGGGCAAGCAAAAAAATATCTGTTTTCCACCATTAAGGCCAAGATCTAGTCCATGAGAAGTGGGGAAGGAGTAGCAGAGAAAAACAACTGGCTTTAAGAATGCAGAATGTGAACGCATTGATTCCCCCCTACATCCCCCGTAATAAGTATTAGTAGTAGTATTGGTGGCAATGACAAAGTAAGGTTAAGTGAACTGAGTGAGAGTGCATCAATCATTTAAAAGATGTCTATTAACTGTCGACTTTATGTTAAGTATATTTGACAAGGGGTCATGAAAAAATCTTATGCACATTTCTTACTTTACTGGAGTTGTTTGACTTCCCACTCCAGTTAGCTCTCTACCAATCTTATAGATGACCTCTTTGGGAGCTAAGAAGAGATGAAGATATAAACTATCAAGATATATTTTAATGGCAGTAAAAGAGAAGATAGTGGCTAGGTAGAGCAAAGGTGATAGAATTCCACAGAATTTTCACTTGTTTCATTCAACTAATATTTTTATTACCTACTATGCATCAACCCTGAAACTTTATTACTTAATAAAAGGTCCTGCCATCTTGGGATTTTGTTGCTGTCTGAATTTATAGTGAAAATACATATTTTTAAGGGGGGTTGTATTAGAAATGCTATTTTAGATAAGTTTTGTCAGAGGAGTTTTGTCTGAAAAGGAAAAGATCTGAGGAGAGATCTGAATTCAGGGATGGATCAATCCACAAACATCAGTGAGAAGAATATTCAAGGTTAAGGGAATAATACTTCCTCACACCTTGAGGCAGGAGCATGCTCGGTGTAAATAAAAACCTGGAGCCCAGAACTGGAAATAGTGAGGGGACATCGATAGAAAATAAGTTCTGAAAAACCAATGAGCCTGATCACGTAGGGTCTTGTCCACTGGGAGACTTCGGGTTTAACTATGAGTATTAGAACACAGCTTTTACTGAGCCAAGTGACAAAACATTATTTCATTTTAAGTGGTTCATTCTTGCTTCTGTGAGAACTATCATGGTGGTTTTAAATATGATTGCTGGTGGTGGTGGTGAGAAGTGGTTGGATTCCCGGTGTATTTTGAATGTGTGGGTGGTAAAATTGACTAATTTATTAATTTGGGATGTGTGAGCGAAAAAGGAGATAGGATGACTCTAATGTATCTGAGCTAAGCAACTGAATGCCTAGGTAACATTGGAGGATGAATGAATGTGAGGAGAAAAAACAATTTAGACTTCTCTATTAGAGAACATATAAGAAGGTACTTAAATTACAGAACTGGACCATTTGTGTTCGAATGGTGAGCACAGGTAAAGAAGAGAATCATGTTGAAATTGATCATTTTGAGAACTGCAATTTAAAGTACAGGAAGCTGGGGAGGGGCTGTAGCTCAGTGGTTGAGCACCTGCTTCCCATGTACAAGGTCTCAAGTTCAATGCCTGATATCTACTTAAAAATAAAAGGAATCTTCTCACACACACACACACAAACCATAACAGTAAAAAATAAAGTACAGGAAGCTTTGTTTTCTGAAGTGCACGCACACATGTGTGACAAAGAGATGGGTGCCCTTTCTGGTATTTCCTGTCCTCATGATATTGTTCCCAATTGAGGACCATTTTCTTTGAAAAATATCTTAGCACTTCAGGGTGTCTGTGTGTTCAAAATTAGGCAATGCTAAGAAACTAAGGAAAGATTTCTAAAGAAACTAGGAAAAGAAAGACACACATATTCAAAATTGTATATTATTTAATACCATTCATTCCAATATAAACTAATTAAAGATGAACTTGTGATAGCAAATATCCCTAAAATGCAAACACCCCTGAGGGAATCAGAGATTTTTTTTAAATTTTACATTAGTGTTAATTCTTTCCATATGTTTTGTTGCCGGTCAGGCTCTGGGTCCGTGAAAACGGTGCCGCGGATGAGAAAAAAGGAATAAGACAAAGAGAAGAAAAACTGGGATCAGGGGACTCTCCGTCCGAACTGGAGAGAAGAGCCCAGCCACACCATAGAGCATGGCTTTTATTTGGTTTTTGAATCAATAGATGACAGTTTATATTCTTGAAGGGTTTACATTCCTGCATGTAGCAGATGTTGTAAATCTTATCTAACATAGAAACTCAGGATTATTCCCCACCCAGCTACTATAAGATCCTGTCTCATTATCATGAGACTAGGTTCTTATCTCCTACATTCCAGGGTGTCTCCTACATTCCAAAGTGATCTGCTTATTGTAGGTAGTCATGGCCTTTGAAACTCCATCAATGTTTATTTTCCTTTTTTTGCAAATCCTTTTAGATATGACTTGCACTGAAGAAAAATGAATTTTAATTGATTGTAATTGGGAGAAGAACCAAATATATAACTGTAAATTATGGAGAACACTTTGCCATTGGGAAGCTTTGAATGGTTTAAGCCACTGTGAGGCAGAGGATCTAGAAAACTGGCAAACTCAGAATTGAGAACTACTAGCACAGAAATAATGGTTAAAACCATGGGCATGGCTGAGAGGGAGTGTGTGCAGAGAAATTCAGAGATCCTTAGACAGAATCCTAGAAATACCAGCAATATATCTTATTTTCTACTCTATTCATTCCACCCACCTATTGCCAAAATAGAGACTCCCAGATTCATATTGGTAGTAAGATAGTTTTTTTGTTTTTGTTTTTGTTTTTAATGACTATTCAGTAAGTCTTTGTAGAATAGCTTGGAAATCTACTTTCTATTTCTAGGGAAATACCTTCTACAATGTCACAATAAGATTATGGACTTTCAGATAACAACCTATTTGTGAACTTCAAAGGGACTTGTGCATTCCTTTTACATTCCTATAACATATAAGAATATTAACTTGTGCATAAACACTTTTTCCTAATTACAAATATCAAGGTTTATGAACCTGAGTTAGTACCTCGATTCTAAGGAGTTAGCTAAACAGAATAGGGTAAAATAAGCAGGATTAGTGAAATTATCTTATGACTTATTAAAACACTGTGAAGATCATGAACATGTATTCTGATGTCAGCCTAGAGGATGAAATGTTAGTTTCAAAATAGAAAAATAAAGAGATTAGACCAATATTGAAATAAATTTTAATTTAGGCAGCACAGTAATTCAAGATTTAAATAGTTAGGCATAAATAATTTATGTAAGAAATATAAGAAAGAATATTTCAACACATTTGTGATCCATGATGGAAAAAAAAGCGGCAGCTTTTCACAGGGAAAAAAATGTATAATACTGTCAACCACTGGCCTTATTTCATTTGAGTTGTTTTAAACTGTTCAAGTTGTAATGAAGATTCTCTTGACAAATATTATTTGCTGAGTTATAATTAAGTTTCAAAGAGGTGAAAGGGCTCAAGAGAGGTCACTCGGGTGAGCTCATGTCTTCCCTTGTTCCATTTTAGTTCACCTTTTCCTAAAAGAGATAATACTCTACCTGATTGAATAAAGGCATATAATTTGGCTGATTTGGTGAACAGAACTGACATAAGCTTAAATTCCTTGGTGCTCAGTGATTTTTATGTCCCATATTTTGGTTTTACAATATGTAGAATTAATTCAATTTGTAAGGTGCTGTAATAGAACAAAGGTAATTATGAAGGATGTGTCAGCCTCTGTTAAAATATTACTGCTCTAATGTGCGTCTTGAAAAATATTTCTTACCATAATTGTGGTGAAGGAAAATATATTTTTTATAAATCTCTTTTGGGAGGTGAAACATATCTAAAGTGCATATTGCTACATAAGAATATGCAAATAATAAATAAAAACTTGCAAACTGAGACCCTAGCTTGCCTTCTAAATGCAATGAAAGGCAGTAGGCATGACCATAGATTAGTCTCAAAGAAAATAGAGGACAAGTGTGAAAAAATATATTTGTATGCCTGTTCATATGTGTTAGAAGATATAGCTAGGAGTGGAAGTATATGGAGAAATAATTTTTAGCTCAAGTCCTTACAAAAGCAGGGAAAACAGACAAAGAAGAAATTTCAACATGAACTACTAACTCAAAATTTTACTTTTAAACATGTGATTCATTTAAAGAATTCATCTTCAAATATTTTGCCCCCCCCCCACACACACACACACATACACACATATTTTCCTTTCTCTGACTCTGGATTCCAACTTCCATATTATGTTTGTGGCATTTGATTAAACAAAATAAAGTAGACATATAATCAAATGTATTGTTAGTGGGATATATTTCAGACATTGGAAATAAAATGCTGGGTATTTACTTATAATAAACATTCCTCTGTGATTCTTTTCATTTTGGTTTTGTTTTTTAGGTTTACTATCCTAGCACAACTCCTATAAATTGTGAGTTTTCATGGGAGCACCTTTCATTGGTTTCCATGATTTTGGAAATGACCCTTGTGGGGATTATCCCCCTCTTTCTTCTACTTTACTGGAGTACTGGGAGTGAGTGACACTGGATATATGTGTCTGATATGCTAACTCAAATTTTCCTTGGCTACCCCAAGATCTAAACATTGGGGTCTTGGTGTAATTAAGAAGCCTATGTTCACTGAGCCAAGCCACATTCTTCGATGTAGCTTTACCAAGAATAAAGTTCTTCTGATCTCAAAACCATTCTTATTCTAGTTATTTATTACTGTGTAACAAATCAACTAAAAATTTAGTATCTTCAACCAAGAACAACAACTTATTTTGCCTCTGAATCTACAATTTGTGCAAGTCTCAGTGTAGATGACTCAACTCTGTTCCACATGGTTTCAGCTAGAGCAGCTCAACGGGAGCTGGAAGAGTCAATACCAAAATAACTAACTCACAACTTTAGCAATTTGGTGCCAGCTGTTGATGGGAACTCAACTGGGTTTGTTGGCTAGAAGCCTCACTTCCTCTCCATGAGGGCCTCTATGGCATTTCTCACAGTGTGGTGCTTGGGATTCCTCACAGCATGGTGGCTTGGTTCCCAGAGCAAGTGCTCCAAGAGACAGGAAGTGAAAGCTATGTGCTTCTTAAGGTCCTCAGAAACTGGTAGAGCATACCCTCCACCACACTCTGTAGGTCAAGTAGTCTCAGAAGCCTATCCAGATACCAAGGAAGGGGACATAGACACCCACCTATTGACAGCAGGGCACCACATTTGCTATCATCTAATCTAGCACAGTTCTCAACTCAGGAGGGTTCTTAATCAGCTCCCTGGCAATATCATCATATTAGTAATCCTGGCATTCTTGGCACATAAATTGATCAATAATGATTTTTTTAGTGTTTTATTTATTCTTTTCTTTATAAATAATAAAACTGGGGAAAATGATTAATTTACTTTTCCGAGTTCTCCCAATGAATCCATGACAAACAAAAAACAAAAACCACAACAGAAAAAGAGTTAACATACTAGGTTGTATTCTAGAATATTTCAGAAGTGAATTAAAAATATATGTTCACACAATTCAATTAAAACATGTATTGAGATCCTATCATGGGTTTTACGAAATTCACAGCAAAATAAGTCATCTGACCTCAGACAGCTGACAATAGAGGGGAGTAATACATAAAAAGAGCCATAATACAAGCCAGAATGAAATAAGCACTAAATTCGGCTGCATTGACATGCTCTGGGATGGCATACATTTGTGATTTCAAAAGAAACTCATGCTAGAATTACTATTGTTCCCAGAAGGCGAGGATTATGTCATATTTTATCACTGCATCCCCAGTGCCTGACACAGAGTTGGTGCTTAATTCACTTTGCTGGAAGAAGGAATTGGCCCTGGTTCTGTCTTTATTTCGGAAACACTTTTGATGAATTTATAACAGCAAATGGAGTTTTGAAATGCATACAGCAAGACACATGAGGATATATTTTCTTAAATTTGATCATTTATAGAGATGAGCAAGAGTGCTGTAGGAATTGTTAAGTACAAAAAATGATTTTGTGGAAAGAATTACATCTTATAGATATTAGGATGGTTTTAGGATTCCTTAGGGACAGTACAGGATTTTTCCCAAAGGAAGCACTAAACTTAGGATATCTCCAAATTCACATCACAGAAGTAGTCAGGAGATTTTATAGTTCAGTCACCAACAGAGAGAAATGGCAAAATAGCACAAAAGACTCTTTTTTACACAGCGCAAATCATGTAGCAAGAATAAGATTTTCTGTTTTCTATATTATCAATATTGCTGAAAGAATTTCCTCTGGGATAGGTAACATAGAACTAAACAGGCCATTCAGATGCTGTCTTTAACTTTAAATACCGATGAGCCAGCTACTATGATTGCCCCCTTCTTTCTATTTATCAAGTTTCAGATAACCTCATAATGCTTTTTGTCTCTTCCTTTCAGGAACCATTTTTCTAGTCTCTAGATAAAATTGCTTCATTCCTAAATTCCTTTGAAAAGTGGACTTCTATCAGCCCTATTTCACCTGTACTGAGCTACAATGGGTTCTAATGATACCTCTAGTTGAAGAATAATTTTCAATTTACTTTTCTGTTCTCTCCAATAAATTATCAGCTTCTTAAGGATGGGCACTGTGTTATATTTATCCTTGTGTCTCTAGTGCTTAATGCAGTCCCTGACATGCTGGAGAGGACTGACACATGCCTACTTAACAAAGTAAAGGATTGCGATGTCCAGATAAATACAAGGTGAAAACAAAGGATGCTACTCTGAAGGGAAAAAAATAAGATATAATGGGGAATGCCAACATAAAAGAAAAGCAGTGAGGAGAATATGAAGTTCAAAAGCTCACATTAGATATTTTGCAAGTTACCATTTACTTTTGTACTCCAGTTTTAAGAAAATTAAATCATCAGGTATATTTTCAGTTCATTTAGAATAGTATTTTTCAAACATTTTGACCACCATTATCAGTAAGAATATATTATACATTTTTACATAAAGACCCAATGTATTAGCCAGGATTCCCTCGGGAAACAGAATCAACAGGAGATATCTGTTAATAATATGAGATTTTATAAGAGTCTCTCATGCTACCGTGGGGATGCACAAGTCCAGGTTCCGCAGGCAGGCTGCAAACCAGGGGCTCCGATGAAAGTCTAATGAAAGGTCCTTGATGAGTTTCCGGGAGAAGTTGGCTGTCCAAAGACGAGCTGGGAAATTCTTTCTGAATATTGAAATCATTCCCCCTTTTAAGGTATTCAACTCATTGTATAAAAGCATAACTCATAGCTGTAGCAATCTCCTTGATTGATGCAGATGTAATCAGCCATCCACCCAGTAAACTCACTGGTGACCAAAGTCCATAAATGCTCTTGTTTTAAAATTAGCCCAGTTCTTGCTGGACCAAACACCTGGACACAATTACCTGGCCGAGTTAACACATTAGACTAACTATCACACCCAATATTCAAATATACACACATACACACACAAAGACTATTCACAAACAATACTTATACTACATGTAATGACTTCCAATATTTTTCCTCTATTATATTCTAGTCTACATTGATTTTTTTTTAAAAATTGACATCACAAATCATTAGTGGTTTGTGACCTGCAGTTTGGAAATGTGGTAGATGAGAAGGGCTATGAGGACACACAACCAAGGTAGTGTTGCCTTGTGCAGGGCGTCAGTAAAAACAATTTGCAGGAGTACTTAAACCTACAGTGTGGTTTTCGTCAGCTGACAGTGGAGAAGCAAACAACTACAAAGGTGACATGATGAATCTAAGGTCCTGTAAATGCTCAGGTCTCAGGCCTTTACAGAATCTCTGTCCATGGCAAACACATGTAAAGGGACTTCTTAAATCCTTTAATTATTTTATGTAAAGTTTCAGGAAAACAATTTAAGCAAATGATTTTGAGTCATCATGTCTTGAAGGAGTACAAAGTATATTACAGGGGAAAAAGATATATTTGTAGGGAAAAGAAGAAAGCAAAAGGGAAAACAAAGATTACCTGCTTTAAGGTTATAATTACACTAACTAATCATTTGGAGAAAATGCTATTTTCATTTAGAAAGAGATTACTGAAGATGAATCTTTGTATATGTAAACACAGACTTTCAAGCTACATCTAATTATTTCTGTTTCTAACGTTGATTTGCTCTGCATAGGACACAACTCTCCTGTTTCCCAAAGTCCTCATCTGGGTTCCTTCATCTACTAATTACCGAAGTATATATACATCACCAAGATTCACTTTTCCTTTCCCAATGATTAAAAACTAGTTGTCTCTATTTCAAATATCTCTGAATTCACACTCTTCCAGACTTTCTTTTTTTCTTTTGATTTTTTTTTAATGATTAATTTATTTACTTTTATCCACCCCCCCCCATTTTTGCTGTTTTTGTGTCCATTCACTGGGCAATTCTCTGTGTCTCTTTCCTGCCCTCTCTTCTCATCCTTCTCCTCCTGTCTTCACCGGGATTTGATCCTCAGAACCTCTGGTGTGGGAGCGAGGCTTCCTACCACCTGCGCCACCTTAGTTTCTGTTTTTTTCGGCACATCTTATCTTGGCTCTCCCTTGTGTCACTCTCCTGTTACATCATCAGCTTGCTCCGTGGCTTGGCGGGGCCTGATGGCTCACCCGTTTGCGGGGCCTGGTGGCTCACCCACGCATGGATCAAACCCAGGTCCCTCCATATGGGAGATAGATGCCCAACCATTTGAGCCACATCCACCCCATACTATATCTCTTAAGGTTGACCAAAGATACCCAAAGTTACAGTCTTTTCCCATACAGGATGGTCATATAATAAATCAGGCTTGGTTTATCACCAGCATTCCAAAAGCCAGACCTAGGGAGGAAAACTAAGTTCTTTATCTCTGCAAATTATTCTTTTATGTGTCTCAAATTCATGGCTTTCTATACAAAACTGTCGAGAGATCCAAGGCATTTGACATAAGCTCCCTCTTTACACTGCCATCCTCATGGGTCAAGAGAGTGATCTGTGTAGAGAAGGAGACCCCTCCTGTACAGGACCCTAAGCCTCCTTTATCAGGAATCAAATACAAGACTTCAAACCCTGCCTACCTCTGGAAAGACCTCTACTCTTATTGCCCCTTTCCCACCAGAGTTCCCACTAGTATCTTTCAGGGGGCTTCTGGATTTGTCTTATCACTCTTTTTATTCACCCCTATTCATGTTAGTCACCACAGAATTCCAATGAAATTTTTCATGGTCCTGAACCTAGAAATGTACTAAACATCATATTTGACCCTTGTTGCTCTTTTCAGATCATCCCCCCTGCCCCATTCCTAAAATCCTTCAGCATTGGACCTCATGCCTTCAAACGACAGCAAATACTACTCCTGCAATACATACATACAGACACACATGCAGACAGACACAGACATGCACATACTCGTGCGCACAGGTGTCATTTGTCACAGTCATCTACCATCTCTAGGTCATGCCCCTCATTCTTTGAAGACTTTAGCTTGTGACTTTCTTTAGTATTACTCCTGTCTTTAATTATTGCTCATTTCAATATTTCATGGATGAACTCCTACCACCACCCCACCATCACCCGAGGACTTTGACCTTTCAGTTCATTTACCACCTAATTTCAAATAAAAAGCCCCTTCACACTACCTTAGTCAATGACCTCCATGGCCCGCAGGCCAAGTCTAACCTCTTTTGTAACTAGAGGTTTATTTTAATACAGACATGTCCATTGGTTTATGTGTTGCAAAGTTGAGTAGTTGTGATAAAGACTATAAGGTCTGAAAGCCTAAAATATTTACTACCTGCACTTTGCAGAAAATGTTGACCAACTCCTGCTCTAAATCTTGACATCACCAGTGATTACAAACCTTCAAATATCTGACTATCTCATGACTAACTTCTCTCGTCCACCTGCACATTGATAGTAACTAGAGGATAACATCCAGGGACACAGTGTCATTTTCAATTCATGACTGATTACCTCATACAGGTTATAATGATGACAAGTAGTATACAGAGCTATTCCCTTTACTTTCCCACTATCTAAATTTTGCAAATTTTCCTGTCTCCTCAAACTTTTCCCTCTCCAGTGTCATTCTCAGCAATGACCTGGCTTTCAATTAAACTGACAAAATTACAACCTTAAGAAGGAAACTTTAAGCAAGCCACCACCACACTTGTCCACCCCTTTTGCATCTGTGCCCTCTCTCCTGTTGTTATGGAGTAATGGAAAACACTTCTACCCCATCCCATCTCTTTTAACCTGCTCAAAAAAAAAAAAAAAAAAAAAAACAACACTGTAGCCGGTATGAAATTATTTCTTGAATCCCAAAAAAAGAAGAATTTTTTGTTTGTGGGCTGGTCCCACAAACATTTTTTTTTTAAAAAAAGTGAAACCTTTTTTTTTTAATTGGACTACCTCACTGAGGCATGACTCAGGTTGAGTTTCCATCTTTTTGCTAGTTCCAATAATAATGGAGACACACCAGAAAAAAAGAGCTCTGCCATTTTTGGTCCCACCCTGAAACAGAAAGGAGAGGCTCAAGCAGCTGAGGCCCTGGGGAAAGATGAGCCATTTGCCTGATAGCTTGCAGCTGAAATTGGGAAGGAAGTGGTGCAGACTAGCTTGAGAGAAGAGGCCTGGCAAGAGACAAGTCCTAGGCTTGGATGCCCTCAGCTGAGCTCCAGGAGACAGTATAGCCAGAGGGAAAGGCAGAGACCAGGCAGAGCTCACCTGCCACCTTGCTTCAACACATGACAGCTGATTTGGGTGAGAAAACACCTCTTATGGTATCTTGAGTTGGATTTTTCATGTCCTTGGAACTGTAAGATTTTACCCCAAATAAATGCCCTTTATTAGCATAAAAGCCAACACATTTCTGGTTCTTTGCATCAGCAGCCCCTTGGCAGACTAAAACAAGCTCCCATAACTTCCTCCCTATGTCCTGAGTCTTCAAAATTCTCCTGTCTACTGGAACATTTCCATTCACATATTATCAGACTATTACCTCTTCCTTCTTGAAAAAGTAACACTCTTGACCTGTACTCCTCCAACTACCACTCCATTTTCTCTTTTAAAGCAAAATTTCTTGAAAAATGTTTTTATTTACTGCCTCTAATATTCTTCTCTCATTCTCCCTTGAACCCACATCTGTCTTTTCCACTGTTAATTACTTTGTAAAGGTCCTCCAAACTCCATGTTACTGAAACCACTGGTCACTTCTCTGTCTTTCTCTTACCTGATACTTCAGCAGCATTAATACATTTTTTCAATTAGACTTCCAGGATACACCTGCCTAGTTCCCTCCCATCTCTCTGACCTCTACTTAAGCATCTTCATCTGCTCATCTTATGAATATTGGAGCACAGCAAACCCAAGTTCTTGGATGTCTTCTTTTTTCATCTTCTTTTACTTTTTGATGATCTCACCAAGTCTCATCACATTTAATACCACCTCCACACAGATAACTTCTAAATTTATATCTACAATTGGGATTTCTTCTCTAAACAACTCATATGTTCATCTAATCAATGGACATAAACACTGGGAAGTTGCATAGGCAATCTCAAACATTTGTCCAATACTGCAGTCTGGATAGTTTCCCCATTTTTGCTTCTTTCATGGCCTTGGCCCAGCTCAGTTAATATACATTTCATCTTTCAATTTGTTCTGGCCAATAAACATTGGAGTCATCCTTGACTTCTCTCTCATACTTGACATCCAAACCATTAGCAAGCCTGGCAGAAATGTTTCCCGAATCTCACCACCTTTCACCATCTCCACTTTTACCAACCTGGAGCCAAGATATCAAAGTCTTTACCTGGATTATTTCACTGGATCCCTAATTGATCTTTCTGCTTCCATCCTTGAGTACCCTTTCATCTAGTCTCAAAAACCCTGCCAAAGTGACCTTGTTTAATTATAAGTCAGATCATGTAACTCTTTGATTCTTAAGTATCCACTGACCCCCTATATCACCCACAGGAAAAAAAAAAAATCAGTTCCTTAAAATGACCTAAAAGGACCAACATTATCTGGCCCCCCATTGCCTCCATGATCTCTTCACCTACTCCAGACTCTCTGCTCATTCTGCTCAGTTAGTCATGTTTTCTTCATGCTTTCCATTGAACCCACCAAATACACTCTCTCCTGGGAGCCTTTGCACTTTCCTCTCAGGCATCCACATGGCTTTGTACCCCTTACTTATTTCAGGTCTTAGCTATTTGTAATCACCAAGTGGTCTGTCCCAGCCACCCTAACAAAAATCACCATTTTCCAGAATTTCTTATTGCCCTACCTGCTTTATCATTTTATTTAACATTTATTATCTAATATATTATATACTTTATATATTTTGTTTATTGTCTGCCTATCCCACAAGACTCTATGCTCTTTGAGAGCAAGGACTTTTGCCTATTTTATTCACTGCTCTCTCTTCAGAATATTTGTTGAATGAATGAATATACCCCTCAATCAATGAATAGCAAATGTCTTGTTCTTATATCTCAGTTTAAATTTCTTTATATCTCTAAATTTTATCACACCCCTGAAACAGTTATTCCCTGCTCTGTCTTCCCATATTACTTTGTTCATATCTCCATTACAATTCTCAAACATTTTACTAACATAATTAATTACTGACATATCATTTCCCAATGAGACTATGAAGTATTCAGAGAAGGTAGAGTTCCTTTTACATGTTTATCTCTGTACTCTAAAAACTAGAAAGGTTCTTGGACTGTGGTAGACAAGCTAGTTGAATGAGTTAATGAATGAATGTTTCAGTTACCAACTATATATTTAATTAGTTGCTTGATGTCACTGATTTTGAATTTCTTATCTGCAAGGAGTAAAACGTATATGTTTGATTCTATTTAAGCAAGATTTATATTTTACAAAGTGGGTTCTATAAAATATTAGTTCTATGAGATGTTTTCAGAAAATTTAGTTCAATAGTTATGGAAATGCTGATTACAAAATTACTCAGGTTTTACAATGCACAAATACTGTATTAAAGGCACTGAGAAGTCATGTAATGATTTGATTGATGAGGGAATACATTTTCACATAAGACCTATCCATATTATATGAAACTAAGGTTACATAAAACATAGTCTGGGGAATCCTTTACTAATACACACATTTTTAAAGATATTTTCAAATAAAAATAATTAAAATAACTGAATATCATTAGTCAAAGTTGGACATTTACCAGTAAATTTCCATTTATACATTCCTAGCTTTAGGTGATTCAATCACTAATTTTTCCTTGTAATTTTATTTTAAACTCAGAGAAAATGGATATTTTCCTTGGGAAAAAAAAAGATTTTTCTATATTACTCTATAAGACATCATACATTTAAACTTTTCATTTGAAATAAATATTTATTCTTAAGAAAATTTAATTTTCTTTTTACAGCTGATCCTCCAAGCAGAAACAAAATTCAATTTCTTTCAATGAAAAGGTTAAAGAGCATCTACGACCTGTATCTTTTAATATGTCATCCAGAACAACACAAGAGCTGGAAATAAAATGTTTTTTTTTTAGTATCTCAACAACTTCAGCCATTTTTGTTGATGTATATAATGGGTATTGTTGGCTGCCCGCTCAATATCCATTCACCTTTTCACCCTTCTAAATAGGGTAACATTTTTTGTCTAGTTAGCTACCAGGTAGCTACTCTCTACAACCTATGTGCTTCAGGGAGGTTGGACCCACCCACTCCTAAGGTGAGCCTATATAGTGAAATTCTGATTCCATCCCAGGCCAAACTCCATTCAGCATTCTCTTGTCCACAGGATTTAGTCTAGGAATGTGTGTGTGTGACACATTTCAGACAATGAGGTCTAAAGGGAGAGTTATGAGAGATTAGGGAGGGGAGGCTTTCTTTTAAAATAAGAGTCACCAGAAAAGAAGTGCTACCTCCTCTGATTGTCATAGTTGTGGATTTGAAACTTGAGTTACTGCAGCTATTTCTGGACCATGAGGAAGACAAAACAGAGTTTAAAACCAGTAAGATCTCATAGACTTCCAAAGTAGATACTACCCCAAATAGTGGGGCTCCTGAGGGCTCTGGAGACACCCAGGTCCTATGTTAGGGCATATAGTTCCAGAGTTTGGTGCCTTGCCAGTGGGCCCTACTTTGGATTTTGTGCTCCTGAAAGTGACAGAGTTGAACTCAATTATGTCTCCCTGTACATGGTTCATCTGTCCCTTCTATTTAAACCTATACTTGCTGCTGGAATTTGTAGTGTATGTCCAGAGACTCGAGTCTTTGGGCTGTAATGTGCCAGCTGGGCCTGGTATCTCAGCAGAGTTGCAATACCTACTCTACAGCTCATTGGATTCACCCAGACAACTGGTGGGGAGATGATGATGGACAACAGCCATCCCAGGGAATGGAGAGAGTCAGCAGCTGCAGGCAGGATAGTCCCATCCATCTTCCCCATGGGATATAAGCCCCCTCTCAATTGGAGGTGGAGTGGACATCACCATCCCAGAATCCTCGGGATTGGGGGAAGAGCTATGGACTAGAGTGGACTTACTGGTATTCTACTATAGACATATTGTGATTCTAGCAATGGAAGAAACTGCAGCATTGATGTGGAGCCAGTGGCCACTGGAGGCTGTGGGGGCAGGAAGAGGGAAAAACAGTTGTAATACGGGTTTTTTTTCGAGACTTGGGAATCATCCTGGGTGACGTTGTAACAACAGATATAGGCCATTTTATATCATCACATAACATACAGAACTGTGTGGGAGAGAGTGTAGACTACAATGTGAACTATGGTCCATGCTTAATGGCAAAGTCCCAGGATGCATTTATCAACTGCAATGAATGTGCCACACTAATGAAGGATGTTGATGTGGGAGGTGTGCGGAGTATGGCATATGGGAATCCCTATATGTTTTGTGTAACATTTATTAAGTATCTTTAAAAAATTATAGAAATGTATATTTAGAAACTGAAATTATTCTGTCTCTCTTTAATTCCTTCACCGTAATGCACAGATGGTCTCTGTTAATTTATTAGTGCCTATTCTCCATATATTTTCTCTGTATGTAGTACACTAACTTACAGTTAAACACACACACAAACCTGTACATACATGATGATATTCTTTTGCAGAAATAGAATCATAGTCTACATTTTTAAAAAAAGAGCTAGACCTATTGGATTAAAACATCTGCCTTTGTATTTTATATAGGAATAGACTTCTCTATCTTTATCCTTACTTGGGGTCAGGTTTTTTGTTACTGCAAAGTGAAATCATTCTAACTGATACATTTGCATATTTTAATTTCAATGTAAATTATTGATATAGAAAACAAGAGAAAATGCCAATCACTTTGTCTAGCTAGCTAGAGCCTTAGAGATATATACAATACTTATGTATTAATAGTCAAGATCTATTTTGGTTGCCTGATTTATCAGAATTAAACTGAATGTTTTCCGTGTAGTATTCTTCATAATATTAAAAAACCCAGAGAGATATTTTTATTTCCTCATCAGAAGAATCTTTTTTAAACCTAATCTTTTTGACACCAATAAACTCTACCTTACTGACTTTCACAAACTGATTTTACACCATGAAGAAAGATTTTGCACATTTACAACATAATTTTGAAAGAAAAGCACTCAAATGGGTAGTAGACATTTCCTTTACTTAAGATAACACTTCTAATGTAAGTAATTCTTCTAATGTAAGTAATTCTTTAAAGAAGTTTTGTTTTTCTTTTTTTTTTTTAATATAATGAGTATTTTTTTTCCATCTTATCCTAAATTAAATTTACAGTTTTTAAGATGAAAATGGAAAGATCTTTAAAGAAACTAAGACACTTAGAAGTAAACAGAGGTTTTTTTGTTGTTTTGTGATTTATTTTTGTTTGTTTTGGGTTTTTTTGCAGATTTAAGTAAATATTGACAAGTGTTTTAGTTTGCCAAGGGCTGCCAATGCAAAGTACCAGAAATCTGTTGGCTTTTCTAATGGGAATTTATTTGGGGTAAAAGCTTACCATTGGCCATGAAATATCCAAAGAGAGGCATCAGCAGAGATGCTTTTTGACCAAAGTCACCTACTGTTGATGCCGGTGTGTTGTCACATGGTGAAACAAGATGGCCACCAATCTCTGCGAGGTTTCAGCCTTCTCCTCAGGGCTCACCTTTCCTCTTGAGCTGCTACAGGGTCCCAGCCTCTTGGGGCGTCGTGATTTAGTGATCCTGTGATCCTCTTTCTCTTGGCATAGGGTTTGTCTCTTATGGCTTCTGTTCCTGCAGCTCAGCTGTAGGCAAAATTGGAGTCTTTTCTCTCACATGGTTGTTCTTTTTTTCCCTCTTTAGGTTGTCTATGTGAGTCCATTTATGTCAGACCCAGCAAGGGGGCGGGGACTCAACCTGAGTCACGCCTCACTGATGTAGTCCAATAAGCCCTACAACAATCTTAACAGGCAATCTAATCAAAAGCTCTTCAATTGAATTTAATGCAATCAAAGGATATCACTCCCAGAAGAAGAGATTAGTTTAAAACCATAATATTTCTCTATTTCAGATTTATAAAATAATCTCAAACTGCCATAACAAGTTTACAGAAATAAATATACCATGGCCCAAGTAAAATGGGGGACAATATAATTACTCAAGATGTAGCAGGTGATGGTGGGTTTTAGACACAGCATTCAGAAACATCCACTGTGGTGGTCAATTTTGAAATAAACAATGCCTTGAAATGTTGTTTTTGTTTTCAATTCAAATGTAGAATACAAAAGCATATTCAGAATTCAGAAATTAAAATGGAATTTCAACATAGCTCCCTATGCCAGGTTATGCTTTTGAAAGTATATTCATTTTAGATATATTTTACAGAAGAATATAACACAATATAAGCTTCATTATACAAGAAATTACTGTACAGCTGTGCTATGATCTAGAAGTAGATATGGAAGTTTTGGGGGAAGTCAAGAACACACTCAGCTGCCCTCTCCCAACCCTCACCTATCCCCCTCCATTCCACTCTTGCTTGTTTATGTATAGGTGTGTTTTTTATGCTTCCATTTGGACCTTTTTGCATGCAGGTATTTGGTATGTGTGTAAAATTATACCAGTGCAAATTACAGAGAACCTAAATTACCAATATTTATATTTTAATAAGATTTGATAATTGTGCAATTAAATTAAGGACAATCAATTATTAAAATAATATTTGAGTTTAAAATAAAGATGTTTTCCATTTTATCACTAAATGTAGCTATAATAGTATCCCACGGTAGGCATAAAAACAGTATCACAAACCAGGAGGATTAAATGATCAGAAATTTATTCTTTCATAGCTCTGGAGTCTAGAAGTCCAAAATCAAGATGTTAGCAGAGCCAGGCTCCCTCTGAAATTGTAGGGGAGAATCTTTCCTTGCCTTTTCCTAGCTTTTGGCAGCTATTGGCGATCCTTGGTTTGTGGCAGCATAACTTCAATCTCTGCCTCCATGTTTGCAAGGCCTTCTCTACTCCACTGTACCTGTCTCATCTAAATTTTCCTCTTCTTATAGGGACACCAGTCATATTGGATTAGTGTCCAATATGAGACCTACCCAGTTTGGCCTCATCCTAGATAGTCACATCTTCTAAGACCATATTTTCAAATAAGGTAACTATATTAGTCAGCCAAAGGTGTGCTGATGCAAAAAACAGAAATTGGTTCGTTATCATAAAGGGTATTTATTTGGGGTAGAAGCTTACAGTTACTAGGCCATAAAGAATAAGTTACTTCCCTCACCAAAGTCTTGCCACATGTTGGAGCAAGATGGCTGCAGACATCTGCCAGGCTTCAGGCTTCCTGGGTTCCTCTCTTCCTGGAGTTCATTTCTCTCTGGGTTCAGCTCCTCTGTTTTCTCCACAAGGTCAGTTGTAGACTATGAGGCTCTCGAGGCTTTGCATCGCTCCACAAGGCCAGCTGCAGTCTATCAGGCAAATGGCTCTGTCTCTCTCCTCCAGGCATCTGCCATGTCTAAGGAGCCATTTCTATTCCTTTGTGTTTTTCTCCTGTATGTTTACTTCCTGGGCTCAAGCTCAAAACTCCAGCATCAAAAACTCCAATTCTGTCCTTTGCCATGTCTTTTATCTGTGAGTTCCCACCCACCAAGGGGTGGGGACTCAACACTCTACTGATGTGGCCCAATCAAAGCCCTAACCATAATTTAATCATGCCCAGAGGAACAGACCAGTTTACAAACATAATCCAATATCTATTTTTGGAATTCATGAACCATATCAAACTGCAAAACTTCACCCTCTGAATTCCAAAAAGACATTACAATATTAAAAAAAAAAAAAAAAAACTTAAATCAGTAATAATGCTAAGTATAGAATCACATCACAGTCAGTTTAAAGAAATACAGTTTGTTTTAGGGCAAAGTCCCATCTGCTACAGACCTCTGAAATTTACAAAACAATTTATCTGCTTCCAATACACAAATGGACTGACAAAGGATAAACATTTTCATTACAATAAGAAGAAATATGGGTACAGAACAGTTCAGTAAACCTGCAGGGTATCCTCCATTAGATTTCAAAGTCTGGGAGTCATTCTTAAGATGATGGTTTCTTCTCCTTGGTGTCTCATAAGTACCCACTCTTTCCACAGGCTTGCCCAATGGCCATTTTCTTGGTTCCAACCTCATCAAGCATCTGTTTGTTGACCAAGCTCTAGACCTCACCCTCTGAGAGCATTGGTGTGACTGCCACACCTTATCCAATCTTAGGGATAGAGACTTAACCCCCCTAGTACAGTGAAGTGAAGACAACATCCTCCATACAGGCATATAGGCTTAACTCTCTCAGAGCAACGAGTTGGCCACCTTGCCTTCCCTAATCCATGGGGGACAGGCACACCCCTCTCAGACCTACGGGTGCTGACCTTAACTGCTCTAATCCTTGAGGAAAGTGCTCCATCCTGTCTGTACGCTGGGGTGGCAAAATTCTCCCAGAACATGAGACGGGAACATCCACCCTCTTCAACTGCTGGGGCAAACTTACTCTCTCTGTACACAGGGGTGGGGTTCCTCTTTTGGCCCAAGGTGATGTCTTAATTCCAGATCTCTGCTTCCATGGATTTCCTCTTGAAGTTGTTTCCTCTTCAATCTCTCCCTTCCATGTCCCTTTTAGTCCAAGCTGTCAGTGGTTTTTTTCATACAACTGTCTCAAAAAGCTTGTTGGTTTAGCATGCAAGCAGGGGTCCAAGCCATCAGACAGTAAGACTTTCCACAAGTCTTTCCGAGATAACTGCATTTTCAATCCTGATTTACAAGTTCCAACTTTAGTTAAGTCCTCAAATGGGGCACTATCTTCTGGGACCTTGATTTCCAGAGGCTTGGAATTTCCAGACTCAGTTTCTGTTTTCTTTTGCCCAATAGTTCAGTCCTCAGCTTATCTCACTTATGTAGCATTTTGCTATAAGCTGCAAGGAGAAGCCAAACCACATTGTCCAATTTTTTCCTTGGAAAGTTCTTCAGCTAAATGCCCAGGCTCACCATTGTCAAATTCTGCCTTCCATAAAACATCAGGAGTCAATCTCGCTAAGTTCTCTGCAACTTTATAACCCGATTGCCTTTCTTCCAGTTTCCAATAATAGTTTCATCATTTACTTCTAAGGCATCATAAAAAGTCTCTTTAGAGTCCATATTACCTTGAATAGTCTCTTCAAAGCAATGTAGGTCTATTCTACCAAGCATCTCACAATTCCTCCAAAAAATGCCCCTTACCCATTTACAAGACTGTTCCAGCTTTTTAGTAATTGCAAAAAGAACTTCCTATCTTGGAACAGCAACAACAACAAAATTCAGCATTGATTTGTATTATGTTTATAGAGTAAATACTTTCAGCAATTTCAGAAGCAACCCTAAAAGAAAGAAAGAGCCAAGGGTTCCCACAAGCCAAATAAAGAAAATCAAAATAATAATTATAGTTAAGGGAAACAGGTTGTGTTTGTGAAATCACAAATTCATAATGGCAGAATGCAGCAGAAATAGAAAAGAAGGGTGGCTGTGATCAGGCACGACTGCCTGTGCTTTCGTGTTGGCTTATAAGGCACAGCCATGCATTATGCTCTCTGCCAAAGAGAAAGAGAGAGGACACCAAACACTATGATTGAACCAAATTGTTCTGAAAAAAGAAGACAGGAGAGAGTAAGACAGAACAATACCAGTGGTCCTGAATAACAGCCACATGGAAGCTTTTCAACAATTGATGAGCTCATGTGAATAGTCACAAAGATAACTGACCACTCATCCATCAGGAGACATAACAGATGTGAGCACAACAATGTAGAGAGAAGACAATGGATTGAGACCCTAAGCCTGCTTTTCTTTCCTTCTGCAAGCAGACCATAACACTGGAAATGTACCGGAATAAATATTTCTCTAGCCTTAGGAAACTATCAAAAATAACTGCAAAGTTAAATCCATGAAAGTATAAAATAATAATAGTAGTAGTAGAAATGCATTGCAGTAATTTCAAGAAATTCAGGTATAAATACATAAATCTTAAATTTGTGGTATTAATATTTTTACAAACAGTCTAAGTTTTTGCTTTGTAGCCATTGCAAATTTTTTGCATTTCTAGACTATTTTTCTGATGTAAATTTATAACTTTAGTAAAAGTAAAGGTTTGCAAAAATAAATTAACTTATGTAAATTAAATAACATTAAGAAAAACACATTAAATAACTTAACCAAAGTGTACACATCTGGGAAACTTAAATGTTAACTATAACATTTTTGCTTTATTACTTAGTTAACTTGTTTTTAAAATTTTAGGGGAATACCGTTTAAACAGTTTTGTGAAGTTAATCAATTGAGCATCAAATTATAATTTGATGAGGGACTGTCTAACCTTCTTGCACAAAAATACATTGGGTTAAAGAATCTGCCGATAATATAAAATTTCCCATATTTTAAGAACCTAAGGCAAATTCAGAATATCAATATATAAATAGCCTAGTTCCTTCCTGGTTTGTTCTTTATTAATCATATATATAATAAATTGCATCATATAAATAGTTTTGAAAGGGGGTGTATTAGTCAGGGTTCTCTCAACAGAATCAACAGGAGATATCTGTTAATAATATGAGATTTTATAAGAGTTTCTCATGTGACCGTGGGGACGCACAAGTCCAGGTTCCTCAGGCAGGCTGCAAACCAGGGGCTCCGATGAGAGTCCAATGAAAGGTCCTTGATGAGTTTCTGGGAGAAGTTGGCTGTCCAAAGATGAGCTGGGAAATTCTCTCTGAATGTTGAAATCACTTCCCCTTTTAAGGCATTCAACGGATTGGATAAAAGCGTGACTAATGGCTGATGGCAGTCTCCTTGATTGATGCAGATGTAATCAACCATCCACCCAGTAAACTCACTGGTAACCAAAGTCCATAAATGTTCTTGTTTTACAATTAGCCCAGTGCTTGCTGGACCAAACACCTGGACACAAATACCTGGCCAAGTTGACACATTGTCTAACCATCACAGGGGGGAAATAACCTTCAAACGTAATGATAATCTTGTTTACAAAACTTAAAATGCCATTTGTGACAATTTATGGTACAGAAAAGATATTACGTGGTAGGCATCCTTAGCCAAATTATTGCTGTTGTGAAAATAATAGAACTTTTCACTTTTCAAAGATAAATTCTGAACTAAATTTTTCAATAAAGGTCCTCTGCAATCAATTTTATTTTTTCTTTTTAAGAATTAATAGCAAAGTGGAGTGGCTAATGTTAACACGGAAATATCATATAGCCCTGAGAATGCCAAATCTTTGGATATAGTCGATTCTTTCATATGGGCATTTCATAATCATGCTGTACATTTTGAGACTGTTTTTCCGATGTGAATTATCCAAATGGGCCCTTTTAATTTCATACCTTGTGAAACTAAAAATATCAGTAACACATTAATAGTGATGAAAGCATTAAAGTGTGCCTTCCCTTTCAAAGAATGCTGCATGATTTTAAAGGTCATTTTCACTTTCAACATGACCTTTACCTTGCCATCTAAAATTAATTGTAATATTTAAGAACAATCCAGCAAATAATGGCTAATGTATTATAGGCCAAACACTCTTCTGTGTTTAGAAAGTATTAAAAAGACAAAAGATTAGGCTTTGTAGAAAGTATTTCCAAGGGTTGCTAGGAGGTATTTCCAGGATTTGACTATCATTTGAAAGGTTTGGAAGCCAATTTGCCTTCTTTTAATTTAAAAAAGATTTTTTTTTATTTTTTATTTTTTAAAGGTACTTAGATTATACAAATGTCACATAAAAAATACAGGGAATTCTCATATGCCCCATTTCCCACACCTCCCACATTTCTCCACATTAACAACATTCTTCATTAGTGAGGTACATTCATTGCAATTGATGAACACATTTTGGAGCACTGTCACTGAGCATGGATTAATCTGCCTTCTTAAAGTCACATGGCTCTCTTTACTTTCTGTGACATATGCATGACACGTTAATTTGAGATGTCCAGTACCATGTAGACAGCATTGCTTCTTTTGTGCAAGAGAACCCTGGAACTTGACAGGTCTAGCCTCCATCTTAATAAAGGAGAGTAGGTTAAAAAATAATATGATTGTATTTCCGTAGTGTTCTTACATCTACTTCACATGGATTGTATTTAGCTACAAACTACAATCAGCATACACTTTTGGCATGAGGTGAATGGTGTTCAATGCAGACAAGAACTAGGGGCAAAAGACCTGGCTTCTACACCTGTCTCCACCACAATTCAAGCAACTCCACTGGCTTTGGCAAATAAATTAATCTCTGTAGTGCTCAATTTTGCCATCTGGAAAAATGTCAGCGAAACTAGACCTGTGGTTTTTAATCTGTGCCCTGCAGAGCTCTAAAAGATTCAGAGTGGCAATCTGGGGGTCCCCTCGTGGTAAGGACACACAGTGCTTTGATCCTCTATAATGAACTTGGTCAAAAGATTTCTGAAGCTTGCAAAGAGTACAAATTGCAAAAATAACTGGATTCAGTGGTCTCCAAGATTTCTCCCAGCTCAGTCTATGCAATATATTTCCAGTTCTCAGTCTAGTCATTTCATAATATTAAGCAGCTTCAACCTGAATTTGATTCACTGTATCATGCTTAAGGGCATGATGTTCTATTCGTTTTTTCAGTGAAAGAGTTCTAGCAAGGTCTTCAAAAGCACACCTCCTGTGACTTACTACAGAATGGATACTCATATGAGAGTTGAATACATTTGACAGTGTCCATTTTTTTATTTTAACTTTATAGAAAGGGGTATCTTCCTCCATATGTTCTATAATTATCCTCATAAGGAAACATGTTACAACATATGTCACTTCAATTCACCACTTCTGTTAGGATTCAAAATTCTGCCAGATTAGCTTTGTTTGGGAATGATGAATACTTGCACTTAAAATATCCCATTGGGAAAGCAATCTAAAACGTGAGGACAATTTAAATTCTCTTTACAGCTGACTAAATATAAAATTCTAATCTAAAGGCATCCGTGGATCCAAAGTGGAACATCAGAGTTCCTAGAAAAATTACCTAATATTCATATTTTGTATTATGTGAAGTTCCTGAAATCTTTTACTATTGTGTTTGACATATAATATGTATCCTTTTTATTTATTTATTTATTTATTTATTTATTTTTTACCGGGAGGTCCCGGGGATCGAACCCGGGTCCCTCCATATGGGAGACGGACGCTCAACCAGTTGAGCCATATCCGACCCTGTATCCTTTTTAGATTGCAGGTTGAATCGTGGTAACACATGTGTCTTTTGAATACCTTAGCATCATTAGTCACATGTTCAGCTGTAGAAACTTACTGGTTTACCTAAAAAAAATTATAAAGGAAAACCTATAGAGTGGGCAAGGAAATAGCCATTGAAATAAATGTGAGAAGTTTAATGCTTTAGGAAAATAAACTAAAATGCAGAGTCTGAAAATTTGTGTATCTGGTAAACGAATGAGAATCCTTGAAAACAAATTTCCCACTCAACTCTCATTAGTTAGCCCCTGTAATTTCAATCTTTGCATAATTAGAAGAAAGGCTAATGAATGTTTGGAGAGGGAAATACTTCATACTGTATAAATCGTTTCTTATATTCATACAAACATCATACTTACTGTATACGTATACGTATATACATATATATTATAGAATGACAGAGCTTGCACATTTAGGTTGAATTCTGAATTTGTATCACTTGGTTAAATGTGAGCAATCACCATCTGATCTGGCAATCTCTGTTTTTGGCTCTCTCCTCAAGACTCTGGTTCACCTCAGTTTCCTGAAACCAGGATGGATAGCTCCTCCTCATCTTGACATCTTTCCACCTCCAGGGCTTGCATCTTCTCTGTTCCTTTGCCCCAGGGTTCTCTCTACCACTCTAGGAGATGTGCAATCTTTCTTCAAGGCCCCAACCCAGAAGTACCTGGGACTTAACACTCCTCTGGGGCAGTCCTCAACCAATTAAGGGCAGGATTTCTTGGGAACCTAAGAAACTGGCTTTACTAAATTGCCAGCATACTTACAAATGGCACTTTATATTTGTGTAATGGGTCATATACTTATGAAAATATTGTTTTAAGTGGAATCTAAGGATTTTACTTGTCTCAATTTTATAGAAAAGCCAGAGGAAACTATGTCTGGAAACAGATGAACAATTATCAAACACAATTAGTTTTCTGTGTGAAGAAACAGAGAACAAGAAAATAGAAATTTACATGGTACTCTGGGGCAAACTCTAATTAGTAATTGAACGAGAATCTACAATTTTCTTTTCCAAAAGAAATTTGTCCATGCCCTCAAATCTCTTTTTAAGTGTAGATATCAAGCAAATACAAAATATAACTGTTTAGTCTCCAAAAGGAAAATAACTCAATATCTTAATTTTGTTTACTCTTTGCTGCATAGTGCTATCCATACTTTTAAGTTGTCCTTTTCAGAAGTCACTATGTACTTTTTGGAAAGTGCTGATAGATTCAGGTTAAAGAGTCCAGGTAAGTGCACACTGTAATAAACCACATCTAAAGAGTGTGTCAGCAGTGAACTATTTCTCAAAGTGGCTTTGAAAAATAACATCTTTTTATTAATTGGCTGTTACTTTGAACTGTTTTTCCCTTTTTCTATTATTTCTCAGCATCGTGAATAGCAGTCTTTCAATGTTTCAAAATCTATCCTTGATAAACCCAACATACAGATTTTTCCCTTAACATACACATTTTATGGCAACTTCTGGGAATGTTTTCCAATGACATCTATAGAAATAGTAACCTGAAGGCCTAGTCTCAAACCTATTTGTGTGTGGAATAATAACCATTACCAAGCCGCATGCACAAAGCACACCCTGAGGAGGGTCGGTGGATGGTGCAGGTGGCTTGAGTCTGATCACTCCGATAAAGATCGTGGTGCAGGACCCCAGTGTGGAATTCGCACGCATACCTCAGAATGCCAGGTTTAAGTTGTAGATTTTATCACCACGAGTTTCCTGAGGTGGAAGATGTAGAGATGGTGAATGGAGGGTCCATTGCTGAAACGGGGGCTTATGTCAGCTTCCTGGAATACAACAACTTGGAAGGCACGATTCTTCTTAGTGACTTGTCCAGAAGCGTATCCGTTCTATAAACAAACTCATCTGAATTGGAAGGAATGAATGTGTGGTTGTCCTTAGAGTGGACAAAGAAAAAGGCTATACTGATTTGTCAAAAAGTAGAGATTCTCCAGAGGAAGCAATCAAATGTGAGGGCAAATTCACCAAATCCAAAACTGTTACAGCATTCTTGGTCATGTTGTTGAAGTGTTAGAATACACCGAGGACAAGCAGCTGGAGAGCCTGTTCCAGAGGACTGCCTGGTCTTCAATGACAAGTACAGGAGACCTGGATACGGTGCCGATGATGCATTTAAGCATGCAGGCTCAGACCCATCTATTTTGGATAGCTTAGATTTGAATGAAGATGAACAGGAAGCACTCATTAACAATATCAACAGGCAGAGGAAAAGAGAGGTATCTTCAATGCTCAAATGGAGCCCAAAGTGGTTAGGGATACAGATGAAACCGAACTTGCAAGACAACTGGAGAGGCTTGAGAGAGAAAACGCAGAAGTGAATGGAGATGCTGCTGCTGAAGAAACGGAAGCCAAAGCTGAAGATTAACTTTGTGGGAAAAAGAGTCCAATTTAAGACTATAAAGCAGCCCTTCCTGGCTGGATAACCCTAGACTTGAAAGTTTTCTGTAATGAAAACTTCAAAGTGGATATTTTTTATTTCCAAGTATTTAAATGTTCCAACAGACCTTAAATTGAAATGCCCTCCTAAATATTAGGTTTTCCACATAGTAACTTCAACAGATTGAGCATTTTTTAAGGGAGTGGCCTGATTTCACTAGAGACACATCTTTAAGAACAATCGTAAAATCTGGCCTGTGATTTCCATTTCTGATGTCTCCAACTTGCACCCCTTGTAGTTCAGTGCCTCTGTGCAATTTACCAGGGGCACCCACAGCAAACAATTCCAATCTTTCTATAGAAAGTATATTCAAGCAAAAATTAAATAAATTTCTGGGATATTTAACTATAAAAAAATAAACATTACTAAATCAAGGATTGCCTACTAATAATATTTACCATTTACATAATTCCACTGAATTACCAAAAGGGCAAGCTCCAATAATGAGGAAACTGGTGACTCCAGGAAAATTTTGAAGTGAAAAAAATCAAGCTAATAAAAAGAACAGAGAAACACACCCGGAAAAAAGGCCGTTCGTATTTTTGTCATTATGAAAAAAGCTGTTATGAACATTTGCACAAAATGAATATAAAACATTCTATTTTCTGCAAGTGGGATTGCTAGTTCATAGGGTAAGTGTATATTTAGATTCATAAGAAAGCCTATTGTTTTGTTTTGCCCAAGTACTTATACCATTTTACAATCCCTTTTTATAACATCCATTGGGAGTTCTGTTTACTCTACATCCTCGCCAACATTCAGTGTTGGCAACCTTTTTAATTTTAATCATTCTGGTGGGCAGTTGTACCTCACTGTGGTTTTAACTTGTACTTAACTCATAAATATCAGTATAAAGTATGTTTTAGGCATTTGTATAGCTTACTTTATGAAGTATCCAAGTCTTCTCTTTTTTAGTCAGTTGTCTATCTTTTTTACTATTGCGTTAAAGGTACTCTTTATATAGCTTAAATAGCAGTCTTTTGTCAAATATATAGTTTATGAATATTTTCTCCCAGACTGTGGCTTCTCTATTCATTTTCTTCACCATGTTTTCCAATGAATAGATTCCACTTTTTTTTTTACGAAGTTAAATTACCTACTCTTGGGAGATAATTCTCCATAGATCTTGACATTATAGCTCATCTTATCAGTAAAGGGTGTATTAGTAGCTTTGTTCAAGCATCTCTGCAAAGCTGCTGGCTCTGGTACAGGGAATAGATTTGCTTTCATTCTAGGCTAAGAAAAAAGCTGAAGCCCCACCAGAGTCAGTTCAGGGTGAAAAAGATAATGTCTCCTTAAAAGGGCATATTTGTGTTTTTACTTGGATAATAAAGATAATGTCTCTCTCAGAGAGAGGAGGATGATAAGTTTGCCATTAGCTTATTGTAAGATTGGGGGTTTACTAAGTTCGGTGGTCCTCAGCTATGGCACAGATTCACCTGCACCCACCTGCATCAACACTAAGGAACTTGGGAGTAAGAAGAATCAGTAAAAAATGAGAGAGGGGATATCACCACTCTCAGAAATAAGATGATACTTTGAAAATTTGTATGCCAACAAGATGGATAACTTAGATGAAATGGAAAAGTTTCTAGAAACACATAAGCAATCTACATTGATGAAAGAAGAAACTGATGAATTTAACATACCAATCACAAGTAATGAGATTGAATTAGTCATGAAAAACTTTCCAACTAAGAAATGCCCAGGACCAGATTACTTCACAGGTAAATTCTACCAATCATTCCGGAAAGAACTAATACCAATCCTGCTTAAACTCTGCCAAAAAATAGGACTGGCAGGAACATTGCCTAACTCATTCTATGATGCCAACATCATCCTAATACCAAAGCCACTTAGAGATACCACAAGAAAAGAAAACTATAGACCAATCTCCTTAAAGAAGCTGGATGCTAAAGTGCTCAACAAAATACTTGCTAATTGTATTCAACAACACATCAAACAAATTATACACCATGATCAAGTGGGTTTCATCCTTGGTATGCAAGGATGGTTCAACATAAGAAAATCAATCAATGTAATACAACACATTAACAGGTCGAAAGAAGAAAAATCACATGATTTTTCTCTATTGATACAGAAAAAGCATTTGACAAAATACAACATCCTTTCTTGATAAAAACACTTCAAAAGATAAGAATATGGAGTGGGTATAACTCAGTGTTTGAGTGCTTGTTTCCATGTATGAAGTCCCAGATTCAATCCCTGGTACCTCCTAAAAACAAAACAAAACAAAACAAAACAAAAACAAAAGCAAAAACAAAACACAAAAAAAAACCCACATAGGAATATAAGGAAAGTTCCTCAACATGATAAAGGGCATATATGAAAAACACACAGCTAACATCATACTCAATGGTGTATGGCTTTCCCTCTAAGATCTGGAACAAGACAAGGATGCCCACTGTCACTGCTCTTATTTAACATTCTGTTAGAAGTACTTGTTCAAACACTTAGTCAAGAAAAAGAAATTGGAAAGGAAGAAGTAAAACTTTCACAATTTGCAGATGATATGACCCTATATGGAGAAAGCCCTGAAAAATCTACAACAAAGCTTCCAGAGCTGATAAACGAGTTCAGCAAAGTGGCTGGATATAAGATCAATATGCAAAAATCAGTAGCATTTCTGTACACTAATAATAAGCAATCTGAGGAGGAAATCAAGAAAAAAATTCCATTTACAATAACAATTAAAAGAATCAAATATCTAGGAATAAACTTAACTAAAGGTATAAAGGACTTATACATAGAAAACTCTACAACATTGTTAAAGGAAATAAAAGAAGACCTAAATAAATGGAAGAATATTCCATGTTCATGGATTGGAAGATTAAAGATCATTAAAATGCCTGTCTTGCCCAAATTGATTTACAGATTTAATGCAATCCCAATAAAAATTATGACAGCATATTTTAGTGAATTGGAAAAGCCAATTATGAAATTTATTTGGAATGACAAGGGGCCCTGAATAGCCAAAAATATGTTGAAAAAAGAAAAATGAAATTGGAGGAATCATGCTACCTGACTTTAAAGCATACTACAAACTACTCTGGTCAAAACTGCATGGTATTGGCACAAGGATAGACATACTGACAAATGGAGCTGAATTTAGAGTTCCGATGTAGATCCTCACATATACAGTCAACTGATATTTGACAAGGCCACCAAGCACACTCAACTGGGACAGAATGGTCTCTTCAACAATTGGTGCTGGGAGAACTGGATATCCATATTCCAAAGAATGAGGGAGGATCAAAATCTCATGCCCTATACAAAAATTAACTAGGGAGCAGATGTGGCTTAAGCAATTGAGTGCCCACCTCCCACAAGGGAGGTCCCAGTTTTGGCTCCTGGTGCCTCCTAAAGAAGACAAACAAACAATGATCAGACAATGAGCAAAAACAAACAAGCAGGGAGAAAATGTGGCTAAAAGCAGTTGAGCGCCTGCCTCCCACATGGGAGGTCCTGGGTTCAGTTCCCAGTGCCTCCTAAAGTAAAAACAAATGGACAATGAGCAGACAACGAGCACACAGCAAGGAAAAAAAAAACAATGAGCAGACAACAAGCACAAAAAATGAGTAGAAACAACAAGCAGACAATGAGCAAAAACAAACGAACAGGGAGCAGATGTGGCTCAAGCAGTTGAGTGCCACATGGGAGGTCCTGGGTTCTGTTCCTGGTTCCTCCTAAAGAAAAAACAAATGGACAATAAGCAGACAATGAGCAGAAATGAACAAAAACAGGCGGACAATGAGCACAAATAACGAGCAAAAACAATGAGTAAAGAGATGATGGAGCCATCTCATAGGGAACAAAATTAACTCAAGATGGATCAAAGAATTAAACATAAGAGCCAAGACCAAAGAACTCCTAGAAGATAATGTACGGAAGCATCTGTGAGATCTTGTACTAGGAAACGGTTTCACAAATTTTATACCCAAAGCATGAGCAATGAAAGAAAAAATAGATAAATGGGTCCACATCAAAATTTAAAACTTTTGCACTTCAAAGGAGTTTGTCAAAAAAGTCAAATGCAGCCTACTCAATGTGATAAAATATTTGGGAATCACTTATCTGATAAAGGCCTAATATCCAGCATATATAAAAAAGTCCTACATCTTAAAAATCAGACGAGCAACTCATTTAAAAAATGGGCAAGAAATTTGAATAGACACTTTTCCAAAGAGCAAATAAAAATGGCTAAAAAGCATATGAAAAGATGCTCAACATCACTAGCTATTACAGAAATACAAATCAAAACTATAATTAGATATCACTTTATACCTATTACCTGGGAAGCTATTAAAAAAACAGAGAACTTCAAATGTTGGAGAAGATGTGGAAGAATGGGCACCCTCATCCACTGCTGGTGGGAGTGGAGAATGCTGCAGCCATTGTGGAGGACAGTTTGGCAGTTCCTCAGGAAGCTAACTGTAGAGTTGCCATATGATCCAGCAATCCCACAGCTGAGTTTATATCCAGAAGAATTGAAAGCAGGGACATGAACAGATATATGCACACTAATGTTCATATTCACCATTGCCAAAAGTTAGAAGCAACGCAAGTGTCCACCAACACATGAATGTGTGTCCCAAAATATGGGATATACATACAATGGAATATTACTCAGCTGTAAGAAGGAATGAAATATTGACACATGCAACAACATGGATGAATCTTGAAGAATTTATGTTGAGTGAAGTAAGCCAGTCATTAAAGGACAAATATTGCATGACCTTACTGATGTGACATAAGCCCTATTGAGAAGATTCACAGAACTAGAATCCAGAAGATAGGTTATCAGGAGACAGAAAGGAAGTAGAGCATGGTGAGCCTATGCTCAATTTGGGCAAAATCCATGTTAAGGTGGAAGGAGATGGTTTGACAGTTGAGGGGGGTGATGGTTGTGCAGGGATGTGAGTGGGGTTGATGGTGCTGGAATGTGAGGGTCAGCAGGGTGGGGGGGTTTGGAATGGACTAACTGTGGAACCGAGAAGACTGGAGGAAGGAACAGGTGAACTCTGAGGATTTGTAGGTCTGTGTTTGAAACTACAATCATGGGAATGTTTTTGTTTTTATTTTTTTTTTGGTAAATGTATCAAGGGAGGGTCACTGGTACAGAGCTTCAGTGGTGAGGGGATATTTGGGAAAGGGTGCATCTGGGACATGCTTCTGTGGTTTAAGAATGTGTTCATCTTGGTGTAGCATGTTATCTCAGTGGGTGGAGACTCACACATTAAACAAGAAAATATTAAACTCCCATCCTAGGGAGTCCTGCTACGTTCCCAAATAGAGGGACAAGAACACCTCGAGTACAAAGACAGCGTCTAATAAAAGAAAACAGACCAATATGTCAAGCCCTCAATATTAAAGCATGTAACTATGACCGTTATTATTCAAAAATTGAAACTTAGTGGTTGCCATAGGTTCTGAGGGGAGGGGAAAGAATAGTGGAACATAGGGCATCTTTGAGTCATTGGAATTGTGTGATCTTGCAATGACAGATACAGGCCATTATACATTTTGTCAGAACCTATAAAAGTATACGGTACAAAAGGTAAACTATAATGTAAACCATTGACCATGGTTAGTAGCAATGTTTTTATATCTGTTCATCAATTGTAACAAATGTACCATATTCATGTAGGATGTTATTGGTAGAGGAGAATGTTGGGGGGTGGGGGGGGAGTGGGTTATATGGGAGTCCCCTATATTTTCTATGTGACTTTTCTGTAACTGAAAGCTTCTTGGAAAATAAAGTGAAAAAAAAAAAAAAAAGACACTGGGGGAACATACAGTAAAAATTGTCAATATACATAAAAGATAACAGATTTTATGGTGATGAAAGGCTCACAATGCAAAAAAAAAGTATTATTTTTTTATTATTGGCTTTGTTTTGGGGGAAGTTTTGGAATGCAGAAGGGTAGCAGCTGTGGCAGGGGAGGATCAGTGGTCTGGGGTATCGGCGATGGGGGAATCTGTGGGGGGAGGGGGATACACCTGGGTTATGTCTCTATGGAATATGAGTATATTCATGTGGTCCTGGGGTGTTGTCTCAGTGGGTGGAGACCCACACAATAACTGACGGAATAGTGAATTCCCATCCTGTAGAGTCCTGCTACATTCTCTAATAGAGTCTCTGTAATACATGGGCAGTGCCTAGCAAAGTAGGACATACCGATATACCAGGCCCTTGATATTGATGTTTGTACTTATGAACTTTGTTGTTGTGAAATTGAAACGTAGCCTAGTAATATATATTGCCTAAGAATTACCTCCTGAAAGCCTCTTTGTTGCTCAAATGTGGTCTCTCTCTCTAAGCCAAACTCAGCATATAAATTTACTACCTTCCCCCCAAAGTGGGACATGAGTCCCAGGACAAGCCTCCCTGGCACTGAGGGATTAATACCAAGCACTGACTAGTGATGCATTTGGAAGAAGACTTAGACCAAAAGGGGAAAATATTAAATGCAAATGAGTTGTTATGGCTAACAGTTTTCAAAGTGAATCAGGAGGTCATTCCAGAGGTTACACTTATGCATGTCTCAGGAGTATCTCAATGACTACCACAGTAAACAATGCCTCAAAGAGGGGTTCTCCTGAGCACGCTAAGGACATCTAGTCACTATAGGCAGGGCAGACAACCCCAGGAAATTGGCACCCTGGTAGAGAGCCTTACCTTGGAATATATGATAACCCATCTCCCCAGAGTATCAGAGTTAGACTCATTTATAATTTTTCTACACATGGTTCTTCTGCCCCATTTATTTGAACCTATAATTAGCACTAAAAATCTGTCCCATTAAATATGTGTCCCAGAGACTTAACTCTTCTGGTTGTTCATATGCTGGTTGAGCCCTAAATCTCAGTAGAGTTGCAGTCAACACCTACTCTCTAGTCCATCAGACTCACCCAGGACAACCAACAAAAGGATTATGATGGACAATGCCCATCCCAGAAAACAGAGAGTATCTAAAACTACAAGCAAGACCGTTTCATCCATTTCCCCAAGGGGTTTAAACCCTCTCTCAATTGGAAGCAGATTGGGTAACACCATCCCAAAATCTTCAAGATAAAGGAATGAACACACATAAGGGAGAATGCAACTAAGGACTAAAGTAGACTTATTATTATTCTAGTAATGGAAGAACTTATAACATTGTTATAAAGACAGTGGTCACCAGAGTTTCTGAGAGGAGGGAGAGGGAAGAATTGGTGTAACATGGGGCATTTTTGGGATATTGAAATTGTCCTCCATGACATTGCAATGACGGATATAAGCTGTTATATATTTTGTCAAAACCTCTAAGATTGTGAGGTGCAAAGTGTAAACCATAATGTAAGATATAGGCCATGGTTAGTAGCATTGCTTTGATAGGTGTTCATCAATTTTAACAAGTGGACCTCAGTAGTGAAAGATGTTGTTAAGGGGAAAAGTGAGAGAGGGGAGGGGGAGGTATATGGGAATCCCCTATATTTTAGATGTAACATTTATGTAATCGAAACCTCCTTTAAAAGAAAAAAAATTAAATTAAAAAAAAGAATTTAATTTTTATCAGAAACATTTGTTGAAAAGATCTTTCTTTCTCTTATTGAATTGCTTTGATGCCTTCCCTGACTCTTAGTTTTTATCTGAAAATGTCATTATTTTGCCTTCCTACCACAGGAGAGAAAGAGCCTGAAGTTTGAGTTCAGCCAAATTAAGACTTATTAAACTGGAAAAAAAAAATCAATATACTTCAGAAAAATATAACAGAATTGGGAATCTTCCCAGTGTATCACACAATATATAAAATACATTCCGAAATTACTAGACATGTAATAAGAAGAAAAATGTGAACTATACTCAAGATAAAATGCAACCAATGAAGACTAACACTGAGATGACCTAGTATGGAATTAGCAGAAAAGAATTTTAAAGCAGCTATCATATATGCTAAAAGATGGAAAGGAAAATATGCTCATAAGAAAGTATTGAATAGACAACAGAAAAAAAGAGTTAGGGTTTACAAATTTAAGAATACTTAGGGAAGCGGATGTGGCTCAAACAATTGAGCTCCCACCTACCACATGAGAGGTCCCTGGTTCGGGTCCCAGTACCTCCTAAAGAATACAGCAAGCTGGCTCAATGGGAAGATGCGGCAAGCTGATGCAACAAGAGACACAAGAAGAAAATCATGAGAGACACAACAAAGCAGGGAGCGGAGGTTCCCAGTGCCTCCAAAGAGGACTAGCAAGACAGCAAGCTGGTGTGACGGCAGACACGTCAAGCTGACACAACAAGATGATACAAGAGACACAAGAAGAGAAACACAATGAGAGACACAACAAAGCAGGGAATGGAGGTGGCTCAAGCTATTAGGCACCTCCCTCCCATATGGGAGGTCCTGGGTTCAGCTCCTGGTGCCTCCTAAAGAAACAAGGAAGACGAACAGACACAGCAAGTGCAAACAATGAGGGGGTGGGGAGAAATAAATAAATAAAATAAATCTTAAAGAAAAAAGATACTTAAAGCATGCAAGCTATAAATGCCAACTTATACCTTAAAAGACATGCTATAAATGATAATAAAATTCATAAAAGAATTGAATGACTTTGTAGTTTATTAAAAATCTAAAGAAATAACACTCTTTTCTCTGAAAACTATGATTAACATAAGTTCTTATGCTTTCTAAACCGTTTCCTTGAACTTGTCATATAGCAGGGTAAAAATTGATCACAAACACAAAAAAACAAAACTATTACAACTTTTGATAATTGTCACAAAAGTCTCCAAGAGGTACTTTAGGCAAGATGGAAAGACAAGGCTGCCTAGGTCACTTAACCAGAAAATTATATGTGAGAAATTCAGTTATACAAAGGAGCAGCCGTGAGTGAGCACTGGAGAGAGAGTAAGGGGAGTCAAACCTCTGAAGACCTGTGTGTCAGAATTTTATAAGAGATATTTTAAATGCCTGAGGGTCTGGATTAGAGGAAGGGAGGAAGGATGGGAGGGATTTAGGAATGAATAACATGAGTTCATTTCAAGGGTGAGTGGGAGCCGGAGCATCACAGCATTTGTAGGCTAACAAAGAATTCAGATTTTATCCTAAATTCTAAATACAATGGTAAGCCTTTGAATGGTTTGAACTTGGAGATTGATACGATGTGATTTCTAATTTTAGAGACACATTTTGCTTTCTGTAAGGGCAATGAACAGGAGATAAGTCCGAATTAAAGTGGGGAATGGGCAAGTTAATTCTTGCAGTTTCAGTTACGTGCTGCTTCTCAGTCAGATAGGTCCATCCACATGGCCTGTGCCTCAGAGAGTCATGCTTATTCCCCCAAATCCTTGGCCACCTGGTCCAAATTTGTTAAATTAAGTTTTTATCTCAGAGGATTTGGTAACCACAGTAACACTGCATACAAAGAATCACTTACTTATGCATCTCTCTAAATGCCTACTTTATTAGAATTAAGCCTGGATAAAACTGTTCACTGAGAATCAAAAGTCATGGTCTCCAATAGACTACCCTTTAAAATGTACATGCTCTCTGTCTCTCTCTCTCTCTCTCTTTTTTTTTTTTTTTTTTAATGAATTTCAGACAGGACTGGAGAATTTACTTTTAAATATATGTAATAGTTACCAGAGCTTTACAAGTAAAATGTATTACATAAATAATGTAACCCAGGCTCTGGCTTGACTTGTCTTATCTTTCCCACCCAGTGATGATAAACAATTTAGGGCTTTCCCACTCAGTCTCTGAAGTTCCTTTTATAGCCCTAAAGTCTGCTCCTGAGTGTTGTTGTTAAGGAAAAAGAATTTTTTATTCTGACAACTCTGATATCCTTTGCATTTTCTACAAATGAGTGAAAGAAAGATATTGTGTGAAGGGATTTGATTTGTAATAGAATAGCTGCTCTTTCTCAGCTAAAGTAGAGAGCATGGAACAAATTTACATTAAGTGTGTGCTCATATGAAGGAAGAAATAAGCATTTGGATTTGAGATATGTCAAACAACTATTTTTATGAAGAGAAAGTCGTTTTGTTCAGCTGTGATTTTTGTTCTAACTAACAAAGGCTCACTTCAAGCATTCACTTTCTACTTCTGGATGTCTTGTTGGTTAAGCTTTAAATCTTGCACATTGTCCCTTTCTTCCCTAAGAGGTAGATCTCAGACAACGTCGGCTCTGCTGTTAAATTTTACAGCTCAGTGGCAATAAAATATCAAGGAAGCTATTTCATGGCCTTTTAGCAATGTAGATAGATGGATTCCGAACAGAGAAATGTATCTGGTCATGCAACTCATCTAACATATGCCCTCATTTAATTAATGACAGATCTATTAGCTCCACAATACAGGCTTCAAAATGGGTTTTATGCATCCATCCCAGTTAAATTTTTTTTCTGTCGATGTAATATTTGAAAGATACAAAAAGGTTAAACCACTGGTGGCCACGGCTAATAGGAAACATTTGAATAGCAGATGGTGGGATAAACCACAAATGCACAGCTTGAGTAGCTTCTTGGGCCCCAGGAGACAGAATAATAGAGTGAAGCATAGCTGTGTCTCATTTCCTAAAACACATGTTACCTTTCTTGCTTGCAAAAAAAGATTCTGGTATCATGACTATGTTAACAGCAATAAAAGACCACTGAAAATATGAAGATGGTACCAGGGTCTTAATCAGAGGAGCATGCACTTTGAATTACCTTTCTACTTGTTCTGTTGGTTGTCAATGACCTTGTGCTTTTATACGGTGCCTGTGTTGAGACCAGGCAATATGGCTAGCAATGTAGTTTGTAGCAATAAAATAAACTACTCTATGTGAGGGCCAACTGGCAGGTCACTCTGACTACATGGCAATATACGCTGATAATTCCTTCACACCACGGACAAATCAGGTTGTGTTTGGCTGTAGGAAACTGCAATTCCAGCTCAAATTGCTTTTTTAAAAAAATGAAGGAAATATCATATTGGTTCCTATAAATGGCAGTCTACTGGTAGAGGTGTCTTTACAGTTGACTTAATTGATGCAGCTTTCAGGCTCCATTACTCCATTAAATCACATTTTTCTCCTCTCAGCATGCAGGGTATCTGGCCTTAACCTCAGACTAGTATAAAAAATAGTTGCAGGGGGGATGGATGTGGCTCAAATGGTTGGGCGTCCGTCTCCCATATGGAGAAACCTGGGTTCGATCCCCGGGACCTCCCGGTAAAAAATAAATAAAATAAAATAAAATAAATAAAATAAAATAAAAAAAATAGTTGCAGGAATTCTAGGTTGCACATCTGGATTGCAAAGACTGTCTCTTCTCATTATTTTCAATTACCAGTGGAGAAATATTTCAGAAATCTAGCAGAAAATTTGCATTTCATTGGCCCAATCTTAAGTCATATGTTAATTCTAGAACAAGGCTCTGTTACCAGGGGAACTCCACAGCCTGATTCCTGAACAAACCAGTGGTAAAGATCATGATAGGGAAGCGGCTGTGGCTCGGTCAGTGGGGCTCCCGTTTGCCATGTGGGAGGCCCCGGGTTCGGTTCCCGGGGCCTCCTGGTGGGGGCGGGCCCGCCCGCACGGCGTGGTTGGCTGACCCAGCGAGCGCGGGCAGCAGGGGGGGGATGAATGAATAAATAAATAAAATCTTCAAAAAAAAAAAAAAAAAGATCATGATAGTTCCATAATCTACTTTAAATAATTAAGGCTCATCCCTGAATGGATATTGGGAAGTCTAAAACAATGTCAACACACTCTCACCCCTGTCCTAAAAAGTTGGATTTCTGATGTGTATAGAGGAGAGACAATAATTAGAATGAAGAGCCTTCAGTGAGGATTGGAGGAGGCAGAAAAAATATTCTTTCTTCCATATGATAATCTCCTTTAGTTCGGTCTATTTATTCCACATGGGTTTCCTTCTGTTTTGGAGAGCCCTTCCATCCAGAATGACATGCATACTGTAAGAACATGTAAATATACCATTTTTCATCTAGATGTATGGGATGAAAGTCTATTGTCAGTTCTCTTTCCTTTCTTTTTCCAACTGACATAATAGTAAGATCTGGAGGAACAAAAGGAGGCTACATTCTAAATACCAGTTGCTAAAAACCAGATAATCTAGCCTGTTTCCTACATAGGACAAGGGAAAACTTGCATTTTACAAATATTCATCCAATAAAAACACAATGTGAGCCACAAATACAAGCCACACATGTGATTTTAAACTTTCTAGGAGCTTCAACAAAAAAGAACATTTTTAAAGCTGTTATTAATTTTAATACTGTAAGAAATTTTATTTAACCCACTATATACTTGAACATGTGATTAGAATTAAAAATTACTAATGAGATAGTTTAGATTATTTTTTGTAATTAGTCCTTAAATTCCGACACTTATACTTACAGCATACCTCAATTTGGACCCATTTCATGTGCTTAATAGCCATATATGTTTAGTGCCTACATACTGGGTAATAACAGCTCTAATGCGTTAAACCATACCTATGTTTATGGCATCACTGAGAAGTAGAGAAGATACTGGGGTGGAGATGGAGAGAACAGGGAGGAAAAGGAATCTTTTCCTATGGTGCATCTCTAGTATCTAATTACTCATCTGGCATGTGAGTTTAGGCTTCTCATACCCCTGCTTATACTTTCCTTTTGACTCTTAGGAGAGAGGATTTTTCTTTGAGATTAAAAAAATATATATTAATAAGACCTTTTAAACATATCTGTAACTGTAGAATATAAAGAAGGATGGTAAGAGAGTGAAGTAGAAACACATGCTCTCTTAAAAAGTGCTAATGAGAAATTAAATGGAAATTGTTTTACCTGGGAAATAGCACTATCCTCTTTGGCCTACTTATCGTCTTCAGTGTTTTTAAAGTAGAAACAGAGAAATTATCTTAATGAGGAAATATTTTAATTAAGGAGAAATAGATCATTTGGGGAAAATTAGCTGACTGGTTTGTGATTTAACTTTTCAATCACAGTCTTTTCTTTATTCCTGAGTCCTGCGTCTACTAGCAATTTACTTTCTTTGGCTTACAAAAGAGGTTGAGATAAAACTGGCCTAACATCTAAATTTTGTTGCACATCCTGTTGCACAGGTGCTGAACTAGGACTATAAACTCATCCACAAGTGTTTAGAATATATGACCAGGGCTGAACTCTCTCTATTTCACCAATAATGAAGGTCATAATAAGTCTGAGAGAATGAGTTATAAAGCAACCCTAAATGACTGACAAAATAACTTTCCTTGTATATATCCCTATTACTCTGTAAATAGGCAGAGATTTTTTGTCTTATATATTTTTATATATATATAATAGTTGAGAAAAATGGAAGAAAAAAATATTTATGGTAAAAAATAAATATATAAAATTATTTAAGGTCAAACCAATAATTTATATTATCTCAATGCTCAGGTCTCCTGGTTCCCAGTCCAGGGTTTCTTCACTGTGCAACACTGAACACCTGTATCCCTGAAATTCAATTATCTGTCCGTGTTGGCGTATTGACAGCAGAATCACTTCCTCAGGCTCATTGACATGAATATGCAATTTAGCTGTAGTATGACCTCCACCATTTTCTATGCCATCTCTTCACTTATACCCCGCTCTATACCAATTGCTGGGCAAATGACTTCTGCTTACAGGCTCATGAAATCTTGAGAGATGTGGGCAATTGAATGAGATTGATTTTCCCTTTAAGAAACAGGTATTACCATGGGTCTAAGCTACTAAATGTTTATTTTAGTCTTAGCCAGCATATGTTCAAGAGGAAAAAGAAGATAACAGAAAGCAGGGGAGGAGAAGCAGCAGCAAGAGGAGGAGGAAGAGCAGGAGGGCAAAGAAGGTAAGGGAAAGGAAGTGAGGAAGGAGAAAGAGGAAAGGGAAGAGCAAAAGAAGGGGGGGAGCAGGTGGAGGAGAAGCAGTTTATTCGGAGAAGCAATTTATTTGGAAATAAATTATAAGAAAAATAGCCTTTGACATACTAAAGCTACCATGTTTTTTTTTTCCCACACGTAAATAGCAAACATTGAAATATCATTGTCATGCTAAGTAGGTTCTAATCAAACTTATTTAAATAGACTACAGAGTGACCTTTCAGAATATAAAGATATAATTCATGTCAGATTCCCAATTATTATTATGAATGGTATGCTGTATGCAAAAGTTTAAACTGATTTGAGTTAAACAACAATGCAAATAAAAAACCCTACTCTTTTCTGAAGGAGACCTTGGCCACTTCCAATTTGCTTCCCAAATAGATCTTTGCCAAAACTTCTGTCCTCCCTCTATTACTTGTGCAATAGCAACAACAAATATACTTATTCTTTTGGAACAATGGCTTGCAATTTCACTTTTGAGGAACTAGCAACTTCCAAATGAAAACATATTTCATTGAAGAAGTACACAGGTCTTCATAGCAAGAAAAACAGAATTTAAAGTGTTCTGTTTATAGGGTTGTATCCAAGTGAATAAAAGAAAATACCAAGGAGACCTTACTCTGCTTTCTTTGAGCCAGCAGTTGAAGTTAAACTGACCTCTCCTCATTGCACATGAAGGAAGAGGCACTTTGCTCAAGGTTGAATGGGATGGCAATACACAAGGATAAAACAAAAGGCCTATTCATTTTTCAAGAAGACTACCGTTTCAGTTTGCCAAAGGGCTGCCAATGCAAAGTACCAGAAATGAGTTGGCTTTTATAAAGGGGATTAATTTGTGGTAAAAGCTTACAGTTCCAAGGCCATGAAAATTCCAAACTGAGACATTATAAGAGGAGCTTTCTCACAAAGTCAGCTACTATTGATTATGTTGTCTGGGCACGAGGCAAAGCAAGATGGCTGCCCATTGCTGTCGAGGTCTCAGCCTTCCCTTCTGGGCTCACCATCTTTTCTTGAGCTGCTCTATGGGCCCTCCCTTTCAGGTGCTTTGTGCTTAAGCAATCCTCTTGTCCTCTCTCATATGGCAAGATCAAATATGGTAGGTTCTTTTTCCCATCTGTCTCTGTGTCTCTCTGTGCCTCCATTTTTATTAGACACAGCAAGAGGTTGGAGACTCAACTTGAGTCGCGCCTCACTAGCATAATCCAGTCAAAAGGCTCTCACACCCACAGGAATGGATTCGTTTTCTTTTGGGGATTCATAAAAGAATTTCAAACTGCCACAACTACGTATCTATCATTTCTTAAAACGCCCTCTTATCTAAATAGATAAATTCAACAACAAATATTTTTGAGCATTTCTTTGAGCAGAAAATGTGCCAGTTTCTGTGGCAGGTGCTGAGATTACAAAAATGAATATGACATTCTCTGAGTATTGGCAGAGCTTAATCCTTGTACAAGACAAATGATTGCTTGGGCCATCTCTTCTAGATTGGACATCTGTATATACACAGTGAGCCAAGGATTTGCAAAGTCCAAGTTATGCTCAAATAACTTCCTTAATGAAATTTTCACCACTGACACCATCCTTTTGAATACTGTCATCATTTCCAAGATGCCGCCACCATTTCTAGGAAGGAGTTAAAACAACATGTCAGGGAGCCTTTCTTTTACCAGGATTCTCCCAGATAAGAGAGGAGGCAGGAGACCTGATATAATTTTCTGGGAAAGAGTAATGACAGTCCTCTCAGAAAATAAACTCAGTGGATTTGCTAACCAGAGAGTCTTTATCTATGGAATGCTTTTAAGCCTGGTTCTTTATGATTGCTTATGGTAAGCAAATCACTAATCTATAGACTTGGGACCTGGATCCCAGGAAATGATCCTATCAGCCATGTAACTATCTAAGTATAAAATGGAGAAGTTTAAGGAACAAAATGGCTACTTTTTGGGTAAGTGAGGTGATCACACAACAAACTAGAAACTACGTCTATTACCTTGGGCCAAATCATATCTGATGCTCAAAAAGAGGACATGAGGAATTCTACTAGGAGTACTGGAAATCTCCCTGCTTTCTTTTTTCTCTTGGTCACTTGAAAATATTCGTAATATATGATATTAGATAGAATTAAGTTTCCAGTAAATGTGGCTTGATAATTTGATTCTTTGTGTCATCTCACACTCTCGAATTAGGGGATATAACATATCCAGCCGAACACTGTATTAAAGTATGTATGTATAATATTTTTATCCATGTATTTTTATTTTCTCTACCTGCCCAACCTTGTACCAGCTCACATGTCAGTCAACTGGGCATATGATTTTATGTAATTCTTTGACTTAAATATTTTGGCAGAGTATAAAGCAGAAAATTCCTAAAGGAACATTTCTTTTTGAAGAAATAATTCTTCTATTTATCCTGGAGGAAAAGGGACTGCCTTTAAGAAACAAAAAAGTCACCACATATTCTAGAATGAAGAGATATTGTTGTGGGTATCAAGAAACATAGGTGGCAAGGCTCCAGGATGTGTAAGTTCATTGAGGGTGGTGGGCGACACTGTGGGAGATGTTTGTGTGGGATGTAGTCGGAGGTGTGGGAGGTGGGCAACATGGGAATCCCAGTGGGTTCCGTGTAATATTTTGGGTAATCTAAGCACCTCTTAAAATATATGTATATATATATATATAAATAACATTTTTGTAAGCAAATACACATATATGCATATATATTTATATATCATTTTGCAAATGTTTGTATGTATTGTGAGAATTTTGATTTTTACCCATAATAAAAAAATAAATAAATAAATAAATAAATAAAATAAATAAATAAAAATAAAATAGAGAACAGTGTCCTAAAAAGAAAAAAAAAAAAAAGAAACATAGGACCTCACGGTGTTCCAAAAAAGAGCTCTAATGAGGGAACCATGTGGTGTTTCCAGGCAAGCTGGTCTTTAGGCATAGGGTTCTCTCAGCTTTGGCGAAATTTCTAGTATTCCATTGGTTGCAAGGAAAAAGACTGCTTAAAGATTTCAAGGGACTATTGCAATCTTGAAAATAAAGCACTGCACACTGGTAATCATAACCTCTTCCCATATTTTCTATGTATTATCCAAACTGTTTCAGGTAATAGTATAATTCTGATAGTGGGAGACAATCCCGGTGCTGACTGAAATGGGATTTCTCATCAACCTAACAACAACAACAAAAACCAACTTTAATACAAATTTAAGGAAAGTAAAGAAGGGTATTTATTCTACTCTGGTTTTTAAACTAGTGTACACAATTACCTATGAACAGTTTACTACTGTCATTTTATAGAGAAATAAATAGAAAGAAGATGCAGATGTAATAAGCAAGATGGTGGGTATACATTATTTTTAAAACATAAGAGAAGGAAGTTAAGAGAGGGAGAAAGAGAGAAAGAGAGAGAGGGATCAGTCTGTTCCAATAAAGTGATTTTTTTATATTTGTCCTATGGAATCATATTCTGTGGAGGAGCCAAGAGGCTGTGTATTGTGGTATATAAGTAAAGAAGGCACTGAATCTCCAGCACTGGCTTTGTTCCCAGAAGTTCTACTTTCTTTGATTTTACATATCAAGTGTATGCCATTATGGTGTAATATATATATAATATCTCAAAAGAAATAGTACCAACTAATATTAAACTCAGATAAGTAAAATCAATGTTGTAAATTTTAAGAAATCTGTTAAAAGTATAGCAAAGGGAGTAAATAAATTTCAATCTATTAAAAGAAAAATAAATTTGAAATAATCAGTCCAAAAGAAGATAAGAAAGAAAGAAAAGAAGAAATGGACATTTTGTACAAATAGAAAGCACTTTTAAAAGAGTAGATTTAAATGTAAATGTACTGTATGCTCAAATAGAAGTCAAAGATTGCAAAACTGTATAAAATGCCCCAACTATTTGCTATTTACAAGGGAAATATTTAAAACATAAGGAAACAGAGTTACAATAAATGTATGTATAATGTTTGCCATGCAAACATTAATATTAATGTCAAAATATTAACATCAAGCAAAATACACTTAAAGGCAAAAAGCATTACCCATGATTGATGGACACTTTATGATGCTAAAACATTTAATTAACTAAGAAAAAATAAATTTTCATAAACATATAACAAACTGACATAAATAATGGAAAAATAAAGAAATCAACAACTATAGTGACATTATTTTATTCCAACTCCTCTCAGTAACTCAAAGAAAAAGCACACCAAAATCAATAAGAAAAAAGGTTGGAACACTGTTATTAGCAAATGACTAAATGGTCAAACTATTGCATATCCTAAATCCAGAATACACATTTATTTCAAGCACACATTGAACATTTACAAAATTGACCATATGTTATGCCATAAAGCAAGCCTCAACAAACTTTCAATTCTTGATATTATATATAAGAATCTTCTCTTATTGAAAATCAATTCAACTAATATTCAATAAAAAATGATTACTAGAAAACCCATACTTTGGATTAAGTGACACATTTCTAAATAACTCATAGGTCAAAGGAGAGATCACAATTTTAAAAATCAAAATATTTTAATTACCTACATGACAATGAAAATATAATATGCGATATTTTATTTCCCCAATTGAGTGGTAGTTATACGATGTTTTCTTTGTGACAAACCATTACACTATACATATTTGCTTTGTGTAATTTTCTGTGTCTGCATTATATTTTTACAATAAAATGCTTAAAGAAAAGAATGAACTACGTAATCTGGCTACAGAAAGTAAGTACAAAGGAATCATGACATCCATGAGGCAAAATATATCGGATGATGAAGAAAGAATAATGGTGAAAATTATCTTTCTTTGTACTTATGTTTTAAAGTTTTGACTAGACTGAAAGGAAATTTAACCTTTATGTATTTCTCTTCACTGCCCGCCTTCTTTTAAGGTTATGAAAACCAGTCTGTTTATGTCTAACAGAGATACATAGATAACACATAGTGGTAAAAACCATGGACTCTGGAGGCTGGCTTCACATTCCGGGTTCACCAATCACTACCTCTGTGACATTAGGGAAAAAAGCATGATCTCTCTGTGCCTCCATTTCCTCATCTGTGAAATACAATGATATAATAATAGTAATCGCCTCAAAGGATTCTTGTGTTAATGGAGTTAATACATACAGAGTTAGAACAGCTCCTGACCCATAGCAGTTGCTCAATAAATGTTAGCTTTGTTTTCTTCTATAAATTTCTATTTCTCAAAGCACTTTTTATATAATAACATTTTTTTACTGATCTGAAGAATTTTATCTGACCGTACAATTTGCCTGCAAAGGATCTGATACAATTAATTAAATAAAAACTACACAGTTGGATTTATGTCTAAATTCCCAGTGCTAGACATTAGAATATAAACAACTTTTCTCTGGAAAGTCTGAGGATTACACAGCTATGATATTCTTCACATGACATAGCAGTCTTCATGAAAAACATGTTACAATTGTCAGGATTGCAGTTTAATTGAAAACATTTCCTTCGAGGGAAAGACTCTAGGTCCTTGGTGAGATTTTAGGGCACACTTTACTCCTAGCACTTTCTCATTTACATATATACTCTGCCAAGTTTTTTCTTAGATGATACGTATAGTTTTCAATTACTAAATAGCATATTACCACAAATTTAGCAGTTTTGAATCCTTGATGTTGATGATTATACTTATGAACCTTTTCTTGTGAAATTGAAACTTAGACTAGTATAATATACTGCCTAAGTATTACCTCCTGAAAGCCTCCTTGTTGCTCAAATGTGGCCTCTCTCTAAGCCAAACTCAGCATATAAACTTGCTACCTTCCCCACCATATGGGACATTATTCCCAGGAATAAGCCTCCCTGACACCAAGGCATTATTACCAAGTGCCAACTAGCAATGCAGCCGGAAAAAGGCCTTGACCAAAAGGGAGAGAGGGTAAAGACAAATGAGATTTTATGGCTAAGAGATTTCAAAGTGAGTCAGGAGGTCATCCCAGAGGTTATGCTTATGCATGTCTCAGCAGGATCTCATTGACTGCCTCAGTAAAAAGCGCCTTGAATAGCAGGGCTCCTGAGGGCTCCAGAGACATCCAGAAACTATAAGCAGGGCAGACAGCTCAGGGATTTGGCACCTTGTCCGTAGGCCTTACTGTGGAATTTATGCTCCCCAATGTAACAGATTTAGACTCATATATAGTTTCTCTACACATGGCTCTTCTGCCCCTTTTATCTGAGTCCATAATTAGCACTATGCTTGATAAATATACGTTCCAGGGACTTAAATATTTTATCTGTCAATGTGCCAGTTGAGCCCTGAATTTCAGCTGAGTTGCAACACCTACTCTCCAGTTTGTTGGACTCGCCCAAGACAATTAACAAGGAGATGATGATGGACAATGCCCATCCCAAGGAACAGAGTATATGCAGCTGCAAGCAAGATAGTTCCATCCATCTGCCCCATGGGATCTAAGCTCCCTCTCAATTAGAGGCAGAGTGGGCATCACCATCACAAAATCCTCAAGATTGGGGAATGAACAAAGGACTAGAGTAGATTTATTATTATTCTACTATAGGCTTATTCTTATGCTAGCAATGGAAGAACCTGTATCATTGATACAGAGGCAGTGGCCATCAGAGGTTCTGAGGGATGGGACAGGGAAGAATAGGTGTAATACAGGGGCATTTTTGGGACACTGGAGTTTTTGTCCTGCATGACATTGCACTGACAGATCCAGGCCATTGTGTATTTTGTCATAACCTAGAAAATTGTGCGGGACAGAGTGTGAACTATAATGTAAACTGTAATCCATGGTTAGTAGGCAATGGTTCAATGTGTGTTCATCAATTGTGACAAGTGTACCATGCTTATGAGGTATGTTGTTGATGTGGGAGGGTATGGGACAGGGAGGGAGTAGGGCATATGGGAATCCCTTATATTTTTTAGGAACATTTATGTAATCTAAAGCTACTTTTTTTAAAAACAAATCAATTTTATTGATACCTATTAATAAAGCATACAATTCATCCAAAGTGTACAATCAATGGTATTTGGTATAATCACATAGTTGTGCATTCATCACTTCAATCATTATTAGAGCATTTTCATAATTTTAATAATAATAAACAAAAAACAGACAAACAAGAAATTTCCTCACCTCTCAATCTCTCTATGCTTCCCCCACTGTACATAGCTGCTGTTTCTGGCTATTCGATCCAAAGTGTATAATCAATATCTTTTAGTATAATCACAGTGTTGTACATTCATCATCTCAGAAATTTTAGAACCATTTCATTACTCCAAAAAGAAATGCTCCACACCCCTTAGCAGTCCTTCCTCAGACCTACATACCACTAATCTCCTTTCATCCTTATAAATTGATTTATATTTACATTTTATACAAATGGAATCATATGATACAATATGTAGTATGCTGTGTCTGGTCTCCTTCACTTAGTAAAATGTTTTTGTTTTTTTTTGTCTGATATTAACATTTAGTAGTTTTAACTTAGATTTGTTCAGCTTCAAAGGAAAACAGTCATATATGCAATTCTACCCATATTCATATTTCACATAATATATTTATATTTCACCTGGTATATTTATTTCATCATAGGGCAATCATATAGTATTTGTCCTTTTGTTTCTGGCTTGCTTCCCTCAATATAATGTCCTCCAGTTCATCCATGTTGTCATATGTTTCACGGCTTCATTTCTTTACAATAAAAAAATTAATTAAAAAAAAGAACAAATAAATAAAATTAAATAAAAATATCCACTCACAGTTTGTAGGTCAGCAACCTGGTATGGTGTGACTTGGTTCTCTGCTTAGGGAATCACAGTCCTGGGTAAATTCTCATTTGGAGAAATCGCTTCCAAGATCATTTAGACTATTGAGAGAGGTCATTCCCTTGCAGCTTTTAAACTGAGGTGTCCTTTCCATTGCTGGCTGTAAACTTGGGGTTGTGCTCTGCTCTTAGAAGTCCTCCTGTATTCCATCTCACATTGTGAATCCCTCGCATTCCTCATCTGCCACCAGACTGAGAAAGCTCAGTCCTGAGGGCTCATGGGATTAGGTCAGGCCCAGTTGACCTCTTAAAGTTAACTGGGTGATATAGCATAGCCTAATCACCAGACAGATATATCTTCATATTAACATTTCTGGGAATTAGGGCACAAGCTCTTTGGATGGGTAGAGGCATGACTTGTCAAATCCACCTTCCAGCGAAGATGCCTTGGTCGCCTAAAATGGACCCTTTTGTGAATCTTTATATACTCAGCATGGTGACTGTGGACTTAATTTCACAGTTCTAGGGACACAGTCTTTAGGGTCTTTAGACATTTTTAACTATAGGTTGAAGATAGGAATGCATATGTCAGGTGTAAAGGTTCCATTTTCCTTTAAAAATCTTGTCATTGCGGGGTATATACTACCGATACAAAACGAAGCCCTAGAATGGGTGTTAGTGTGAGGTGTCTGCCCTGGAGAGTCGGGATAGAGGAACTGATCTTTAAGTTTGCCTTCAATTCTGATATTGTCTGATTCCATGACTTTGAGAATGACTTATTACATAGCCTCCTAAATATGAATTTTATGCTTCTAGGATTAATCTAGAATTACTTTAATATAGAATTTAATGAAACAGAAATACTAAGAGAAAAAGGGCATAGATATTATCTAAACTTCTCACATTTTATATATATGAAAAGCAATGTCCAGAGAATTCAAATGACTTTTCCAATTTCACACAATAACAGATTTTGAACTATAATCTACATGTTATAGTGCTGATAATACAATGCTCTGAATGTGTTTGGCTCCTTCTTGGGCAAATACCACATTTTGAGAAAATTGTCAGCATAAATAATGCTTAATTTTGATGGTGTACTTTTCTATCCTCCTTGCAATCTTTATAGATGAAAACTTATTAAAAAAAAAAAAAAAAAAAAAAAAAAACTTGGTGAGGATAGCAGATTGACCTCTATTCTGATTGCTCAAAGAGAATCAGCAAATTTCTTAGGACAAAATGGACTTATAATGAAAGTCCAATAAGGGAATTCCTCACTAAATGGATACAAAAATAATTGGAAAGGAGTTTTTACAAGAGAAATTCCTGAAAGAAAGGTTAAATCCTATGAAATATGTGACCTAAGATTTTGTAATTGAAAAACAAAAATGATAGAATTGTCTGAGAAAAAAAGATGCATATTCCTTTATTCTGAATCCAAGTGTTATAGTTAAGTTCCTGTGTTAACTTGTCTTGGTTATGATGTCCAGTTTGGTAAAGCAAGTACTGGCCTGATTGTTATTGCACAGGTACTAATATGTAAATTATTAGCCAGTTTATTGAATCTGTGGCTGATTACAGCTAAAATCAAGATAGGACATTGCCTTGAGTAGAAGAGAAGTGTCATCTAATCAGCTGAAGGCCTTAAAGGGGGAACTGATAATTCCAGCAGCCAGAAAGAAGAATTTCTATTTCTACTTCAGCCACCCAGCTGCTCCTGGGGAATTCATCAAAACCTTCATCAGATTCCCCAACTTGCAGCCTGCCCTATGGAATCCAGGCTTGCCAATCCTTGCAGTCCTGTGAGCCCATTCCAATAATGAATCTCTTAATATTTACATATATCCCATTGGCTCTGTTTCTCTTAAGAACTCTAATACACCAAGTTATAATATAACCTTTCACTGAGAAACTGATATGCACCATAAAATTTAACTTATATTGATTGATATACACATCATATGTAAATGCCTTCAAATAATAAACAACTCTTCCCTAATATTGGAATAATAATATAGATTAATATAATATTGATTTTAAACTTCTTTCTTTACTTATATGTCAAAATTGTTTTTTTAAATAAGATTTATGAAAATACAATTGTGTGAAATTTCAGTATTTTATATTATTGTGGCTATACTGGACATAGTAAGGGCTCAATATATTTAGGACTAGTTCTTACTTATGTTCTCTAGAAAAGTAATAAGAAAAACTTTTTTTCCCTATCAGTCATATGCTTTTAACAACATTCACTTATTTTATAATCCATCTTTATTTTATTCATTTAAACCTTATATATTGCCAAAAAACCTTCTAATGACACTTAACATATATAAAACCTATATTTTCACAAGTCTAACTCTTCATGTAAATCAGAACAAAAACGGGAACATTTATTCTGAATCAACTATTTCACAAGATGATTGACACTCTTATTAGCTTCTCATAACCACGCAGAGAGATAGATATAATTTCATCATTTAATAGATGAGAAAATTGGTTGAAAGTGACTATAAAATCTTCTTATAGGTCTCTGTTTGTATGGGGGAGTAACACAATTCAAAACCAAATCTATCTGATCATTGTCCCTCCACTGTTCAGAACTGCTATATTTTTTCCCAACAGACCCCATTTTGTTTGGGGCTAGAAAAGTATCCATTTGAAAATAACTCCCATATAATCACTTGTAACCATGGGCTGCCATATGACCTAGTTATAGATAAGTAAATGCAAATGAAAGTCTATTCTGTGTGATTTCTGAAAGAGCTGATTTTTTTATATGAATTTGTCTAACTTTAAGAATTGAACTGATATATGCACATACTTCTGTGTTAGGGAGCCATGATTATTGCTGTGACTTATTTTTATTGTCATTATCAATGTAATTTGTAACAATAACCAATTATGAAATATTAAAATTTTCAATTTGAATAAAAATGATAAGGTTTCAGATGCTTCTGAAGTATTAAAAATGTCATTTACTACCCTGTTATTCAAAACGGCCACTCATAACATTTTGTTGGTGTATTTATATATGTGTGTGTGGGCTTATATTTCGATATGTATGGACTCCTAATGTACATATTATCAGTCTCTGTCTTTGTTTACATAGTGTGAAGTCAAGTACTTAGCTTAATCCCTGGCAGAGAGTTGGCTCTTTAAATTCAGCCTATTCCCATTGTTGTACATGATGTTCTGCACCTTCTTATTGCTATTTTTATGTAACCAAATTTGTTTCCTTGAAATTTTGGTTGTTCAGTTACTCAGAAATAAGGATTGTTCAATTAGAGTTAACTAGCTCATTCCAACAACCTAGTGCATAACCTCTTTGTTCCTATTCTATAGCATTTGCAATCTTCTATATTACTTTTGGCTTCATTTAATAGAAGCCTGAATTCAGTAGCTTATATCTCAGTTCTATTCTTAAAGTCATACAAATTCCTATAAGTAATTATTTAATCAAAGTGAGTTAAGTGGTCATTGTCTGTTCATTACATGCTCTATCAAATTCTTAAATGTTAGCAATACCAAGATGTTGCCTTAGTCATTTCGGCTCTTTTGGGGTAACTGAGATAATATACAGGAAGTTGGAGTTATACATGTCTTCAGAATCTGGGGTAGTTTATTGGCCAGCATCGCCAGCATAAGCAGTAAGTTTCCAGGCACAGTCTGCCTTTAAAAAAGTTTATGCTCTCCAGACCTGTCCCCCATCCACTAACAGACATTCAAAGACTCTCAGAAATGACTCAATAAGCTTTTCCCATAATGGGTTAAAGGAATTTATTGTTAAAATTTATTTTCCCTCTCTACCCTGCCCAGTGGCTAGCAGTTACAGTATTATCACAATTTTTGCTAACCTCAGGTTTGAAAGGCTTACCTACAGTAATATTAAGAAGTCATCTTTTAAGGTCCATTTATAAATATTTTTGGTTTTACTTATTGCCTTTTTTTTTTTTTTAAAGATTTTTATTTATTTATTCATTTATCCCCCCCTTGCTGCTTGTGCTCGCTGGGTCAGCTAACCACGCCGTGTGGGCGGGCTTGCCTTCACCAGGAGGCCCCGGGAACCGAACCCGGGGCCTCTCATATGGTAAACGGGAGCCCTACTGCCTTTTAATATATGTTTATATGTTCAGAAATATGAACTTTTTATGTAGGTTACTTTTTAATTTTTATTTATTGCTTTCACACTTAAAAATAGCCTCCCTAACAATATATGATTTAAATATTCAGCAGTACTGTTTCATTCTCCAGGAATCTAAGGGTAGAAAAACATAGATTCTTGGGCAAGTATATAATGAAAACAGATATGCAAAATTATTTTAATTTTAAAGTGATTAACAATTGTTGATTGAATATAACATTCCAGGCATATTTCTTGAAGCTGCATACACATTATTTCATTTTGTCCTCTTGGCTACCTATAGAGACCTTATTTATTTATTTTTTTTTTAAAGATTTTTATTTATTTATTCATTTATCCCCCCCTTGCTGCTTGTGCTCGCTGGGTCAGCTAACCACGCCGTGCGGGCGGGCTTGCCTTCACCAGGAGGCCCCAGGAACCGAACCCGGGGCCTCCCATATGGTAAACGGGAGCCCTACTGATTGAGCCACAGCCGCTTCCCAGAGACCTTATTTTTTGAGTTTTAAGGAATTATCTGAAGATCAGGATCAGAGAATGTATGTAACATCCAAATTTACAGTAGCACATGGAAGAGATTAAGTCCAAAGGTTTATTTTGTTTTGTTTTGATTTTCCCATTCTATGTTAAACTTTTCAGGTGCAAATGCGCGAAAGAAACAAACCTAGGAAGAATTTGCTCTTGAAGCTGTGCTAGGGAATTTCACAGACATCATATCAGTTAGCACTCATAACCTTTATAGTATTATAATCTGCATTTTTGCTGATAATTCAAGATTTGAAATTCAGGTAAACCTAAAATAGAAAAAAATTCACAATAGAGATTTGACCACACATCACATTTGCATGGTAGAAGTTTATCCAGAATGACCATTCTGGGACAATAGACCATCTAACTCTAGTAACACTTTCAGGAAAATATTTACGACCTAATTTCACCATTTGTCTCAACACATTTACACCTTTGCACATCACAAAAGAATTTTAAATCAAATAGAATTTCCTTAATGATGAATTCCATCCTGAAACACTGCATTGAACAACTGAATTGCTGAAGAAAGTTGAGGCAAAAGCATTCTTCAGCTTTGGGTGTAGACTTCACAAATTTCCAAGCCTCCCACTCTTGTTCAAATTAACTAAAAGGAACAGTGTTTAGAAAAATATGTAGAAAACAGGAAAATATTAAACTTTAGTATTTGTTTCTCACAGAGCCTGTTTCAGTTTCTGCAAGTTTATGTACAACTGATAATCTACTTCCCAAGTTCATTCAAGCTACAGTAATCTAGCAGGGCATTGTGTCTGTAATTTTTAATTATCTGTTTAATCAGGCTGTGAATAAACCAAAGTAGGTTAATTTTTAAAATCCTACTTGGACAAATGTTTTGACTAAATTTGAAATGTAGCCAACACCTGGTGAGATTAGAGAAATGAAGCAAAACAGACGAGCTAACCAAAATTATGTGTGTTATTATCTGTAACTTGGCTTTGTTTTGATCAATCAACAGTTTTCTAAACACAATCTTTGTAATTAATTTAAGCTGGGTCATTAAACCAAATTATGTGTTCTTTAAATGGGATTATTTGATAACAATATGCTTTTTCTATTTTTCCAGTTTCAAGAACAGACACTTGGAAATGTTGTTGAAAAAATATTATGATGTACAGGCATAGTGTGGTACACTTTGCAGAGTTCAAGTTATTGTGTCCTATATTCTGGCCCAATTAGGTCTGTGGATGTAACAGATTCCTTAGTATATTTCCAGTGCTCAAGGGCTATATATATTTGCATAGCATTAAGGAATAATCATACAAGGAGTCCCTAATTTGTCTAATCTGGATGCTCATTACTGCAACCCTTCAGGGATAGCAGTAGAGAGTATAGAGTAATTGCTAATTAATTTCAAAATTTGCTATTTTGCTAATAGCCTTTTTAAAAAAATTATTTTGGCAAAAATATTATGTGGGAAAAAGAAATCAATTTTTTTCAACTACAGAATTAGGAAAAGAAATTCAAGTTCACTCAACATTCCACTCATCACTGGGGAAAATATTCAACATTTATGCAGCAAGGGATAATACTGAAGTTCTGTCATTGAAGGTAATACACTGATTCCCAACAGAAGCAATAATATTCATGTATGATGGTGGAAGGGGTTGTATTGTTTTGGTGTTTGATCAACATACCTACACTCAGAAATTTTATGATCAAAACTCAAGCTACAGATTTTTATAGCAACTATTTCACTTAAAAACTGGAGGCTGGATCCTCTAGTCCCATTATTCTCCTTGCTGTGGAAGGCATGTGCTGACTGCAAAGAAAAATAACATGAAAAGAACAGTAAATTCCTCACTGAGGTTGAAGTAAATTTTGTGAAGAACAGACAGAATAGCCTGTGATGGTTAATTTTATATGTCAACTTTGCCGGGCTGTGGTGCGCAGTAGTTGCCTTGGGAGTATTTCATGGATGGATTTGCATCTAGGATCAGCTGCATGTAGGATCAGCTGCCCTTAAGTAAAGGAGGTTCCTCTACCTCGTGTGGGTGGGCCTAATCCACCTGTTGTAGGTCTTCACAGCAAGAACTAAGTGTTTGAGATGTCAGAAGAATTTCTGCCTCAAGAAATCAACATCCACTCTTGCCAAAATTTCCAGCCTGACAGCTTCCCCTGGGAATATGGACTCAGGACCTCAAGATCACCTTTACAAGTTTCAAGTCTGCAGCTTGCGCTATGGTGGTTGGCATTGTAAGCCACAATGGTCAAATCTATCTATCTATCTATCTATATATCTATCTATCTATCTATCTATCTACCTACCTATCTATCTATCTTATCTATATCTATCTCTATCTATCTATCCATCTAATCTCTATCTATCTAGCTAGCTAGCTAAATTTTATCTCTCTGGAGAATCTGACTGATTCATAGCTTGTTACTGATACTGGGACAGGATTATTATCTCTGGGTATGTAATTTCACTATTACTGAATGAAATTAAAAATTATAACAATATAAATTATCTCATAAAAAATAATTTATATTTTTATAATGTATTCTCAAAATAACTGAAATTGATCATTTCCTATGATAACTAAAATTAGCAACTTATAAATTATAATTTTCCTTAATTTGTTAGTTTAACTTTCACAAATTGTATGGTGTGTACTTTGTAGAATCAATCTGGGTTAACTCGAGATATTTTTCTAGATGTTATATATAAAATTAACAGATTTAGTCAAACAAACTATAATTTCAATAGAATTTTATATATCCCTAATGCCAGTTATATATTATATGGCTATAAATCTGCAATATGCTTCAAATCTATAATTTTACTTTGTGTGAGATCTGTAATTTACTTCAAGATACTCAGTTTAGACAGTGCCACATTATGTGTATTTTTTATGCTCACACCAGGGCAATGGACCCCCAAATCAGAGATACAGGCTATAGAGGCAACTAGCTAGATTTCAGTAATCAGCTTGTCAAGTTCCACCAAGTGCACAGACAAACCTAAACCTGTATTAGTTAGCCAAAGGGGTGCCAATACAAAATACCAGAAATCTGTTGGCTTTTATACGGGGTATTTATTTGGGGTAGAAACTTACAGTTACCAGGCCATAAAGCATGTTACGTCCCTCACCAAATTCTTTTGCCAGGTGTTAGAACAAGATGGCTACTGACATCTGCCAAGAATTCAGGCTTCCTGGGTTCCTCTCTTCCTGGGGCTTGTTTCTCTCTGGGCTCAGCTACCCTGCTGTCTCCACAAGGTCAGCTGTAGACTATCAGGTGACTGGCCCTGTCTCTCTCCCTAGGCTTGATTCCCTCCGGACTCAGCTGCTCTACTCCTCAGTGTGCTTACTTCCCAGGCTCCAGCTCAAAACTCCAACCTCCTTTCTCTGTGGTGCAGTTTCTCTCTGAGTCCCCACCAACCAAGGGGGCATGGATGCAATGTCCTACTGATGTGGCCCAATCAAAGCCTTAATCATGGGAGGCAAGATGGCGTCGGTTTAGGAGGGTACTCGTTGACTGGCTCTCTGGGGAGGGCCGATTGTGGACGGGGTCCTGCCCGAGGGTCTGTGCTGTGGGCGCACGGAGCAAGAAGCTTGGATCATCTAGAAGCGGGCAGATCGACGGCGCGGAGCGATCAGTGGAGATTCGTGAGTTTTGAGCCTGCCTGTGGTGGTTAACACAGACGGCTGAGCCCCACCCACAGGGAAAATGGCTGGTTTGAGCCGCAAATCCTGCGCTTGCGGCTCCCACTCCCGGTGTGGAGGTGCATACTCTGGGGGAGGAAGGGCTCTGACAGAGGCTGGAGAGGGGTTTAACTTCTGGGGATTTGGCTGCCTGGACCCCCTAATAGCTTTGGGGAGCAGATAAGCTGGCTTGAAACAGCGCCAGGCTGAGGGGAGAGGCGAATCTGCTGAGGAAACCTGATTTACCCAGCAGCCCGCCGACACTGAGGCTTGGCCCCAGAGGGGGCGGAGTCAGCCAATTTTATAGCTTTGCACTGACAAGCATCAGAGCTTCAGCTCTGCTGGGGAAGCCAGGAAATGGGAAGGGCCTGATCAGTTTCCACGAGCCTATTTAGGGTCCCCTCGGTGAAGGGGGTGATCTAGCAGAGGATTTCTTTGGGGTCCCTTATATCGCAAAAAAAAAAAAAAAGAAGACAGTCACTTTAAAAAATGAATTCCTGTTCTCAATTTAGTTTAATACCAAAAATCTGCCTCAAAACCTGCAGATAGAACCCTGAAGGGAAATTGATCAACGCAAGCAGGCTGAGAGGATCCACAAGGACCCTAGGAGGAACACTTTCTCCTTGGCTTTGTTTGACTGCTTGCTGGTGTGGTTGTTTGGTTTTTCTCTGTTTATTTGTTATCTCTTGCTTTTCTTTCCTCTTTCCTCCCCCCTTTCTGGTTTCCTTCATTTTTTTCAATTAGGTGCTGCTAGCTTACCTCTTCTTTGCTGTGCTTCTTCTTCAGTGATTTCCCATTCTCTATCTATATTGATATTGTATTCCAAGCTCTTATACTTCCTTCATCTCTCTGCCTTTTGCTTTCTGTTGTGGTTCTTAGACACCACGCTTTTCACTAGCCCACAACAAAAGGGTGTCAATTTCTATTCTATCTATTTTGTTTTCTTCTTTTCTTAATTAATATTAGCTTTTTCCTTTTAGCCCTCTCTTTACTCTTTCTCTCCCTCCTCATCATTCTAGCCTTCTAAATCATTATATATATATTCCTCTATTTGGCTTCCCAGTCCATTGTAGGTACTCCACTTTTTTTCCTATTACTCTACACTGCCTACGCAAATTAAATATCCATTTCACTAAGTCCTATTTGGCCCCTCATAACTTTTATCAATATTACTATAATCCTTCTTCCTTTCTCACATCTTTCGATTCCTCTGGCACTAATTTTTTGTCTTCAAGGTAACATAGAAAGAAGCAAGGAAACAAAATAAGAAGAAAAGGTGTCAAAGAGAAAACTTAACACACACACACAGCCACCAACTAAATAAAACTCTAGAGGAGAGAGAAAAGTTAATCACCTGAATAAACCCAGCAAGATAAAATGATGACTAGAGGGCAACAAAAAATCACAAACCGCACTGAGAAACAGGAAGACATTGACCTCTCCAAAGAACAAACTAAAAACCAGGAATATATGCAGAACATTGAACAACTAATCAAAGATTCCCAAACAAATATCATGAACCAACTTAATGAAGTGAAGGAAGAGATTAAGGATATAAAGAAGACACTGGGAGAACATACTGAAGAAACTGTAAACATACACAAAAAGATAACAGATATGATGGTGATCAATGGCACAATCCAAGAAATCAAAAAGACGCTGGATTCACATAACAGCAGATTTGAACAGGCAGAAGAAAGAATTAGTGATATGGAAGACAATACAGCTGAAATCAAACAGTAGAACAGATAGACAGAAAAATAGAAAAAATCCAGCAGGGACTCAGGGATTTAACTGACAACACAAAACGCACAAACATACACATTATGGGCATCCCAGAAGGAGAAGAGAAGGGAAAGGGAACAGAAGGAGTGTTGAAGGAAATAATGGCTGAAAACTTCCCAACCCTATTGAGAGAGATGGATGTGCAGGTCCAGGAAGCAAAGCACACCCCAAACAGTATAAATCCCAACAGGCCAATTCCAAGACATATACTTGCCAAAATGTCCAATGCTCAAGACAAAGAGAAAATGATCAAGGCAGCAAGAGAAAAGAAAACCATCACATACAAGGGAAGCACAATAAGATTAAGTGCTGATTTCTCAGCTGAAACCATGGAGGAAAGAAGACAATGGTATGACATAGTCAAAGTACTAAAAGAAAAAAACTTCCAGCCATGAATTCTCTATCCAGCAAAACTGGCATTCAAAATGATGGAGAGTTCAAAATATTCACAGATAAACAGAAATTAAGAGAGTATGTCAATAAGAAACCGGCACTTCAAGAAATACTAAAGGAAGTTCTACAAGTTGAAAGGAAAAATCAAGGGAGAGAGAGTTGGAGGAGAGTTTAAAAACAACTAAAATGACAAAAACAGAAACAAAACAACATATGACATACATTAATCCAAAGAAAATATGGCTGAAGTAAGAAATTCGTTGCGAGTAATAACACTGAGTGTTAATGGAAATTCACCACTCAAGAGACACAGATTGGCAGAAAGGATAAAGAAATATGATCCATCTATATGCTGTCTACAAGAAACCCACCTTCGACCCAGGGACTCAAGGAAGCTGAATGTAAATGGCTGGAAAACAATTTTACAAGCTAACAATAGCCAAAAAAAGGGCAGGAGTAGCTATTCTAATATCAGACAAAATAGACTTTAAATGCAAAACTATTGTAAGAGACAAAGATGGACACTATATATTAGTAAAAGGGGTAATCTCTTAAGAAGAGAGAACAATCATAAACATTTACACACCTAATCGGGGTGCCTCAAAATACGTGAGGCAAAATCTGGAAAAGCTAAGTGGAGAAATAAATGCCTCTACAATTAAAGCAGGGGACTTTAATACACCATTATCATCATTAGACAGAACATCTAGACAGAGAATTAACAAAGAAACAAAGACTCTCAATAATACATTAGAGGACCTGGACTTAAGAGATATATACAGAACACTACAACCAAATACAGCAAGATTTACCACCCATATGGACATAATCTATGGAAAAGGGATAGAGTATAGTTGCATATTGAAGGATAGGACAGATGGGTAGTGATATTACAGGGTTTGGGGGTGCAGCGTTGACAGGTGGGTAGATTAGGAAGGGCAGGTTGGAATACCCAGAGCATGTAACTATGAATTTTGTCATGCCATGAGTCAAGACAGGGGAGTGTCATATGCCCCAGGGAGATGGGGAGGAAGGAACAGTTAAGATTAAAAGGGGTATTTAGTGGTCATGGGAAAGGTTTTTCATTACCTTACAGTAATGGACACAGGACATGGGAAATATCATCAAAAATTATTAAACTGTACCATCTAAATTGTAAACTATACTGTAAACCTTTGACAATGTTTAGTTGCTATATTTTACTATCTGTATAACAGTTATAACTATGCTAACATCCATTAAAAAAAAAAAAAAGGTTTTAATATGGGGTGGGGAAGCGGGAGGAAGGTTGGGTATGTGGGAGTCTCCAGTATTCCATGTGTGACTTTGCTGTGACCTAAAACTTTTTTGAAAATTAAATGAAAAATTGGGAGACACTGGGGAATGAGAGGGGGAAGGTGTCATGGTACACTGGACATCCGATAATACAGTGATAAAAGGAAAAAAGAACAATTTTTTTTAAAAGGAATTTTTTTCCCATTTTTTTGAATGTCCCAATCTGCTAATTATATTTTATTTTTAGTTTACTTTTTTTTTTTTTCTGAGTTTCCTTGTACTTACCTTTTGCATTTAAGCTTATCGTTATTATTTCTTTTTCCTATTAATTTTATTTGGTTATTATATGAGCTTCATGTTCAAGGAACGTTTAGATCACAGAACGGTGCAGAGGAGCATTGGTGGGGGTTGTCTGGGATGGGGGATTCCTGGAAGTAAGTTCATTTGAATATACTTGAAAGATATATAAAATTGTTCAAATGATCAAGGGATGGGGCATGGTCACGGTGGGTAGACTCAATAAATGAGGGAATCTGAATCCCTAGCCTGGAGAGCTCTGCCACATTCTCCAAGGGAGCAGCAACATTCCCCTGAGTGCAGGGGCAGTGTCTGGCAAAAGAGGATGGCCCACTGATGGGTTATTGTTATTGATGTCTAGCCTTATGAGTCTTTGCTCTTGTAATTGAAACTTGACCTATTGTTATGGGGTGCCTAAGGATTGCCACCTGAGAGCCTCCTTGTTGCTCAAATGTGGCCTCTCTCTAAGCCAAACTCAGCATATGAATGCATTACCTTCCCCCCAACATGGGACATGACTCCCGGGGATGAGCCTCCCTGGCAATGAGGGATTAATACCAAGTACCAACTGGCAACACAATTGGAAAAAGACCTTAAATAAAAAGGGGGCAAGGTAAAGAGAAATGAGTTCATGTGGCTAAGAGACTTCAAAGAGAATCAGGAGGTCATCCCAGAGGTAACGCTTACGCAAACCTCAGTAGGAGCTCATAGAACAGCAAAGTGGATATCACCCCACACAGAGGGGCTCCTGAGGGCTCTGGAGACACTCAGGTCCTATATAAGGGGGGATAGCCCCAGAGATTGATGCCTTATTAGTGGGCTCTACTTTGGAATCTGTGCTCCTGAGAGTGACAGAGTTGGACTCAAATAAGTCCTCCCTGCACATGGTCCAACAGTCCCTTCTATTCAAACCTATATGTGATGCTGGAGTTTTTAGGTATACTTCCAGAGACTGGAGCCTCTGGCCTACCTATGTGCCAGGTGTGCGTGGAATCTCAGTGGAGCTGCAACTCCTACCCTACAGCTCAATGGATTCATCCAAGTTACCTGGCGAGGAGACGATGATGGGCAACAGCCATCCCAGGGAATGGAGAGGGCCTGCAGGATAATCCCATCCAACGTATCCATGGGATATAAGCCCTCTCTCACTTGGAGGTGGAGTGGACGTCACCATCCCAGTCCCCTCAGGACTGGGGGGGGGGAACTATGGACTAGAGTGGATTTAATGGTATTCTGTTGTAGACATATTGTGATTCAAGCAATGGAAGAAATTATAACAGTGAGGTGGAGCCGGTGGCCACTGGACGCTTTCGGGGAGGGGAAGGGCAGTTGAAAAACGGGATTTTTCGGGACTTGGGGGTTGTCCTGAGTGGTGTTGTGGCGACAGATGTGGGCCATTTTAAATCAGCACTCACTATTCAGAACTGTGTGGGAGAGAGTGTGGTCTACGATGTGAACTGTGGTCTATGCTTGGTGGCAAGGCCCCAGGGTGTGTCTATCTATTCCAGGTGATGTGCCACACTGAGGTAGGATGTTTGTGTGGGATGCTGTGGGAGGTATGGGAGGTGGGGAGCATGGGAATCCCTGTAATTTCTGTGTAATATCTAGGTAATTTAAGCACCTTTAAAAAAAAAATATATATATATATATATATATATAAAACATTTATGTTAGCAAATGCATATATATGCATATATATGCATATATCATTTTACAAACATTGGTATGTATTGTGAAAAATTTGATTTTTACCCACAATAAAAAAAAAAAAATCCTTAATCATTATTTAATCAAGTAAAAGTGAAACCTCTGAATCCAATATAATCTTATATGCCCAGAGGGACAGACCAGTTTACAAACATAATCCAATATCTATTTTTGGAATTCATAAACAATATCAAACTGCCACAGTACCTCACTCCTGTGTTAAGTGCCACTGAATTATGCACTTTAAAATGCTTAAATTTTTGTTATGTGAATTTCACTTCAAGAAAAAAAAATACCTGTTCATTTTCCTCAGTTTTGTGGTGTGACAGGCAATGGGTAGTGAAGTCAAAGCTCTTGGGTCAACTGCCTCATATTCTAACCACGTTTTGTGGCATATGACATATATAAAAAAAAGGAAAATCCATCAATTCAGGAAAAAAAAATAGCTTAATAGTACACCATTAAAACTTTTTTATATTAGTGCATAATTTATAATGAGGTCAAACACACATGCTTATTCATCCTTTGTATTTCTTCTTTCATAAAGGGCCTGTTTTGCCCATTTTTCATAAGGCTGTCATTTGTTTTTTCATACTGACAAGGAGAACTGTGTTTTAGATACCAACTCTTTTTTCAGTTATATGTGTTACAAATATTTCCTTCTACTCTTTATCTTAGTATGTTCTTCTTTATCATATCATTAATTTAATGTGCTCAAATTTATCAATAATTTTCTTTACATTTAATGTGTTGTGTTTTTTTTTTGTTTTTTTTTTTTTTACTTAAATAATTCTTTCCTACTCTGAGGCCTACCTTACTTTTTGAAAACGTTATGGTTTGGACTTATTTAGTTCTTTAATGCATCTGGGGTGGATTTTGTGTACAGTGTATGATGGTTGTCCAATTTTTTTGGCAGGCAGGAGTATTTAGATGCACATTTTTTTCAGAACTCTTCTTTCATGTACCTCTATACAATTAATATGAAGAAGCCATATGTAAGTAATTATCTAGGCTTTTGTGTGTGTGTGTTCAATTTTGTTTAGTTGTTTCTACTTTCCATGAGCACTTTTATCACAATGGTTTAAAATATTCTACAATGTGATTATATTTCAAGAGAGCTTATATCTATGGTTAACCTTTTAAGATATATACATACATTATATAATCAGCTTGTCAAGTTCCAAGTGCATAAACAAACCTAAAAGAACTTTTACTTGTACAAAATTAATAAATCATTTTGTGGTGAATGGACAGATCTTGTCTTTTCAACCATGACACGTTTCTCCATTTGTTTACCTTTGTAAATGTATTTCAATAAAGCTTTATACTTTCCCCATAAAATCATTACATCTTTTTAAATATTTCTATAGATATGATACTTCATTTCTACTTTAACTGAAATTCTATCCATTTGTTGGATATTACAGGGTTTTTAGACAAATCCGCCCAGACTGTTTTTGTAAATAAAGTTTTACTGGAATACAGCCAACCTTTTATGTTCTGGCTATAAATTATTGTCTATGAATGCTTTTGCTCTTGACCAGCTTGAATATTTGTAAGAGTGAACTTATGGCCTGAGAAGTCTAAAATTTTACTATCTGGCCCTTTACAGAAAATATTTGCCATCCTCTGTTATATAAGGATGTACTGATAATGACTTTTTTTGCATCTAGCAACCCTGCTAAAATTTCTTACTAATTTCATAAATAAAAATCTCTAGTACAATGTGGAAGAGATAGGAAGGCTTTCAAAGGGATAGTGGGGTTTTTTTTGTTATGTCTTTGCACATTTCTTTTATTTAGTTAAGAACATCTGTTTATATTCTTAGTATGCTATTTTATTTTAAATTTGATGTTTCCAAAATGCTTCCTTATTTTGCATCACCTATATGATTTAGTAGATTTTTATAACTTTATCTATTAATGTGGCAGAATGTATTAATAAATTATTTGCATTTCTGAAGTAAATATATCTCTGTAATTCAAGTACATATGTAAAAATAGGGGAGCAGATATGGCTCAAGTAGTTGAGTGCCTGCTTCCCACATGGGAGGTCCCAGGTCCAGTTCCCAGAGCCTTTTCAAAAAAACTCAAAAGCAAACAACAAACAAACAACAAATGAAAATAATCAACTAGATAGAGCCGATGTGGCTCAGTGGTTGAACACCAGTTACCCATATACAAGGTCCCAGGTTCAATCCCCAACCCCCAGTACCTAAAAAACAATAATAATGTAACTCAAGGTATATTTTCTTTTTTGTCCCTTTTAATTTGGCCTAGTTCATCACTGTTTTCTCAAATTTTTGCTGCTCCTAAGAATTTTATTAGTTATTTTCCATAGGATAGGCTAATCAGAATATGCTAGTGTCTATCACAAGAAATGAGAATCGTTTTTTTGTGATTTTAAAATATTATAATTTTCAAAACAGTGTCTTCTGTACAATGTTATTTTTTTACCCTTTAGGAAGGTTTAAAACTTGTTCAAATTATGAGTTCAGTAATGAATTCCTTCAGTTTGTGGGCTCAAAATTTAGTTTAGAAATGTTGAATTCACTTCTTATATTAATCTAAACATGAAAGTATTTCAAACTATATTTTCCATTTATCTATTTCAACATAAACATAAATCAAATATGATTTATGATATAAAACACTTGATAAAGGCAATTTTATTTTTAAAATAAAATGCTAAGACTAGCCTATTGCTAAACTATAGTGATCTCTGAGTCTTACCCTCATTTTGAATGTAATTTCTTTAAGAACCCTTGTTCTTATACAATTATTTCTTTAGCTGGGAAGAAGAGCCTTTGTGGAAAAGTTAAGGTAAGATTTTATGATCGATTTTCCAACTGGTTCTGTAACTGTTTTGTTTGGTTTTGTTTTGTTTCTGGGAGACTAATTTTGTTTTTCAGTTCAATTACAAAAAATAAACCCAACTGGATGAGAAAAATGAAAAGGTATTAGTAAATTCATTTTGCTGGAAATCAAAGGTGGGGAATACAATCTATGAAACAATCACGATGAAAAACAAAACAAAGACTTTGCTTTCTACTCTTGTTTAAATCTACAGTTTATTATATGAATTGAAATTTCACATATTAATATGAAACATTACTTGGGGGCTGATTTTAAAATAATTTTTTTTTCTTTTTTTTTTATTATGGGTAAAAATAAAAATTCTCACAATACATACAAACATTTGCAAAATGATATATAAATATATATGCAAATATGTGTATTTGCTTACAAAAATGTTATTTATATATATATATATATACATATATTTTAAGAGGTGCTTAGATTACCTAAAATATTACACGGAACCCACTGGGATTCCCATGTTGCCCACCTCATAATATTAGACAGCTAAAGCATTATATGGGGACCATCTTTTAAGCCAAAGAAATCTCCTGTGTTCATCTTCATTGAGAGATTTCTTGGTAATGCCAATGAGTTAAATGAATTAAAACTGTACTAATAAATTATAATTTGCTCTTTTCTTTTTACACACCTAGGCCTATAACAGGAATGGATTCATAATAAGAAAGATTATTTCAAAAGATGGACTTCTATGAAATGTTTGAGATCCTAAAAATGACAGATCATAATCTTTTGCCTGATCCACTATTCATAAGACTGAGAATAGCAATGTTCTGTGAAAAAAAGAGAATCCAGAAACAGACTGCCATTAACTGCTCTTTTCCTCTCTCTTTGAATGCTCACCCCTTTTTAGAGAGGCTAAGTCTTTTGGAGATGCAGATAGGGCAAAAATATCAGGAAAAATAAATTTTAACCAAAAATTAATTCCCTCATTCATTAAGTTGTAAAAGTCTAATTAGAATCATTGTAAGCAATAGTTTTGTTTTCCTTCCTTTTTTTTTTTTTTTTTTTTAAGAAATAGCTTTTAAGAACACAAGTTAATGTAGAAAAAACATATTTTTTTTTACTAAGATTAAGTTATTCAGACTGAAATTTTAAGAAACATATTTGGACATCTGACAATTGACAGCTTTTTTGCTTTTTTTTTAGAACCTGGGACCTTGTATATGTGAAGCAAGTGTTCAACCACTGAGCTACACCTGCTCCCCAGGCAGTTACTTTTTAAACTAAACTGATATACAGTCTCTGTGTAACTCTATTTAATAATAATAATAAAAAAAACTATTAAAACTGTAGAGACATTTCAAAATCATTTATATTATAATTTTACACTAAAGGACAGTTGTAATAATGTACTTCTGTTTAAAGCAATTTTATTGAGTCATAGTCACACACCATACAATCCATCTAAAACTGTGCACTCAGTGGGCTTCAATATAACCACAGAGTTGTGCATTTATAACCACAATCAATATTAGTACATTTTCATTACGCCAAAAGGAAAAATCCTCACCCCTTAGCAGTTACTTCTCAATCCCTCTATCCTTCCCCTGCCATGCATATCCATTATTCTAATTTCATCTCTCTAAATTTATTTATATTTATATTTTATATAAATGAGCTCAAACAATATGTAGTACTTGGTGTCTGGTTTCTTTCTTTACAATTGATGATAGAAATATTAAAATATTGCTATTCACTAAAATCCATAGTTTGCTTTGGGTGTACTCTTGCTCAAATACCCACCCTATTATTAACATCTTGTAATATGAGCATACTTTGTTCTGATTCATGGAAGAAAAGTTTTATATTTGTACTATTAACCATACTCATCATCCACAACGAGGTTCACTATACTCTACAGTCCCATGTTTCATCCTTTAGGTCTCCTCTTAATAGCGTTCACAACCCTAGACTTTTCCTTTCAAGCACAGGCATACCCACATATTGGATCTGCTAATTATATTCACTCTACTGTATTATCATCACCTTAATCCAATTCCAAACATTTACAATCAACCTTATTACAAATTCTCCACTATTTATCCTCAGCTCCCCATTCTCCATCCTGATTCTATCTTCTGGTGATCAATCCTCTCTAGCTATTAACTCCATGATTTTGGTCATTAAATTTAGTTCATATTAGTGAGATCATACAATATTTATCTTTCTGTGTCTAGATTGTTTCACTCAATATAATGTCCATAATGTGCTTGTAAGTACAAGAAAATTAAATATATATTGAAAAAAATTTTAAACAATCTATTTTTGAAGCAATGTTTTGAAGCATCTTGAACATAAAAGTAGTGAAAAATATAGGTGGATATTTTTCATTTAATAGAATAATAAATATTTTTCTATTACTATCACTTTTACCATAGTCTCATAATGATAAACCTACAAGATGGAATTTTGAATAAACTCTTTATTATTATTTTGGATAGACAAATCCAAAATAACTGGATTTAGACAGTTAATAGGGAAAAATGTAAGTTATCTCAAATATCAAATGTATGTATTCATAAATTAGTACTTACGATTCTGACTTGAAACTTTACCCTTTGTTGTTTATAAGGAAATAACATCCTTACATATCACCTGTTATATAGCATCTTATATCCACCCTATTATAAGACCCCATTTTGACTTATATCACTATTTCAAACCTGTTCTGTGCACACACATGCACGCAGAAATGCCCCAAATTAAATGATAAAACATTAGAAATTGCATACTATTGCAATTGCCTCCCTGTTCTCTATTCCCAATTCTTTCATTTCTTTTGAAAATATACCTAGAAGTGAGATTACCAGGTTATATGGTAATTATACAGTTAACTTTCTGAAAAACTGCCAAACTACCTTCCAAGGTGACTGTAATATACATTGCCACCACCAATTAATGAGAATTCTTATTTCTCCACATCTTCTCCAACACTTGCTATTTTCTGTTTTGTTTTTTTTTTTTTAATAGCAGCAATTCTTGTGGGTGTGAAATGGTGTCTTATTGTGGTTTTGATTTGCACTTCCCTGATGGCTCATGATATTGAGCATCTTTTCATGTGGTTTTTGACCATTTGTAAATCTGCTTTGGAGAAATGTCTATTCAAGATTTTTGTCCATTTTTAATTGAGTTGCTTGACTTTTTATTGTTAAGTTGAAATATTTCTTTATATATTTGGGATATTAAACTTTTATCAGCTATGTGGTTTCCAAATATTTCCACCCAATGTATAGGTTGTTGTTTTGTTTTAATGATAAAGTCCCTTGAGGTGCAGAAGTTTTTAACTTTGATTAAGTCCCATTTTATTTTTTTTTCTTTTCTTGATTGCGCTTTGGGTGCAAAGTCTAAGAAACCATTGCCTAACACCAGGTACTGAAGATGTCTCCCTACATTTTCTTACAGGACTTTAATAGTTCCAGTTCTTATATTTAGCATTTTGATACATTTTGAGTTGATTTTTGTACATGGTGAGAGATAAGGGTTCTTCTTCAACCTTTTGCAAATGGAAATCCAGTTTTCCCAAGACCATTTGTTAAGAGCTTATTCTTTCCCAATTGAGTGGTCTTTTCCCCCTTGTCAAAAATTGGCTGGCCATAAAAGTGAGGATTGATTTCAGAGCTCTCAATTCTATTCCACTGGTCTAAATATCTGTCAGTGAACAAATATTGTGCTGTTTTGATTACTGTGGCTTTGTAATAAGCTTTAAGATTGGAAAGTGGGAGTCTAACTTCATTCTTTTTTTTCAAAATGGCTTTGTCTATCTAGGACCACTTACACTTCCATATAAATTTGATAATTGGCTTTTCCATTCCTGCAAGGTAGGTTCTTGGAATTTTGATTGTGTTTGCATTGAATCTGTAAATGACTTTGGATGAAACTGATATCTGAGCAATATTTAGTGTTCTATTCCATGAATATAGAATGTCCTTCCATTTATTTAGGTCTTCTTTGATTTTTTTAGCAATGTTTTATAGTTTCTTTTGTACATTAACATCCTTGGTTAGGTTTATCCTGATATTTGAACATTTTTATTGATATTTGAAATGGAATTTTAAAAATTTCTTATTCCGATTGCACATTGTAAGTGTACAGAAACACTACTGATTTGGGGGTATTAATCTTGCATCCTGCTACTTTGTTGAATTTATTCATTAGCTCTAGAAGTTTTGTTGTATATTTTTCAGGATTTAATGTATATAGGATTAGGTCATCTGTAAATATGGAAAGTTTTACTTCTTCCTTTCCAATTTGTATGCCTTTTATTTCTTTTTCTTGTCCAATAGCTTTGGCAAGAACTTCTAGCACAATGTTGAATAACAGCAGTAACAGTGAGCATCACTCTCTTGTTCCTGATCTTAGAGGGAAAACTTTCAGTCTTTTGCCATTAAGTAGGATGTTGGTAGATGGGTAGTCATATATGCCCTTTATCATATTGAGTAAGTTTCCTCCTAGTCACAGTTTTCTAAGTATTTTTATCAAGAAGAGGTGCTAGATTTTGTCAAATGTCTTTTCTGCATCAATTGATGTGAATCCTGTTTTTTTCCCTTCATTTTGTAAATGTAATGTATTACATTAATTGATGATCTTATGTTAAAATACACTTAATATCAGGGATAAATCCCATTTGATGGTGCTGTATAATTTTTTTAATGATTCATTTTACTCATTTTTTGTTAAGGATGTTTGCATCTATATTAATAAGGGATATTGGTCTATAATTTTATTTTCTAGTGATACCTTTATCTGGCTTTGGTATGAGGCTGTTGGCCTCATAAAATTAATTAGGGAGTGATCTCTCCTTTGAAAACTTTTGGAAACCTTTTGAGCAGAATTGGTTTTAATTCTTCTTGGAAGGTTTGGTTCCTATTTAGTTTTGAAGGTATTGAAACCTACCATTCTTTCCCTAAATGATTTATGTTTCCAATATCATATTCAGAAATGCCTCCTACACCCCCATGATTGCAAATCCACCTATATTTTTCTCATTGCAGTTACATTTTCTTTTTCATTTTTAAAATTTTAGTTTTAAAAGTATAAGCAGTATAATTCACCCTTTTTGGTGTACAAGTTTATGTGTTTTGACAAAAACATAGTCATGTGACCACCACCTCAAGATACACAACAATTCCAACAATCCCCACCACCAAATTCCCTTGCACTGTCATTTGTATTCAAGCACAACTCTTACCCTTACTTTCTGGTAGCCAAATATCTAATTCTTTTGCTTATCAAATTGTCTTTTCTAGAAAGTCAAAAAATGGCATTATATAATGTGTACACTTTTAAATCTGGCCTTTTTACTTCATGCAATATATCTTTGACATTCATTCATGTTATTGAATGTATCAATAATTCCTTCCTTTTTATTGCTGATCAGTGATCTATAGCATGGAAGCACCACAGCTTGTTTTTCCATTACTCAGTTGAAGGACACTTGTATTATTTCCAGTTTGTGACCATTTAAAATAAAGCTATTATGAATGTTAGTGTATAGGCTTTATCTTAACATAAGTATTCAATTTACCTGGATAAATATCTAGGAGTTCAGATATTGGGTTTTGTGGTAAATCTATAGCTGTAACATTTTGCATTCTCATTGCAATGCATAAGAGTTCTACTTGCTCTGCTACATCCACATGTTGTTTTTGTTTTTGTTTTATTTTGTTCAATAGGTGTAAAGTTTAAAATTTTTAATTATTTATTTGAAGAAAGTTAAAATCCCTTCTTAAAAGTTATAAAATAATATTTTACTAAATGGAAAACTTTTAAAAGAAATGTCAGGTCTGCTAAGAAAGATTATAAACTTAATGATTTTAATCACAATAAATGTTCAGTGTTTTTTATACTAAACATTATTTTTAGAGAAGTTTCAGATTACAGAAAAACCAAAAAACCTAATGAGACACAGGGTTTAAGACAACAAATCAATGATAATCACACAAATCTCCTGAATCAAATCAAAGCTTTGAAGTAAAATATGAATAAAGTGATTAAAAAGATACTGGGTGAAAATACAGAACAATATGAAAGTCTTCAAAGAAAAGTAACAGACCTTATGGGATGTATTAGTCATCTAAAGGGGTGCTGATGCAAAATACCAGAAATCTGTTGGCTTTTATAAAGGGTATTTATTTGGGGTAGAAGCTTACAGTTACCAGGCCATAAAGGATAAGTTACTTCCCTCACCAAAGTCTGTTGCCACGTGTTAGAGCAAGATGGCTGTCGACTTCTGTCAAGAGTTCAGGTTTCCTGGCTTCCTCTCTTCCTGGGGCTTGTTTCTATCTGGGCTCAGCTGCTCTGCTCCTTTGTGTGCACACTTCCCTGGGGCTCCAGCATTAAAACTCCAACTAACTCTTTTGCCATGTCCTTTTCTCTGTGAGTCCCTGCCCAAGGGGACTACTGGCATGGCCCAATCAAAGCCCTAATTATAATTTAATCATGCCCAGAGGAAAAGACCAGTTTACAAACATAATCCAATATTCCTTTTTGGAATTAATTCGTCAATAATATCAAACCACTACATGGAAATAAAAGACACAATAGATGAGATTAAAAATACATTTGAAGCATATAACAGCAGATTTGAATTGATGGAAGATTGAAGTAGTGACTTGGAGGACTGAGCATCTGACCTTTAAAGACAGGAGAAGAGAAAGACAAAAGAATGGAAAAAATAAACAGAGTCTCAGCAAATTGAATAACAAAGCAAAATACACAAACATACATGTGATTGGTGTCCCAGGAGGAGAAGACCATTGAAAAGGGGGAAAAAGAATATTTGAGAAAATAATGGCCAAAAACTTCCCAACCCTTATTAAAGACATACATATCAATATCCAAGAAGGACAATGCACCCAAACAGAATAAATCTGAGTAAACCTACTCCAAGACATTTACTATTCAGAATGACAAATACCAGAGATAAAGAGAGGCTTATGAAGGAAGCAAGAGAAAAGCAATGCATCACATACAAGGGAATCTCAATAAGACTAAGTGCCTATCTCTCATCAGAAGCTACAAAGGGAAGAAGAAAATGGTATGATGTATTTAAGGTACTGAAAGAGAAAAACTGTCAGCCAACAATACTTTTTTTTCCAAGCCAAACTGTATCAAGCTTTTATTAAAGATACCTTTCATAAACAATCATGGAATTTCAAACAGGATATGGGCAGACAATCATTAACAGTATACAACTTTCAAACTCCCTTCTTCAATGAATTACCAAAATCAGAAAGCCACTATAAAACCCAATGAAGTCTTCATCTGATGCTCTGAACAGTGTAAGTTTAGAGTGAGGGTTGACATTTCACATTTAGCCTGTTGTTTAATAACTTTTCACAAGCTGACCCTGACTTTCAGGAAATAAAATGAAAATAGCAGAATTATCCACAATCTAAAAATGGAATCACTATTCTTTTGAGAGATGCCATTTCCATGGCATCACTGGAAAGTCCAGATTGCCTGACATCCTGGTAACCAAATTTTTTGGGGTCAGGCCCCAACAGGTCTCTGGGCATAAGGGAGTCAAGTGTATACTGATGGCAGAGAGAGAGAAGAGGTCATGAAGACATAAAAACGAATTTTAGTTTTTCCACACCGCAAGGCATCTGTGCCAAGGTGAATAGCGTTTATCAAACATCAGGGATTCCCTTCTCCTGGGAGTAAAGAGGAAGTCTCTCAAAAACACTAGAGGGGAAAGGTGTTTTCTCCCATATCAATCCAGCTTCAGAGATATTCTATTAGTGGCATTTGCCCCTTCCCCCAAAATCAACAATGAAGTTTTCTGTTTGCTAACAACATAGCTTTAAAAGAAAAGTAAAACGAAATTCTGCATTTTTATAAAACTTGATAAAAAAACAGTATTTCATACTGTACAGTCACCAGAAGTACACAGTTATCAAAAATGCACACCCTTCACTTGGCATCCCCAGCACCTTCAGCTTTCTGTGCCTGGTCTGTTTTAGCATCTACGTTTTCTGCAGGGTTATTCCCATCCTTGCCAGCATCAGCTCTCCATTTTTACCTTCTCTCCTTTCTTTGCAGAGGCCTTTTTAGGCTTGGGTTCTGGCTTTGGAGGAGCAGGTTTAGCAGATAACCTTCCAGATCTTCTCTGTGGTTTGTCCTTTACCTTGGCTTTATCTCTTTTCACATCCCCTTCAGCCTTACTCTTGGGCATGGTGGCAGCAGCAAGAGGTGGGCGGTAGACAAGGGGATGCAGCTGCGTGCAGGCTTTGGTCGGTCCAGGGGTCGTTCTCACCTATTATTCACACTGCTCCCAATATTTCTTTATCCAGCAAAACTGTCCTTCAAAAATGAGGGTGAGTTTAAAGTCTTCACAAACAAAAACTGAGAGGGTATGTTTCCAAAAGTCCAGATTTACAAAAGATACTAAAGGGTGTGCTACAGCCTGAAAGGAATAGAAAAAGGGTGAGAGACTTTGAGGAGAGTGTGGAAATGAAGATTAATAGTAAGGGACACTTAAAAGAGTAAAAAGACAGACAATAGTAAGAGATGACAATGGAAAGGCAAAGGATAAAATGGATGAAGTAAGTAATGCCTGAAGATATTAATATTGAATGTTAAAGGATTGAATTTCCCAATCAAAAGACACAGACTGACAGAATGGATAAAATGTATGAGCCACCTATATGTTGCCTATAAGAGACTCACCTCAGACATAAGGACACAATCAGGTTGAAAGTGAAATGTTGGAAAATAGTAACCAAAATGGTATAGAGTAGCAATACTAATATTGAACAAAATAGATTTTAAATGCAAAATGGCTATAAGAGGTGAAGAAGGTCATTCTATATTAATAAAATGGGCAATTAAACAAGAAGAAATAACTGAAATATATATTTATGCCCTAACCTTGGTTCCCTAAGATACAGGAGACACACACTGGCAAAAATGAAGGGAAAAATAGACATCTCTACAATAATCGTTGGGAGACTTCAATACACAGCTATTTCAGCATTGGATAGAAAATCTGGACAGAGGATAAATAAGGAAACAGAGTTTGAATAATATGGTAAATGAACTAGACCTAACAGACATTTATAGAGGATTATACCCCAGAACAGTAGGATATACATTCTTTTCACCTGCTCATGGATCCTTCCCAGGAAAGATCATATGTTGGGTCATAAGACAGGTCTCAATAAATTTAAAAAGACTGAAATTATACAAAGCACTTTCTCCAATCATAATGGAATGAAGCCAGAAATCAATAATGGACAGAAATAGGGAAAATTCACAAATATATGGAAATTAAACAACACATTCTTAAATAATCAGTGGGTCAAAGAAGAAATTGCTAGAGAAATTAGTAAATATCTTGATACTAATGAAAATGAGAACACAACATATCAAAACCTATGGGATACAGCAAAGGCAGTGTGCTGAGAGGGAAATTTATATCCTATTGATATAATCATTCAATGTATTCACAATAAAAATCACAACAGCAATTTTTTGCAGAAATGGAAATGCAAATTATTAAATTTATTTGGAAGGGCAAGGGGCCCCAAGTAGCCAGAAATATCTTTAAAGAACAAAGTTGAAGGACTCTCACTTCCTGAGTTTAAAGTATATTACTTAGCTACAGTGATGAAAACAGCATGGTATTGTCATTAATATAGACATAGTGACCAATGGAACCAAATCAAGAACTTAGAAATATACCCTCACATGTAGGGTCAAGTGATTTTTGACAAGGCTGTCAAGCCCACCCACCTGGGCCAGAACAGTCTATTCAAGAAATGGTGCTGAGAGAACTGGATCTTCATATCCTAAAGAAAGAAAGAGGATCCCTATCTCATACCTTATACAAAAATTAATTCATAAAATTCATCAAGAACCTCAATATAAAAACTACAACCACATAATGTATAAAATGTATAACAGTGATTTCGGTGGTGGATGAAGTTTGTGGTTCATGGTATAAATATAAGAATGCTCTTCTTTTACAAAGTGTTAAAAATATGGTGATACAAGGGGAAAATTGCATCTAATGTAACTAATGGACTACAATTTACAATAACATTGTAATATCTTTGCAGCAATGACAAAGAAGTTATATCAATTCTAAGGAACAACAATAGAAGGGTATAAAGAGGTATGGGATTTTAATTTTTGGAGCAATGAAAATGCTCTACAATTGACTGAGGTGATGACAGCACAACTCTGTGATGAAAATGAGAGCCAATGAGTATATGCTTTGAATGGTTTGTACAATTCAAGGGACCCTATAACACAGGGATTCCAGTGGTGGAAGATGGACTGTGGTTAACAGAAAAAATATGAAAATGCTCGCTCATAGACTATAACAACTATGTAATACTAACACAGGGTGTTAGTAATCTGGTGGGTTGGGGGAAAACACACCAAATGTAAGATATGGACTATATCTAGTAATATTTTGATGATGTTCTTTCATAGTTTGTAACAAATGTTTCACAACAATACAAGGTGTCGGTGGTGAGGTGATATATGAGAGCCCTGTATGAAGATATGCATGTTTGTTTTATAAGTTCATAAATTTTACTAAACATTTATTGTTTATATATGTCCATGTGTGAATGATATACTTCAACAAAATTTATTTTAAAAAGAATAAATGATACAGAAAAAACTATATTAACATGGAAATCTTAGAGAATATTTTACTCTTATCTTTCCTGACAATAAAATGTAGAACAAGCTTCAGCAAACCAAGAAACAATTTATTTACCCATTGAACCAAGAGTTGTTGAATATAGTTGTTAATTTCAGGGTTGGAATGGCCATTTAAAATTTTAATTTATTTGGAAATCTGTAATATTATTCCCTCATAATTGGGAAATATTCCACCACTCAATATTTAAGATGCATCTCCTAAGAAGAAAAGAACATTTCTTAAATCACAATAATACAATTACCACAGATAAGGAAGTTAACACTATTTCCCTTATATTACCTAACAGCTAGACAATATTCAAATTTCTCCCCATTGTCTTCAAAATAACATTGTAATTCCTTTTTTAAAAAAAATCTGGATCTGATCCAAAATTTTCAGATGGCCACAGGACTGGATTTCTGCCAAGGGTCATCAAATAGGCTTAAAACCTACAAGCATTATTATTTGTAATAAATTATTTTTCATTTTGTGAAAGATAACATAGGAATACTTTTATGGTTTCTGAATTTAAACTTAGAATGGCTGAATGAGTTATTACCATTGATGAAAGACTTATAATTCTACTATCTAGGTAAGGTGGTCTATAGGGAATTAAATTTAAAATGAAGAAGGTACTAAGTATGTTATGCGACATGCATTACATGCTCTGGATTGCCTTTGAATCTGTCCTGCGGAAAGATATTACTAGATGTTTCTCTAAATGTTTAATCTAGAAGACTTTCTTGGTATTTCTTTTCCCTTCATGACATTAACCTTTTATAACATAAGATTGTAGAATGTACTCATTCCAGATTTGTCTTCTTGTTTCGTGGTGATTTCATTTAACATATTCTTCTTTTCCATCTCCTGAAAACTGGAAATGAAGACTAGAGAACTGATTAGATGAAGGTTACATATGTTTTGAATGATCACTTCCAAGGTGATGCTGTGCACATCCTATTTCATAAAGCTAACAACCATATAATGCCAAGTTGTCCCACTGTTTGTGATGCAAAGGTTTATCCTGTGGTTAACAGGGGATACCAGATCTCTGCAAAAGGATACACTTTTCTCATCACAATTTGTAAGCAATCTGCAGTGTGAAACAGACACAATTGGAATATCTTGTTCTCCAGAAACTTTTCACCTAATTGTTTAGATCCTATTGATGATCCTTTCCTGTAAAAAATTATTTCACTGGAGGTTGCAGATGCTGGCTTTCTAGGTACACCATTGCTTCTCTATCTATCAGCCAGCTTTGCTCATTTTGTAAAGAACTCCCTCCCCTCCACTTATGTGAGTGTCTAAATGTTGCTATCATTATGGGCTCATGGATTTTTCTCTATTTGGTATTTCAAAATTGACTTAAGCATTCATTCTTTTGGATATTCAAAGTGCCCAGAATTTGACCATTGGAAGAGAGAGAGAGAGAGAGAGAGAGAGAGAGAAAGCTAATAAGTCAAATCAGTAACAATTATTGAATCCAAGTGGAAGGTATGTGGTGTTCATTTTACCATTCTTTGCTTTTTTATGTTTTTAATTTTCATAATAAAAATTAGAGAAAAGAGGGAAATTAATCTACACTGTAATTACATATCTACATTAAATCAAGAGCAAAAGAACTGAAAATTACTAGATGTGTCTTAGTATTTGAGAAAGATGGAAAAGAAAATGAAAAAAATTCCTCAGGTACCATTTAATGAGAAACTAGATTGTGATAAGCTAGGCGATTTGCATGTATCATTATTTTCTCTATAACCAGTAAATTATTTTTGCACTCTTAACTGATAAAGAAATTAAGTGTATTACACAAAGCCATATCACTATTAAGTGGCAGGCACAGGGATTTATCTCGCCTTCAAAAACTAAGCTCTTTCCCGTGTACAATACAATTGACAACAGTTTTTGAAAATAAACTGCAGAGTAGTGTTTAATTTGCACATGAAAATGAATCAATATAAAGAATATAAATGCAGTCCAGGACATGTAATGCATGTCATAGAGCATGCTTAGTATTCTGGTTTTCAAATTGATTCACTGCATAGTACCTTCGCTGTAGAATGGAATTATGGTTCTTTGATCAAAGGGAACAACACATTCAATCATACCAAGTTTAAACTCAGAACACCATAAAATTACTCACTTGATATCTTTTTTCAAATGCAAAATAATTTATCATAAATAGTTGTGCCACTAGACTTTAAGCCTGTCATTTAGTGATGTTTGGAAAAAATCCAGTCCTGTGGCTTATTACAATTTTGCCTGTACAACATTGGCAGAAATACAAAACATTTTGTGCAAATGTCCCTTCAATCATTAGAGAGAAATGTAGTCTTTTAAGTACCATGCTACTCCAGATTAAATCGTGTCATATTTTCATAAAGATGTATAAAGAACACTGAGCTATTAATTTTTAATAGACATGGATCATGTTATAGCCAAGAACTACAAGATAGGGTGTAAATTCTCCTGGAGATGTGTTATCTCCTAGGAACACACCATAGTATATATATGGTTTATTTCTCTTAAATGCCTTGTAATTTTCAAAAATTGTTTAATGTTTTTGGTTTCTGGAGATAAAAATAAAACTTACTTTAACTCTAAATGTGTGAGTAGTTCTTTATGTTTATATTCATGGATAGGATTGTTGAATGCCTGGACTAATAAATTTGAAAAATTAAATGCATTTAAAGTGGTTTCTTTAAAATTATGGTTTGTAATTCAAAGCATTTAATATATTCTAAATAAATATTTGTTGATTTGTACTATTGATGAACATATGCTATAAAAGTTCAATTTTTAATATTGATGTCCAGTATTCAATAGTCAATATTCACTAATACTGATTATATAAATATATTAAATTAACAGATAAAGAATCGTTTTTCATATACAAGATGATCTTTAGAAAATAATAGGAATTCGGTATGTTGTGTATTATTCACTACTTAATTTGTAAAAGGAAAGCAATAAGACAGGTGGCTACATTTATTTAAGAGAAGTAGCCCTATTTATCTCCCGAGAGCAGCTTCATCAGGTTAGTCAGAGAACATGATGGAGTATAAATCTCAATATTCAGAGCACTAGAAAAAGGAACACAATGAAAAGAGACATAATTCTTGACCTTGAAGTTTGTATTGTAGTCTAAAGTAAGAGTGATGAAAAACAAAACATAACAAAAAACCAGATAATGACACAATTACACCATTTAGCAGAAGCTCATGAAGCTTGGAAACCTTTAGGGGTAGTCTCACTGGGATTTTCACAGCAGACAGTCCTGGATGCAGGTTTTGGCTCTAGACTAACTGTCCTCTCCCTTTACCTTTTATTCAAATCCTCAAGTCAGAATCCCTTGGCCAATGGGAAAGTTACTGCTCCTCAGTGTTTACATTTGTAAAATTCAAATAACAATGCTACTGAACACATGAGATTCCTGTATATTAACTATCTGGCAAAATATAGATACTTGGAAGAGGTGGATTCCCTTGCTTTATGTGTGTTTATGAGATTGTATCTATATAAATACAAATGTCTGCATATATACACCACAATAACACAATGCTTTTTCATTTTTTAGTTTTATAAGTTATGAAATATACAGATTCTACTTGGTCAGTTTTTATTAATGCAAATAGACTATAAGGAAAAGCAGAAAAGCATAATTTTAAAGGAGCCACGGTTTTATATAGAATTTAATGTTTTGCCAAACACTTGCACAAGCATTAACTCACTTAGTTCAAACAAAAGATGGGCTTTAGGTTTACTGCAATCCCAACTGTTGGGTGAGATTGTGGAAATTTAGGAACATTGAAAGCCTTGACTGAATCATATAGCCAGTAATTGAATTGCACAGCCACTACGACAATGAATTTCCACTGATTTCCATACTCCACTTCACCGTATAGACTGGCATGGGATGTCACAGGTAAGGATGGTAACTTTTTTTTTTTTTTTTTTTTTTGAGAAAAGAAAAATTTTTATTGCGTGGTTGACCAGCAAGGTGTCAGGAGACAAGGTTCAAGACTGTCTCCCTGATCTGAGAGATGAGGGAGATTTTATGGGAATGGGCGGTGAGAGGTGCAGACAAAAGGAGGGAGGTTTGATTTGGCATAGTCCAGTTGGTTAATTATAGAGTTGTCCATATGCAGTAGAATGGATTTTAGGCCAAATATTCCTTATTTTCTCATACTAATGTTGAGAACAAGTCACTTTGTTAACACAAGATAATAATTACAATAACAATAAATCTGTGTTGGTCCATGGTTACATTCCCCCTGACTTTTGTTCATTCCTCAGTCTTGAGGGATTTGGGACAATGTCCACTCTAACTGCCTCAGGCTGAGAAGGAACATAGATATTACGGAGCCAAGGAAAAGAGTTGTTGGCTTGCAGTTGAAGATACTCTTCGTTTTGGGGATGGGACTTGTCTATCATCATCCTTTTGTTGTCCAGAGCAAGCCTGAAGAACTGGAAAGTAAGAGTTGGTCGCAACTCTGCTGGGTTTCAGGGTTCAACCTACAAATGAACAATCTGAAGATTTAAGTCTCTGAGAATTATACTTCACAGTTAAACTGAAAATTATAAGTTCAAATAAAAGGAGCAGAAGAATCATGGTTAGGAGAATTATAAATTAGTATGTTATATTGGGGAAACAGCTTTTCAAATATTCCGAAATAGAGCCTGCTGAGCGGGTGCTGATTCCAGGTGGCTGTGTGGCTTGCCTCTGGCGACCACACGTCCCGAGAGCCCTCAGGGGCTTGTGTTTGAAAGGCTTTGTTTACTGTGGCAGTTGGTGAAACCTGCCTGAGAGCTGCATCGGCATAACCTCCAGAAGGACCTCGGACTCACTCTGAAATCTGCTGGCCATAAAAACTATTTTATTTAATGTTCCCGCTTTGGTCTGGGTATTTCTCCAAATGCACTGTTGATTAATGCTTGGTAATAATCCCTCAGTGCCAGGGAAGCTCGTCCCTAGGAGTCATGGCCCACATTGCAAGGGAAGGTAGTGAGTTTATTTGCAGAATTTGGCTCAGAGAGAAGTCACATGTGAGTGAAAAGGTTTTCAGGAGGTAATTCTTAAGCATTAATTATAATTACACTTAATTCCTTCATTATAGTAATAAGGTTCAGAAGTGAAAGCATTAAGATCAAAGGGTTGGCTTATTGGCCTATTTTCTTTTATTAGGCAAGGCTTATATATCCCAGAGATTTTTGCCATGCTACTTGAGAAAGTAGCAGGACTTCCCCAGAGGGAAGTTCGATATTTTGTTAGCTACTATGTAGGCCTCTATCTGTCCTGAAAACATTCTATGGCAACAAGGATATATTCATATCCGACAGAAGTACATCGTAGGTGCATTTTACCCCATATACCACCCCACTATCAACACCTGTTCTAGTGATGTACCTTTGTTATAGATCCTGAAAGAACATTATTACGTTTGTATTTTAACCACAATCCTCGGCCAACACAGAGGTCACTGTGTTATACAATTCCATGTTTTATCCTCTAGTTTTCCTTCTAGCAACATATTCACTGATAGTGCTGCCTTCTTGAGAGTCTGGAGTCACAAATAGGTGTATCCAGATGGGATGGGAGAAGAGACAGTCAATAGAGGATAAAAATGTTAAATGCCCATGTTCAGAAAACTTAGTAGGGAGCTTTACAAACTGAAGATAGGGAACTAGGCACAATAAAAAAGGAAGAAGGTATTGCTAAAAATTATGATGCAGATTTCCAAATAAGGTTCGGTACTAGGAAAGGAGGGAAAGCAATTTGGGATGCCTCATGGAAAACAGAAAGAGAAGGTTGCAGTAATCAGGGTAGAAAATGATGTGCTTCTGACTTCAGGACTTGAATATAGGGAGAAGGAAGAAGATTCATTGAGATATATTTTAATGAGAATGACTTGGCTCACTATTCTTCTATATATCTACTATTTTTCTTTTCCTTCCTTCCTTCCTTCCTTCCTTCCTTCCTTCCTTCCTTCCTTCCTTCCTTCCCTCCCTCCCTCCCTCCCTTCCTTCCTTCTGTCTTCTATCTATTTCTCATCCATTTATTTTAATCTGTCAGATTTCCAGGCCCCAGCAATGAGCAGGCTTAACAAGTGCCCCAGATGAGTCTGAGGCAGGGGAGTACACTTTGAGAGACTCTGCTTTAGGTAGCAGTAAGTTGGTGACAAGTAAATAAACTTTTGGATAATTTTGGTAAATGAAGTTAAAATAAGGAATATTCTAGATTTTATAAACGTTAAGATGTATATATTTTTTTTCTGTAGAAGATAGAGTTTAAGATTGCCGTTTGTCTTTATTGACTCTATTGATACAGTGTCATGTGTACCTAGAAGTCAAGGAGTTGTGGTAGAGAAATGTTTCAAGATTTGAGTATCTAATATAAAGACAAGGATGAGGGCAGTTTCTTTTGAAAGGGAAGAACATAAGACTGCATGGCAAGTGGCCAAATTGAGAGAACAACTAGTAAGCCATGCTTTCAATAGCTTTGATGTGAAGGTGGGTTTTTTTTTTTTTGTTTGTTTGTTTGTTTGTTTGTTTGTTTGAATCTCTGTTTTTAAAGCTATTTTACTCAAGGAAGTGTTTCCAGAAGATTGAGTCTTTTTACTTTCACACTCAATTTCCAGCCCTAACACCCCAATCTTCAGACTACTCAGAAACTAAGGATTTGATTTACTTTCTTTACAGAGGAAATGCTATTTAATATATATTTATATGTATATAACTGAAGATAATTTAAATTTTTATAAATTTCTAAAACCTGCAATTCAAAACTATCATGATGAGTCTCATCCCTCTGGATCTAATTTCCCTGAACTACAGGATAGTTTTAAGTAAGGTTAAAAGTACAGTCTCTGGAGTTAGATTGCCTGGATCTAAGCTAGAAACCGTTGACTTAGGGCTTCTAACTTAGCCTCTGTGCCTGTTTCCTCATCTATAAAATGGAATAAAAACAGTTTCACCCATCAAAGTTTACTCTTAACATTAAATAATCTCATAAGTGCCAAGGGTTTAGACCAATGCCTGGTTCAAAGTGTGTGATATATTTTTGATACTTTTTAAAATTCTTAGATGTCCTCTGAATTATCTTTCAAGTCTAATTTTCTACAGTATTTAGATTCTCTCTGTATATATATGTAAACACTCAAAACAATGAAACAAAAATATCTGTTAACCATCCTCCAACTTGTCAAATCCCCCAACACCTCCTGTGGCTCAGCAGTTCCTGGGAGTCAGGAAGATATAGGTTGATGATCCAATTCAATCCTACAATACTTAATGGATGCTCATTACGTACAAGATGGACCATGTGGAAAATGCAAAAATGAATAAATTGCTATTTCAGATCCTCATCTCATATACTAATAGGAAAGATCTACAGGCCACGAAATATCCGATATGAAGTGTCATGTGAGAATATAAATGGGGAGCACCAATGAGGGAAAAGTGGGTTCATGCTCAGTTTAGGATTTTACCCATGGCATAGAACATCAGGCAGGTAGAACACAGGACAAAGTTAAGCTTCTTAACAATGAGATAAGATGGAAGGGGGTAGTGAACTGAGAGGGAAAAGGATGAAATAAACATTTGTAAAATGCAACCAAGAAATTTCCAGAACAAAATACCTTTTTAAATTAAAGGGAGACAGATGTTTCCCACACAGAGCTCCTTACTAGTGTTACCATGGGTCACTTATAAAAACAAATTGATTATCTCTACCAAGATTGCTTTCTTTGCATAGGGCATACAGAGAAGCAAAAATAAATTGTATAAACATTTCTCTATATTCATGCAGCACAATTATATTATATCTCAGTGATAATTTATATTTTTAACTTTCATTAAAAAAAAGATACAATACTTCAAAGTAAAGTTTATATTCTTCCACAGCCTGAGTAAAGATAACTAGGAACTGTGCTGACATGGATAGTTTTCTGGTGATTTGTATTAAAACAAACACTGTTCCATATCTGAAACAGATTATACAGAGCAAGAAGGTCAAGATGAAATAAACAAGACTTTATGCCTGATTCTATTCCACTAAGCAGGAGAGAGGTATTAAACAGTGTTTTGAGAGCATGGTGAAGATTAATGAACAAATCCTTGAGATTGAAGGAGAGAGCTCTTTTAAAGCTAGCACAGCCAATGTCAAGTATAAGCATAGAGCAGCAAATGACAAAGGCTCTGAAATGGGAGATGAAAAATTCTTGAACTTAGCTCCTTTAAAAAATTCAGTGTAATGTATTGCCAAATTTTTGCATGGCACTTTTGCAACTGGAACGATTCCAAAGCAAATGACTAACCTGAAAAATCTCATCTCCAGGGGAAAGCTGACAGCCTCCTTCACATGAAATCATTCTGCTAATGTTGATAAATAACTAATCTCCATCAAGTCATTGTGAGCTAAGAACTGAAAATCTTTAAAGAAGAAATCCTCAGCAGATATTAACTAAGATGCTTTTTTGTTAATATAAAAACTTGGAATTTACTTCCAATAATACCATTATAATGAGAGAGCAAGCAAAATTATCTTAAGGATTTTTGCTTCTTTCCATTTAATCAATTAAGAAGCAATTACATACCTGTGTCATCATGCTAGATAATCTGCATTATATATATATATTAAAGGAAAGGACAAGATCATTCTAATTATGTCTTGGCATAGTTTGGAATATAAGCTTTTTTACTTTTTTCTCATCTTAATGTCTTACGTCATGAGAGATGAGAGCCAGGTTATCATGTGAATTTTGATACAGGAATTTTTCTCTTTCCAGCAGTGGACACCAGTTCACCTTTGGGCAAGGGCTGTCAACTTTTCTTCAAAGAAATCATAAGCTATCAGCCTTTTCACTGGAATTTGATTATGGATTTCTGATTTTCTGTGTTTATACAAAGTTGAGAGAGTGTTGGGTTTTATTTTCCAGGGAGTGGCTTGCATTTTTTTGTACTCTGCAGAAATGTGGTTTGTTTTGGGAAATAAGGGTGCTTTGTTTGTATTATGCTGACGCCCTTGCTGTTGTTTGAATGTTCTGAGTTACCAGCTCGGGAGCAAGCCGTCGAGCATGAGGCTTTCTTTTTCAGCAGAGCTGCTTCAGGGCCTGGCTGGTAACACCACCGTATAGCTTAGAATGCTGAAAAGAGGACTGTTGCTCTGCTCCAGGCCAGGATGAGCAATGGTCCTGTGGTCGGCACTTTTTAGATAGACACTAGGTAATGGTCTAGGGCACCTTCAACAGTGGTGGCTGGAGGGGTCCTCTGGGCAGGTTTGCGGAGTATTGGAAATTCAGGGCAGGTGAGAACGTCCTGGATACACTTGGGTACTGGAGGATGATCTGGCTTGTGAGAGGCATGGGAAATGCACATCTTTGGGTAACTAGAGAAACAGTTTCAAGAACACTCTTCAAGGGAAATGGAAAAGGTCTGGTGATGCTTAACTGTTTTACTTTTTCTGTTAGAAAACAAAAGTACTCCCTCATTTATCAGTTAATCTTATACCACTCTTTCTTTTACCCACTCTAGCCCAGCCTCCTTGGCCTTTTTGTTCTAACATGCCATTTTTATTTCTACTTTGGGGCTTTTGCTCTTACTGCTTCTTCCACTTGGAATATTCTTTCCCCAGACCTTCGCATTGTTTTATCCATCACTTGATTTACATTTCTACTTAAATCCTGCTTTGTCAAAGACATTTCCTAATACTCTAACTTGAATATTTCTCTCTATTCATATCACTCTCTGTCCTAGAATCTTATTTATTTTTCTTCATATTCCTTATCAATACTTAGCATTATATATGTTATTTGCTTATTGCCTGGCTCCTCCCACTGGAGTGTAATCACCACGAGGACAGAGGTGTACCAGTCCAAGCCCACAGTAGGTATTCAAAATTAGTTTTTAGAGAATGACTAAATTGACCTAATTTTCTAATTAGTGAATTCACTAATTATCTTTTTTAGATTTGTCTAGTCCACTGTTCAATTATTTTCTGGTTGATTATGTTTCATTTTTGTATATCATTTGTAGAATTTCTGTTTGATTCCTTTACAAAGATGCCTTTTTTCATACTGCCCTGATTTGCATTTCTTTGTCAACTCTTTCCATTTTAGACCCCTCATTTTATATTCTTCTTTAATTTATCTTATAATTCCCACCACTTATACAATTCTCCCAAGTCTTTCACTTAACATATTTGCTGACCCTCCCTTGCATAATTTTTAATACTACTCACGAGGTCATCTGCAGGAGTTTGTTTCTTGTGGGATCCTGATGCCCTAGGTCATCAGAGCATCTCAGTGGGAAAATGGCATTTGACTTCTGGTGCTTTGTCAGTGTTGCCAATCCACATAGTTTACTTGTCAGTTTTTGTCTTCACGGACGCTGCATCCCTTAGAGTCATGGATATGAGAATCTCCCGCTGCCGAGATATTTAGAATGCTCACGTTTTCCCCCATCCACAGCACAGTCTTACCTCATAGCAGGCTTCCCTGCTGGGTAACCAGGGCTGGTAGGTGATGACTCCCAAGCTACAAGGCACAAACTTCGAACCCCTTTATGCTTTTATCTTCATTCAATTAACTAATTTTTAATGCCTTTTGTGCATCATAATTTTTGAGTCTGGAATGAGTTTCGTGTGTGGATATAGAAACCCAAGCAACTTTCTCTTAAAACTTACCTTCAGGTGGAATGATCTGAGCAAACATTTTGACCCAACTTCTACTCACCACACTGACATCAAGTTTCTTTTTCATCTGTAGCAGCTCTTGGTTCTTTCTATATGTTCTAAGCTTACCAGTATAACTAACACTTATTTTCAAATGGTTATGTGTATGATTTAAAGGTGGTGATGAAGTCATATTCTTGAGTTTGTAAAACAGTTGGGAAAATTGCAAAGAGACAGAAACTACTGAAAGACAAGGCAGATAGGAGAAAGCAGCCAGTGAAAGCTGAAGCCAAGATAGAATTCTTTCAATCTGGAAAAAGCTTTAGTTGGTCTCTGAGCTTGGATCAAAAGGGCTGGAATACTTGACTGGCTATGCATTCTTAATCATGGTAATTGGGATTGCATGCGGAAGGCGGGGCTGAATCATTGCCCATCTCCTCACATCCCCAGACCCAGAGCCCTTGCTTACAAAAGTGATATATAAGGGTTAGCACTGGCCCCAGAATGAAGGCATAGACCTCTTACCTAAATAAGTTTAATAATTTACACGGCAATAACTAGAGATCCCTTTGCATGGAAGGTTACCTTATGCTGGTATTAAGAGGAAAAGGCAGAATCATGTCTGAAATTGCTGAAATTAATTTCCACTTGCGTATATGTAGGTTATATTCACTCCTGTCATTCAGGTAGAGGATGTCTGATGAACTTTATACAAAGGCAGAGAAAAGACAGCCATCACCTATCATATCCAATTTAGTATTTCATTCATATGTATGAATGGACAAACAAGAATCCTAAGAGAGCTAATGAAAACCAATGACTCAAAAGAGAAAACTCTAAATTTAAAACCTGAACCAAACAGAAGCAGAAATAAAACCAATTAATATCCTCAGATATTAATTAATATCCTATTAAGCTATATTGGTGTTCAACATACTTAGTGGTGAAATAAATAAAGTATCACTACAAATGGAGAAAAAAAAAGAAAGAAGATACAAATGATAGAGGAAATTGCAAAGGAGAATGAAGGGCTGGAATTCAAAGCACAGATACAGTGGAATAATTTTCTTTGTGCCGAAGGCGAGTCACCTATCCATTGTGCTGGGGATGAAGACTCAAGGAATGGACTTTAAAAATTAGGACAGGAAGTGGGGGAGTGATTTTTGTTTTAGTCCCATATGCTACCTTCTCTTTTCTCATTGAGGAAGAAATTGCAATATTCAATCAAAGTGAGGTATGTGGATGGTGGTGTTCTCTTGTATTTGGGGAAAGTGAAGAAGTTAATCAATAACCACTATAGAGGAGTTAAGGATGTGGTGGCACACAGGAAAATATAACTAATGTAACTTATAGACTATAAATTAACAACAGTATTAATACTAAACATCCAAAGAAGAATATGGGGTTTGGTTTTACGAGCTATGAATATGATTAAGCATTTTCTCTCTTCTTCATTTTCTGTATTAACAAGGAGACCTTGATTATGTCATTTAATCAATCTGTGTCACCTGTGTATCTTTCTGAACACTGGAGGAGCAAGTGAGTTTTGTTTTTAGGGTTAAATGAAATAAAGTGTCTGAACAGAAATGTTTTGGTGTAATGCTTCTATAACTTGTAAAACTACCTTTTGTCTATTTTATTTCTGAATTTGTAATGAAGTTTGAATAAAATAAAAGAACTAGGAACAAAACACCTGGCTTCTACACTTGTCTCCACCACAATTCCAGCTACTCCACTAGCTTTGGCAAATAAATTAGTCTTTGTGATCCTCAGTTTTGCCATCTGGAAAATGACAGTGATAATAGACCTGTGGTTTTTAATCTGTGCCCTGCAGAGCTCTAAAAGATTGGCAATCTGGGGGTTCCCTCATGGTGAGGACACACAGAGCTTTGATTGTCTATAACGAAGTTGGTCAAAAGATTTCTGAAGCTTGCAAAGAGTACAAATTGGCAAAAATAACTGGATTCAGTGGTCTCCAAAGTTTCTACTGGCTCAGTCTATGTAATGTATTTCCAGTTCACAGTCCAGTCATTTCATAATATTTCCCAGCTTCCACCTGAATTGGATTTACTGTATCATGCTTAAGGGCATGATGTTCTATTCATATTTTTAGTGAAAAAATTCTAGCAAGGTCTTCAAAAGCATACCTCCTGTGACTTACTACATAATGGATATTCATAAGAGAGTTGAATGTATTTGACAGTGTCTATTTTTTTTAATTTTAACTTTATAAAAGGGGTATCTTCCTCCATATGTCCTATAAAAAAAGAATATGAGGTTTGGCTTTGTGAGATATAAATATGATTATGCATTTTTTATCTTCACATTTTTTCAGTAATAAGGAGACCTTGGTATGTCATTTAACTAATCTGTGTTCATCTGTGTATCTTTTGGAACATTAGATGAACAATTGCGTTAGTAGTTGGAATTAAATGAGATGTAAGTGCGTAGACAGAAATTTTAGAAGTAATGCTGCCTTAACTTTTCGAGTTGCCTTTTTCTGTTATTTCATTTTTTTATATATATTTTAAATAAAGTCATTGAAAAATAACCAGTATAGAAAACAAGAAGCAGATCTTTCTAGATAAACTTTGAGTAATGTAGATTTCCAGCTACACTATCTACATAATTGTATGGACTTACTTTAGGGACAATCAGTAGTCCGGTTTTAAGAGTATAGAATTCAAATCAATTGATCTAGAACTGGGCATTTACTTGATGTACACATATACCCGTGTATGAATGCACATACATGCAAGTGTGCAGGCAGACCAAGTAGGTAAGCATGCTGAAGATATTAGCAAGCAATTATGATGATGGGCAACGGCCATCCCAGGGAATGGAGAGGGACTGCAGCTGCAGGCAGGATAATCCCATCCACCGTATCCATGGGATATAAGCCTCCTCTCTCTTGGAGGTAGAGTGGACGTCACCATCCCAGTCCCCTCAGGATTGGGGGAAGAGCTATGGACTGGAGTGGACTTGATGGTATTCTGTTGTAGACATATTGTGATTCAAGCAATGGAAGAAATTACAACAGTGAGGTGGAGCCGGTGGCTACTGGACGCTTTCAGGGCAGGGAGGGGAAGGGCAGTTGAAAAACAGGGGCTTTTTCGGGTCTTGGGGGTTGTCCTGAGTGGCAGTGCGGTGATGGATGTAGGCCATTTTACATCAGCATATACCATGCAGAACTGTGTGGGAGAGAGTGTGGTCTACAATGTGAACTGTGGTCTATGCTTGGTGGCAAGGCCCCAGGATGTGTATATCCATTGCGGGTGATGTGCCACACTGAGGTAGGATGTTTTTGTGGGATGGTGTGGGAGGTGTGGGAGGTGGGGAACATGGGAATCCCTGTAATTTCTGTGTAATATTTAGGTAATCTAAGCACCTTTTAAAATATAATAAATAAATAAATAAATAGAAAAAAAAGAAGGCTGATAAAAGAATACTTAACATATAAAATAAAAGAATATTTAATGTAAAAGAATACTTAACATAAAGATTGTTTCTGGGGCATTTTTTCATTTATTTGTTATTCATTAATTTTCTCAACAAATATTTCTTCCAAATTTGACTTTTAACCTTGATTATATCTTTCAAAATTGTAAGAGCAGTTCACTATTCCAATAAATAGTCGGGAGAAAGTGATGTTTTACAACATTTGTGATCTATTTATGTTTCTACTTATACTGCTGGCCAGTGTTCAGTACCATAAGGCATTAGCTGAGAAGGAGATAATGTGAAACCAAGAAAGGGAGAGAGAGAGAAAGGGATGAGAAAGAGAAGAAAAATGGACGTGAACAGAGTCACCTGTTTTTTTTTTAAAGATGTAGGTACCTTGTAACATTTTATACAAGTGCTATATTTAAAATGCAAACATTGTAGATTTTAACTCGGCTCATTAAAGAGGTCATTGATATAATAAAAAAAACTAAAAGCAAGCAATTAGCTTATGTGATTGACTACGGTATCTAAGCTGAAGAGAAAATAAGTAAAAGGAGGACAAGCTTGCTAGAAAGAGAAAATGATAGAAGACTAAGGACAGAATATTTGGATAGTCTTAAAGAAACACTCTATAGACAAGAGATAAGAGAAGTAGAAAATTTGGAGGGCATAGTAAGAGAGTGGACATAGTAAGATTTTTGGAGGCAGAGGTATTTTGGAGGTAGAGGTGATATCATTTTAGTATTCAAAAAAGTAAATGGCTAAAGTATAATACAGATGAAAATCATTAGAAATGTGGATGTTAAAGTAATAAAAGTTATCCTGTGGATATTAAATAAAACAGTTAATGAATAGAATGGAAGAAAATACCGAGAATGAGGACACACTCGTCAAAGAATGAGAAAAATACCCTCTGGTCAGAAATTAAAATAAAATCAGAATAGTAGATATCACAGACAGGAGCAGTTTTTATATGAAGACAAACTATTCCTCAAATGGGAAGATTTCTTAGAAAGAAGGAGACAAATGAGTAGAGATTGTATCCAGGTGTAATTTTGGCTATAAATGTCTTAAATGTATTGGCCTTGAGTGGTAGATTAGCCAGAATATGTTGGATTATAGAGTAGTAAAATTCAATACCCAAACCAGGTTTTTATTTCATACTTATGTTACATGTACAGTGTAGACTGGCAGAATATTTGACCCACAGATGTCGCAGGGACCTAGGCTGATAGAGGCTTTATCATCGGGTGGCTGCATGATCTAGCAGAGAGCTCTTACAATGTGCGGTAGGCAGAAAAGGAGAGAAAGGAAGTGGTGCCCCATAATCTTAAATGCAAAGATGCAAATGTGACTCTCATCACCTAAGCTCAAAGTCCATTGGCTAGAACAAGTCACATGTCCCCAACTAAATGCAGAGTAGCTGGGAAATTTGGGGAAGCAGTAAGTACCTTGTCTAAAATGGGATAGCTGAAATTAACTGAAGGGGAGACATCAGACTACACTAAGACGAATTTGTATTTAGCTACAGAAATGTCCTGAAGGGGAAAAAAAAAAAAAAATTATATTTAGCTACCATTATCTGAAAAATAACCATATGCTTACACTTTTGAATACACACATACATACATGCACACACACACACCATGCAAAAAATTTTGTTTTAATCTCACTTTTTACCTGTTCATTGTTTCCTTCTTCAAATCAAATTGGTTACTAGTTTTTATTTTTCTGTAACATGTGGGTTTGATCTGCTAAATGTGAGCAGACTCCTGAGGGAAGAAAATATTAGATTACAGATATTAGGTAATCACATAGAAGAGTGTAATGCTACTTTAATTTTTCTGGATTGACCCTTGAAAACCATTTCCATCAGGTATGATTCACCAAAGAGCTGTACTCAACAGCAGTTATGAGGGACAGACTTTTATAATGGATAAGGAAAAAGATGATAAAATTGTCAAAACGTATTGGGCAAAAACTGAGAAAGATTTGTTTAAGATGTTAACCTTTTGATTTCTGAATCAAACTTGCTGACTGGGAAAAAAAAAAAAAAAAAAAAAAAAAAAAGATTTCCAGACAAACAAGAAGTGTAATACCCAAGATAAATAAATAGAATTGATTCCCAACTGTGAGTAAAACCAAGAAGGAGAGCAAGCCAGCAGGGAAACGTATTAGGCAGTGTTTGTTGGAGAGATTCTTTTTATTAGTCAAATTATACTCGAAACCAACATTTTGAAATTTTGTTTTTGTTTTTGTATCGTGAAAGTTTCCCATGTACAAGGTAAAACTGAGCTTCAATAGTAGTTGGGAGATTATCTGTTTGGGAGATAAATTAGGCTGACTTCTCATATAAAATGTTCCATGTTCAAGGGTAAGAATTTCTTGCAGTGAACATATTTCAAATAGCTTTCTTAGTTACCCTTATGGAAGCACTTTGCTTTCAACCACCCAATATGCTGCCCTATTTTTCTTCATTTTCCTGAGTATCCATTACTATGTCAAATGAGGACTGTTACTATTTCCCAGCATTACTTAACAGATAAGCTGAGCTTTTATTTTATATCTCCACATAATTAAAGCTTTAAGTTGTAATATTGTGGTTTTAAAGCTTCTGATTACCTTACTAAAATGATCCTATGTTAAACCCAACCAAAGTCTTTTTTACAGAATTATTCCTTGAATGTCATTTTTAATCAATGCAGCTGCTGTCAACAGTTTATTACAAAAAGGATGACATTTCAATAGTAGGCTTCTTCTGAAATTAAAGAGTTTTCCTTAGGGATGACTTCCCTTATATTGTGGTTGGAAGTCTCAATAAAGGTAGCTTTCTTTCACATTCTTAAAAAAAAAAAAAGGTTTCCCAAAAGTAGTAAGAAATAACTGAATTTTATCTAGCAGCAAGAGAACACAAATGTCCTTTAATAAACAGGACAATTTTATATAGCATTTTTATGTCGCATGAATTTGTGAATTCCTTTATTGATATGCAAGAAGCACATTTGAGAGAAACACGTTTTGCCAAAACCATGCTCCTAAACTTCCACTTTATGAGTTTCTTTCTTGATCTCTGCCCATCTCATAGGGCCTTGAGATGGGAGCTAGATCTTCATTAGGTCCTTTGGGATTCAGTGAATATTTTGAAGAGAACTTGTGAGAATGATCCACCTCCTGACAGTCACTCTTGTCCTAGATACCCCTATATTATCCTGGCCCCTTCCTGCAAGGCTCAACTTTTACAACGTTGCCAAGGCCATATTTTGCTTTTAAGAGGATGGTCAAGCAGAAAAATTTGTATATTACTGTGTTAAGAAAACAGTACATTGTTACTGGCATAACTGAAATAAATGAAACGCCTCGTAATGAATAAGAATTTTCTAAAACTTTAATTCTTAAATCCTGAGAAAAGAGTTATTTACCTTAGGGTGTATGTTTCAGATATTCCTATAATACAGCACTATGATTTTTTTTCTCCAGGCATTTCATCTTTGTTTTTAAGATTGCACAGGTAACTTTCAAGTATCCAACAGAATGAAAAAGGGAGAAGAGTCAAATAAATTCCTATTATAAATAAAATTTTGAAAAAGTTAATTAGATATTATTGAAAAAAGCCAAGTAAGAAAAGTTAACAGCTACAATCCCTTCTCTTCATAAATTCAAGCTATAGTCACAATGATGCAAGTTATGCTCCAGATAAGGAAAACAGAGGGATGCAAAAATAAGGCTTTCACTTACAAAGCTGCATTCTTGAGTTGATTTTACCTAATGCTAGTAATTCACGTGTCCTTATCATTCTATTAGTCTGTTTCAAGTCTAAATGAATATATTTATATATGTATATACTTGCTTTTTGCAAATAAGATAATTCAAAAAATAAAAACTAATAAAGCCCAATATTTAACTTTTAAATGTTAATTTCTGTGGAGAAAACAATCTCAGCAGCAAATTTGCTCTTGCAACTGTGTATGCACATTTTACAGTTGAATAGATATGCCACATTCTTCCCTGTAAGTAGGAGAATCACTTCAATAGTGCGTATGGACTATTTTATTATTTTATTTTTATTTTATTTATTTTCAATTCTAAAAAAAGGCATGCTCTTTTTGTGTGTGTGTGCTTTAATTTTCCTTTTCATGATGATTTGTGAGATTACACAGCCTTTCAAATATGCATTTAGTGTTTGCTTTCCTTTTCACAGCTTTTGTTCATTTTTCTTTCGTATTATTTTAATAAGATATTTGTAGAAGATTTATAATATGAATATTTTTTCATAATGAATGTTATAATTATTTATATTGACCAAAATAGCGTTACTGTTCCCCTTAGACTGACTAGACAGGCTTCCTCCTGACCCCTGGTCCCTGACCTCTCTTTCACCCCAACACTTACTTTATCTGTTTAGCTAACCAGAGATTGCCTTATCTCCCACTCCCTTTCTCCCAGCCTTACGGGATTCAGGTGGCATAATAACAGCAAAAGAAAGCATTTAGGGCTAATGGCCTTTAATAGCTACTTCGGTAAATCATTCAGTCACCCCATTGATCGCTCCCCCTAACATTCTCCAGTATTTATCCACTAGCCCACCACAGTCCTGAAAATCCTCATCCTTTGTGTCCATGGAGTTAAGTTCAAACTTAGTTCTGGTCTTATTTCCCTATTGCAATAGCCCTCAGTCATCCTCACCTGTTTAATATTGTTTGGTACAATTTTCTTTGACAATCCATACCCTATACGTATATTCTTGACATATTTAATCTGTCACTAACATTTCTAATATAATTATATTGTCTGTGGTTATTCTGATATATATTATTTTAATAGACAATTTTACTGTAATTTCTTTATAGTTTCTGAATTATCTGACAATGGATCATGTCCATATTAAGAAAATAGAAATTAAAAATGCATTGCATGCCAACTTATCTGTACCTGGCTAAAGTAAAAGTTATCTTGTCTTTACATGTTAAAGTCTCCTTAGGATTTTCTAAATATCAGATCCTATCATCTACAAATAAAGATGGTTTTATTTCTTCCTTTCCAAAAAAAAAAAGCACTGCAATAGGACCCTATGCATTGTTTAGAGACAACCATTTAGATCATCTGAATCTAGCCTTTCATGGCTTTTGAACTATTTTTCAACAATTCATTGTCTACATAGCACATTCCCTTTTGGGATATCTGATTTTAGTACTTTTATTTATTTCTTTATTTTTGTCTTTGTAATATTAGGCAACTTTATAAATATGTATGCTCTTTCAATTATCTTTTAAACCAGTTGTGATAAGTTCCTGGTTCCTTCTTTAAAAGAATAAAATAAAATCTTTAAATGTGTTAATTCTTGTATTATATGATTTTTACCTTTTTCTGAAACTACCTTTTCACAGTTTTGGAGCTCCCATTGAGGTGGACCAGTGGATTCAACTAACAGAGCCAAGTAAACTTCATTGCCAGAGAATTGCACTTAAGCCCAGGAGTATCTTTACCTGACTCTCAGAAGTGAATCCAAAGCAGCAATAGAACTTTGCTATCTCTCTGTTATTTCAATTTTATTCCAATTTTATTTTACTTTCTACTAATTTTGTGTTATTTATACATAAACAATCTTCTACCTAATGTTTAAGATTATGAAAAAATATATATTGTGTTAACTAAAATGAGACATTATTATGAAAAACATTATCCAACTATAATTATGATTGTAGAATGTCAATTTGAAGAAAATTTCCAAGATATGTGGTAATAATACTTTGAGTTAATTAATGGATATTCATTGGATACCTAAGACAGATTATGGAAACTGATTACTAAGCAATATTTTTTTTTTTTTTTTTTTTTTTACCGGGAGGTCCCAGGTATCGAACCTGGGTCCCTCCATATGGGAGATGGACGCCCAACCATTTGAGCCACATCCGTCCCCCACTAAGCAATATTTTATGTTTATATGTTTTGAATCTTAATTTTATCTATTATTGAAAAGTCCTATCTTTTAGTCTATTAATGAATATGTTTGTTTCTGCTGTTTGAATTGTTTAAGGAATATTTGTAGGTATAGAAACTTGTATTACGTGTATTCATGAACAGTACTACTCTGTTAAAATGCTTGTGTATAACAGAGAGTTCATAACTATCTGCCCTATAGTTTTCATGGTGAAATAGAAGTTACTTTGGCTAATATACATGAATTGAGACTGTTAGGGGCACAGTGGCAGAGACGTACAAGTTTGAATGCAAGATAATATGATAGGTCTGTTGGGAGCCGTCACTGGAGTCTGCCAAGAGAGGTGCCAACAACCCAAGCAATAGCAACCTGTGGTCACATGGCACAACATGGCGGACGCCACAACATGGCGCAGACACAAAATCTGCTTTGTCACTTCCTTGTTCTTCTTCCTCCTTGCTCCTTTGTTCTCCGGTTCCCGCCACTGCCCAGGTGAATGCAACAAGTACGCAGGCGCAGGGCGCGAAAGTAAGATCTGCCCACTACTCCAGCGATAACACCCTCCAATCCCGGAGCGCCACCCGACCCCGACTCACTTCCTCTCTCCAAACAGCATATAAGCCCTGCTCCCTCAAATAAAATTTGCAGCTTGATCAGAACACTGTCTTGCTGTCATTCTTCGCGTCTCTTGTCCCACCATTCTTTCTCGGCAGGTTTCGGGTCCTCGTTGATGTCCCGCGGGCCGGGACATAGGTCGTCATTTATTAATAGAAAAAAATAGTGTAGTGTTATCCTAAAGTAAAATAAGTGGTAGTTCCAGAAGGAGAAAGAGGACAGAGAAGGACAAAAACTGAATAGTATAGAATGTTGTAGGTTGGTGAAAAGGGGATTTTATTTGCCTTTAATTATACATTATGTGCAAATGTTTCTAAAAAGAATAAGTTGTATTAAAACTTCACCAAAACTTTCTCAATTTATTCATTATGATGGCTTTATTCATAAGAATTTCAAAAAGGGATTGTGGTTCCTTTAACATCAAATATTAGAGTGATGCAAAACTAGAATTTGTTTTTTATGTCTCTGTTATAATGACACATTCTTCATAGAGTATTTGTCTGCTCTTAGTAAGGGGTTGCAAAAGGTTAATTCTTTATTTTGTATTCTGTCCAAATAGCAGAGACTCCATATCTTACTAGAACTGGATATTCACATCAGACTTACTTATGTAATTTTCTAAAAATGCTTATGTTTAAGACCTACTCAGACTTACTGAATCATTTTACTTGATAGTTTTGATATATTTTGGGGTTTTTTTTTTTCCTAATATAAACTTGGTATAGTATATATGAATTACATATATATGTCAAGATTTTTTCCTCTATAAAAAGGATGAATCTGGGAGACATTATGTTGAGTGAAGCAAGCCAGACACAAAAGGAAAAATACTGTATGAATGCATTACTATGAACCAAATATATTGTGTAATATATTGTTTGATTCACACACACAAAAAAAACAAAAAAAACAAAAACAAAAAAAAACAAACAAACAAAAAAAGTATATTTTTGAGATTCAAAAAGGCTTAGCTGGCCAAACTCACGGAAAAGAAACCACTCTCCACCCTCTGCCAGACTCCTCTTCTTCCCAGGGAACGCTCCCTCCCACTCAATAGGCTGCAGTGGGCCAGGAGTTTTACCAAGGCTTTTTGCCTTGAGGGTGGGGCATAGGTGCCATTTTCAGCCATAGGTGAAACAGGCTAGTTTAGGGAATGAGAAGACGAATCTGGGACATAGCAGATAACACGGCTGTGAAACACTTGGCCATGGAATTCTACCTGGAAATTCTCTGAGAGAAAGAACCCCACCAGAAAGCTGCTGGAAGAACCTGCGAGAATTTTCCCTGATCATCGGGGATCAAGGAAAAGCCCCAGATATTCTCAGGGGGCCTTATCATTGGCCCCCTCCCCAGGGGAATTGATGGGTGGAATAATCAATTAAAACAGCAAACAACTGGGACCCCTCCCCTGAATATTAGCAAGCGGGAGGAATAAGTAATGGTTTGAAAAGCAAGCACAGAAGTTAAATTGGCCTTTTTTTCCCTTATCTGCCTGGACAAACCCACAAGTATACCTGGGAACCCATTATCTGTTATTTTCTACCATTTCTATTCTCTTATCTCATTTATTTAATAAACAGCTAACCAAAACTAAACCGGCATGTTCTTAAATTCTTTTATTTAACATAGTCAAGAAACTAGAGAAAATCCGGCAACACAGGGGTGAGTAACTCACGGTTTTCCTTTGGCTTCTTTTTTTTATCTTTTACATTTGACATTCTGAATAATGTGTGTCTTGGCATAGGTCTATTTGGATTTATTCTCACTGGGGTACGGTGTGCTTCTTGGACATGTAAGTTCGTTTCTTTCGTGAGAGTTGGGAAATTTTCAGCTATTATTTCCTCAAATACTCTTTCTGCCCCTTTTCCTTTCTCTTCCCCTTCTGGAACTCCCATGACACATATGTTGTTGCATTTTGTGTTGTCATTCAACTCTCTGAGCCCCTACTCAATTTTTTCCATTCTTTTCTCTCTCTGTTCTTTTCTCTCTTCAATTTTAGCTGCTCTGTCTTTGGTATCACTTATTCTTTCTTCTACCACTTCGAGTCTGCTGTTGTATGCCTCAAATGTATTTTGACTTCACCTATTGTGTCTTTCATTCCCATGAACTCCGTTAGTTTTCTGTTCAGGATTTCAAATTCTTTGCGTTTGCTCAATGACTTCTTGATGTCATTTATCTCTTTCACTATATTCTCTTTCATCTCATTAATTTGATTTTGGAAATTTGTGCTCATCTCACTGATTAGTTCTCTCAAATTCTGCATCTCTTCTGGGACTTTGCTGTATTCCTTTTCTGGGGCCATGTCTTCTATTTTCTTAGTATGGCTCATAATTTTTTGCTGGTGCTTAGGCATCTGGTTAGTTTGTATTTTACTTAGACGCTCTATCTCTTTTTCTTTTATGGGGTTTTAGTGGCAGGAGGCTGTGAGTTACCACAGCTCTTTGATTTTGGCTCAACTTTGATTGTTAAGATTGTTCTGCTGGTTGCTCAAAACTGGGCACTGGACCCAGTAATTGGTTGTAAGTAGTTTCCAAGGGCCTTGGGCAGGGAGGCTATAGAGGCCAGGAAAAGCCACTCTTTCTTATTAATTTTCTTATGTGCACTTCCTTGGTCTGCCAGGAGATGGTGCTTGTTGGCAGCTCTCAATTCAATGCCTGGTCGGAGCGTATTTGTTGTGACACAGACCAGATCAATGTGATAGAGCTTCCTGTCTGGGGGCTAAGAGCCCTGTGATTCAAACTTTCTGAAACAGTTCTCCAGACTTCTTTCATAGCGCCCCCCTTTTCCCAGCTAGGAAATATTTCCACTCCCTTCTGAATTCTCAACAATCAGTTCCTGTTAGTAGAGGAGGAGATTAGGAGGTTTGCATATCTTTAGCCCCTTGCAGGCTCCAAGGCAAACAATGGTGCAGCCCCACCCGGCCTGGAAGGGCTCTAGGGACAGGGCAGACCAAACCTAGGAGTCAAAAGCAGGGTCAGCCCCAGGCTCTCTCTCCCCTCTCCTGTGGAGTCCTCAACAATTAGTCCAGGCTAGAAGAGAGGGAGGTCTCGAGGGTCGGATTTCTCCAGTCCTTCCTAGGCTCCCAGGGCAAACCACCATGTGGAAGGGTCCATGGGGCTCCACAGCCCAAATTTACAGGTCAGAACCTGAGTCAGCCTAAGGCTGTGTCCCTCTCTCTCCCCTTTCCGGGTGTGGTAGGTCCCTGGAGCCCCCTTTGCCTGTGGTCACAGGCCCAGAGGCCTGAGAATTCTGAAGATTGTGGGGGAGGGTGCCGGCAGCAGCAGAAGCTGCTACTTCCCACTCAGGGTTCCATTGTCGCGATTTCCTTCTTCTGTCCCTCTCTCCTCTGGGTGGTGTGCAGCCTTCACCTGCTGTCCTAAACCCTAGAAGATCTATTTTGGGGCTGTTTCAGTTTGTCCTCTAGCTATTTTTCTGGAGAAGATATTCCCGTGTCTTACTAGTCCGCCATCTTCCCGGAAGTCTCCTTTGGCTTCTTTATCTGTCTCCCTATCTCCTGGATGATGTACAGAACCTTCCCATTCTATAGAGCCCTAAAGCAGCTCCCTTGGGTAGGATTTTACCCTTTTTCTGCTGTCCTTCATGAGAGAGTTGAGCCCTGCCTATTGACCTCGATGTCATCTTACTGGAAGTCCAAGTCCAATATGTCAAGGTGTTGTCCTCTATAAAAATTATATTTATCCATTTATAAATAAGATGTAATTTTATTGTCTTTGAAAATAGGCTTAATCTTTTTGCTGATAGACATTTTGTTTAAAATTTTAAGGGGATTAGCTTTGCTTTGCAAGGTACAGAAACACTCAAATCAGCTACATTATTCTTGTTAAGAATTCTTAATCAGATCTTTCACTTTTGAAAAATATCAATAACACATTAACCATGGTAATTTTAAGTTTCTGACATCTACAGATTATTTTTGTTTTATTATGATGCTTACGTGAAGGCGAAACAACCAAGAGTCCATCTCTTCAACAAAACTGTCTCAGAGCTCCACAGGATGGTAGCAGGTATTCTAACAATTGGCACTTCAAGAATAGACTCTGGGCTGTGGGCTTCTGATGACATCACTTAACTTGAAAAAATCACCAATGCAGAGTCAACATTTCCAAAACTATTGCCGAGAAGAAGATGGATTTATCAAACTGCTAACCCAAGATCCAGCAAAACAAGGATTAATTACGTAGAAAGAAATAGACTGGAAGAAGGATGGTTGTAGTATTTGTTTTGTTTTGTTTTTGATATTATTGATATGGTTTTAATGTTCTATATTCTATAAGTATTAAGCCCTTTGTCTTTCTTCTTAAGCTCCCTATAACCCATATCAATTTAGTACACCCTGCTTTTATAAGCTGCAATGGAACATTTTTAAATGATAACTTATTCTCCCTGCCTGACTCTCCCTTCCAGAATTCAGACACTCTTATTGAACCTTCTTACTTTTGAGAGCAATAAAGTCATTTTTATAGGTTCAGTAAGAAATCATTTCCCCTTTTACCAGGATATAATTGGAAAAATTGATTTTATACCAAGGTGTTGCCTGGAATGTCATGTTTGAAAATGATGCTCATTTAATTAGTTATGACCACACAAACACTTTTCTGGAACTGACATTGACTTCATAGAACAATGCTTATAAATTCCTCCTCGGAAAAATGGCCTGGTACTGGTTTACAGGGTTCCCATCATTACAGATGGTAATTAAGGAAGGTCATTTCCTGGTAGACCCAAGAACCTTAGGATAATTTTGGGACCTTGAGAATTCATCCATATTTATAGGTACCATACGTAAAATCTGGTAGAGAGATTTGTTTTTGGCTTAGAATCCCACACATAGGACAAGTAGTTAAGATTTTAAAAGTCCCAATCTGAGATTCCATATGAGAACTTCCAGTGAAACAAATGTCGAAAGCCCTCATGGACTCTTACACTCTTGCTGCACCTATGTAAATAGTCAGGCCAGATTTTATAAGCTTTATTACGTGGTGAAGAAAAATTTTTCCTTGAAAATATTTTTGATAGAATGGGGGAGACCTTAAAAATAAGTTGTTAAATTAAATATATGTCCCAGAGACCTAAACCTTCCAGCTGTTCATATGGTGGGTAGGACCTGAATCTCAGCAGAGTTGCAGCCACCACCTACTCTGCAGTTCATTGGACTCACCCAGGACAACTAACAAAAGGATAATGATGGACAACACCCAACTCAAGAAGCAGAGATTATCTTCAACTGCACACAAAATAGTTCAGTCCATCTGCCCATTGGGATCTAAGCCCCATCTCAATCGGAAGCAGAGTAGGCACCACCATCTCAAAATTCTCAAAGTAGAGGAACGAAAAAACATAACAGGGTAATGCAAATATGGACTAAAATAGACTTCTTATTATTCTAGTAATGGAAAAACTTGTAATATCGACAAAAGACAGTGGTTACAAGAAGCTCTGAGGGGAGGGAGAGGGAACAATAGGTGTAACATGGGGGCATTTTTGAGACACTGGAATCATTCTGCATGATATTACAATTATGGATACCAGCCTTTATACATTTTGTCAAAACCTATAAAATTGTGCAGTGCAAAGTGTAAACCGTGATGTAAACTATAGATGACAGTTAGTAGCAATGTTTCGATATGTGTTCATCGATTGTAACAAATGTACCACACTAATGAAAGATGTTGTTAATGAAGGAAAGTGTGGGAGGGAGAGTGGGGTGAGGTATATGGGAATCCCCTATATTTTTTATGTAACATGTATGTATCTAACACTCCTTTAAAAATAAAGAAAAAAACTATTAAAAAGAATAAAGTATTTCAATTAAAACCTAGGCAATTGTCTAGGAACACCAGGCCATCATTACTTTTGATCTATTTTCCAACTCTGCATAAGTAAATTTTTAAATTCTCTTCTGAATTTAAAATGTCTGCCTTGTTCTGCCATTGAATGAATTCAATAAAATCTTTAAAACATGTTCATTTTTATGTCTATGTGACAGTCGAAAGTTGACATTTTTCTGAAAAATGACGTTTTAATGTCACTGTTTCTCTAATGTTGTGCTAAGGTTTTATATTACCTCCCAGAATTTATTTGCATCTCTGGCATCAGGAAATAATTTTAGTATTGTGTAGCTTGCTTATTTTTTTATGGGTTTTGTTTTCTAAGTCATTTATTGAATATTCTGTGCTCCACATTTTATCATTTTCTAAATACCTGTACATACATGACTGTTTCTGAACACTTTCTTCTCTATCATTCTGTTACTTTAAATCTGGCCCCTGACAGAGGACATTATTGTGTGTGTTTGTTTTTTTCTTGCTTGTGTTATTTTATTTTTAATGCATATAAATTGATAGTAGTGTTTAATATCTGGTGTTGTAAGTAAACCAGAGTATTTTGTTCTTCTTTTTCAGAATGTTCTTATCTCTTCTCATGCAATTACTATCTAGATGAACTGTAGAATCTGCTACTGAAGGTTCCTTTTAAAAATACTATTGAATTTTCATTGTGACTGATAAGAAAATAAAACAAGAGACATTCAAGCTTTTTTGCTGCAGTCTTCAATGGCAATCTTCAAGCTGATAAATGAATTTTTTAAAAACCCAATAACTTAGATACCAATTAATCAGGGTTCTCTAGGGAAATAAAACTTAAAGGAAATATCTATAAATATTGTGAGATTTTTATTTTTAAAACCTGTCTCACTTGACTGTGGGGATACACAAGTTCCAATTGCGTAGGGCAGGCTGCAAGCTAGGAACTCCAATGAAGGGCCTTAATGAATTCTGCGGTAGAAGCTGCTGGCTGAAGTAGAGCTGGAAATTCTCTCTTCTGGCTGCTGAAATCATCACTCCTCCTTTTAAAGCCTTCAACTCATTGAATGAGACAATCTCCTCAGTTGATTGTAGATGTAATCAGCCATAAATTCAATCAATTTACTGATGATTTAAGTCCATGAAATACCCTCATAGCAACAACCAGGCCAGTGCTTGCTTAACCGAACAACTGGACACCATCATCTGGCCAAGGTGATGCGTGAAACTAACCATCACAGATACTATGTTATATATATATATTTGAAATTTTAATTGGGGTTGTAGTAAATATTTAGTGAGTAGAAACTCTTACAATATTGACTATCATTTGGGCAGGTTCCATGCTCTTCTTTTTACACTTACATTTTCATTCTTTTTTTCAATGCACTGATATAAGGTAAAACAGATTACAAAAAAAAATGATTCACCTAACCTAGTGTTTTCTTTTGAGCAAACTACATACACAGCTCACATCTTGCATAAAATTGGAAAAATTCAATAATCAATTATTCATTTAGGTATTGTGTATATATTTCAACTTTAAAAACTGCATGCTTTTACACTCAGTGTTCAAATTTTTGAGTTATTTTATTTTATTTTTTTATTTATTGTGGGTAAAAATAAAAATTTTCACAATACATACCAACATTTGCAAAATGATATATAAATATATATGTATATATGTGCATTTGCTTACAAAAGTGTTATTTATATATATATATAAATATATTTTAAGAGGTGCTTAGATTACCCAAAATATTACACGGAACCCACTGGGATTCCCATGTTGCCCACCTCCCACACCTCCCACCACATCTCACACAAAACATCTCCCATAAGTGTGGCCCACCACCCTCAATGGACTTACACATCCTGGGGCCTTGCCACCAACCATAGACCACAGTTCACACCGTAGACCACACTCTCTCCCACACAGTTCTGAGTGGTGTGTGCTGATTTAAAATGGCCTACATCCGTTGCCACAACGGTACTCAGGACAACCTCCAAATCCCAAAGAAGCCCCTGTATTTCAACTGCTCGTCCCCTCCCTGCTCCAAAAGTATCAAGTGGCCACTGGTTCCACCTCATTGTTATAATTTTAAGAAATAGGAGGCATGTTAAAAAGCACTAGAATATACAATTCTGAGAATATTTTCAGATGAGTTTTAAATTTAGACTAATCCCTTAAGTAAATAATATTTCTCAGCATTATTAACATGTGTTTCAAGAAATAGGAAACCTCAAAGAACTCCAGTTAGATAGGTTGTTATGTCTGTTTGCAAGATAGAAATTGACTGACCATAGAAGTTAGATATTGATTTAACCACCCCAAATATATTTTAGTCTATTGACTTTTCAAAAATTAATTTTGAATATTTTGTTTACAACCCAAAATACAATATATTATTTCACCCTAAAATGAGATCTGTAGTCACAACTTTAGTAACTTGGTAATCTCATGCAGACATATTTTTGCTTCTGTTTCTTTTTAATTTTGGCCATCACAAAGTTAAAGAAGAGTGGCAGGTTTTAAAAACTAGAGAGCTCTATTATAAAAATCCAGGATTTTAAACTTTTTTAAAAAAAGTTGGAAGTTTCTGGCAACAAATGTGCAGCCATAAAAACATAAATGTTCAAATAAAGTAACAATCACATCTCAGCTAATTAGGTTTTATTAGGCTGAAATATCTCACAACATAAAAAATTTACTCTCCAATATTCCATTACCTTAGTGGCTTAATACAATATAAAACCATTTCCTGTTCATGTCACAGAAAATGGCTGGGCAGTTCTTGGAGATGATGGTCATAGGAAAGTAATTAGGTCCTCCCTGAAGTAAGAGGAACTCCGTGGCTTACAAGGCTTCGGACTTGTCAGATGTGGCAGACCGAGGAGTAACTATTGGAAATTTCTTGACTCTGTCCCATGCCTACTCTCCATCTTTGGAAAGAAATAAGAATGGAAAAAAAAAAAAAAAGAAATAAGAATGGAGCTTTTGTTCCCTGTGCAGAAAGTCAGCCACTTACATTAAAATTTTATTCTAAGCTTATTTATGGTACTAATAAAACCTGGGATCTGTGTATTTGTCATTCTATCTGCTGTGTTAGAGCTGTCAATTTGTGATATCATGTAGTTACTAAACACATATGTATAATCTCAACTCAAACAGTGTGCATGGGGAGGTAGTAAAGAATTCAAACTATGACTCTGATGTTGCAAAAATAGTTAACTATTTCTTATAACTGATGATTTCTTGTTCTCGGGTCTTTTTTTCCTCCCTGTTGATAGCAGAAATACCTGTTTGTACCAATTAAGTAAATTTCAAGTCTTTCTGATTTAATACTGTTGTCTCCCTCTTTTCTTCCTTCCTCTTTAGGGGGAAATTAGGTGCACCATACCATGCTACCCTCCAAGATACTCCTGTTGTCTCCCAGAGATAGAACCTTTAGACTTAAGAACTTAAGAACTTAAGACTTGGATGTGGACCAGCATCTTGCAGGAGTGGCTGTGGCCCGTGGCCCTGTCTCTGGTGCTGAATTTCATTGTCTCTCACTCTTCTCATCTCAACAGGCAAAGTTTCTCTGCTCCAATGGTCCAGACATTAGACCATTGCACTCCTCCTGCACTCCCAACAGGGAGCCATCTATACACTTTGGATCGTTTTCATAATATTTATAGACAGCCCAGGAACTACTGGAGATTTTTTTAGTCATGCTATCTGCCTAGTCATGTCTTGATACCAAGAGACAGAATATACAAATGGACAAAGGCCAAACCATATATAAGAAAAGAACCTTGATCCACATCAACCTGTGTGACAATTGTCGCAAAACTGTCAGGACTTGGTCAATGTTTGCTAGCTTCTTTATTTTTTGACTACCCCTTCCGCCTGGTTCCTACTCAGAATCAAGCAGAGAAAGGTAAATAAGCTCCCCAACCAAACACACAAGATGCTCTTTTCTAGTTGGCTTCCCCAAAGCAACAATCTCTAAGCTGAGCATACCTGGCACCTCCCCGTTTTTCACTGTAAAGCTTCTCCACTCTCTTTCCTTTTAGATATGAACGTGATGGTGGATGACTCCCTTACTAGAGCAAGTTCTGAATGAATAGCCTCTATTTGTTTTCATATGGGTAGTCTTCATAGATAGCCAATACTTTGTCTTCTGTACTACTGTCCCTCATGTTAGCACATAGCAACCTGCATGGAATTCTTCTAAGAATTCCAAATTGAAAAAAAGGAGTCAATCACTCAGCCTTCTGTTTCCCTCTAAACCTATTTGAAATTCCAACAACCTCCCAGGATTGCATGGTGTTGAGTCCTTTTTAGGAACCAATCTTAAAACTGGATCTGAACTCATCTGGTTCTCTCCACCTCCTGCTTGAAAGTTACTTTCATATAAGAGACGGAGGAAAGCTGTTTTAATTCATCCTGCCCTCCTATTAAACAGCAAATGGATCATGTGCATGTGCCAAAGCTTTATTTCAAGCTTTCTGCAAGTGAGAAAGACTTCTAAAAATTTAAACACAGATATTTCCTTCAGGAGTTTTTGTAGGGAAAAAAAAAATGTAACTCGATAACATTTTTTTATGAGATACAAGAAAGGGAATGTTTGGCTAAAGGTTTCGAGGTGCCCCACAGATTGAAATTCAGTGTTCTGGGTAAATCCATCTCACCAGAGGGGACCTTAATCTCATGAGTCCTCCAGAAAATTGCTCAAGCCTTTTCCCAAAAGAGGCTGTTAATTCATCAGACAAGTAAGTTCTTCTCCATATCACCTCTTCTTGAGTTTAGAAAATTTTCTTTTCATTTACTTTTGAAATGTGTTCTTAGGCTCTACCCTGTTAGAGTGCTTAACATCTCGTTTTACTCAAGCAAAACAAAATGGCTTTTACGATCAGAAACATCTACTTTCAGGCCATTATTTTACTGTGGACTTGAGAAATCTCTGACTTGATGATGAAGTTAACTAATTGTTTTAGGTGGCACCCTCCATCCTCCTTCCATGGAAAACAAATTTCATCATCTTGGCCCATACTTAATGGCTAAAAGTTGTGACTTAGGTAGCAGTGGTATGTAGGGATGGAAGAGGAAGATATGGCCTTAGAATGAAAAGAAAATATTTTAAATGATTTTTCTAATACTCTCCCCACTAAATTCAATAGAATAACATTTACCAATAGGTTATTTTGTGTAGAAAAATCTTTAGTTTTAGCACTTTTTTAAAAGAAATACTTTCTTCGGAAATTTACTGGCCATGGGATAACTTCTACAAGATATAGCTTCCCTCCCACTCAGTGTAACTCAGGTTAAGGACAGAGTTTTCACAATTTCCCACTGTTTTTTTTGTTTAAATTCAGAAACTTACACTTAAGTGTTTGTTTTCTTCCTGGAAATGAGCCTCCTTCTACTAAGTAATCCATTCGCTGGGGATTTACATATGCCCGTTGTTTGACAAGCCTCTAGGCTAAAGTTCTAGGTGAATCTTCACCATCATACAAACAGTATCAACAGAATTTGAAACAGATCCAAACCTGTTTCAATCACGTTTTGAGTTGAATTTATGAAAATCTGCACTAATTAATTCATTTTTTTCCATTTTTTTTTTCCAGTTAGCAGGTATTCAGGCAAAGAAAGAGTAGGCATATTTTATTAATAGATCTAATGACACTAGTGACCTGAAGGTCAATACAAATTTCAAATAAGCAATTGTTTTTTTTTGCAGCTGTAATGATTTTTGAAAACTATTTACAAATATTGTGGAATGAACACAAGCCAGTCTACTTACTTGCTATTTTACCTTGTGACTCAGTGTGTGAGAAATTAACCATCTGTGCCTTGATTTGTCAATTTCCTCCTAGAATCATATTTTTAATATTTCAAGATAACAATAAAAATGGCACTATTACTTCAAAGAAAAGGGAGACTTCTAATTTTCTGGTTAGTTTCGTCAACAGAAGTGGAGAAATAAAAAGCTTAAGCAACAAACTATGACACTTATCCAAACCCCTACCACAAACATAAGGAATTGAGAAACTTTCCTGTTTCACACTGGTCATAAATGAGCATCAGCACTAGAGGGTCCGTGAAGCCACCCCCCAGCCCTCTTCCAGATAATACTGCCAGTAAGTGATCATTCTCAAGAGAAAGGCCACTGCATTTTTTCTAACAGCTCTACGGTAAGATCCATCTTTGATATTGAGTTGAGTTTTGTGCTCCCAGGTATTGTTGCATGCACTTGATATGCATTATTGTGATGTGTTCTATTACTCCATTTTGCAAATGAGATGCTAAAGTTTAGAAATACTGATTTTCTTGCTCAAGTTCAAAGAACTAGTGAACAGCAGAGCAGAAATGCTAATCCCACTGTGCTTAAGTGCATATCTTCTTCACTCTGTTGATTCTCTGATCACATTTTCCTGGGTGATTTTCTGTGCCTTGAGTTAACAGTGGCGTAAGAGAAAATTAGAAGGTACACTGCTGGGAAAAGAATACAAAGCATTTAGTCATAGCCAATTGATGTAGGGCCTGGTTTACACACAATTATTTCTGGAAGAGCAATATCCAGTTCCCCGATGGATCTCTCCTGACCACCACTATTTTAATCATAACTTAGCTTTGAATTTACTTCACAGCAATCTGATGAGAAGGAATTGAAAGAAGTAGTTGAATAGTTGGAAATACCTAATGCGTATTTCCAGATAACAAAAGCAAAATACAAATTAAATTACTAAATGATTTAAAAGGTTATTTTATACTCTGGCAATTTAACCACTGAGTCATTTTCTGAGGTACAAAAGATCAGATCTAGGCTTATCTTTCTATCAAACATCTCTCAACTTTCTTTCTTTACTTGAATTACTGCCACCATACTCAAAGGAGTATAAAAGAATAAACTACTGAGCTCTGATAAGTAATGGAAGCTGCCAAATGGATCTCAATAAATAATCTTGATAGGACATGCCGTTTTTAATTAGTTCAATCAGCACTCATGGAGAATATAATTACCACAAAGGGCTCCCTTCAAACAGCACCTACATTTACACAAGGTTTGGAAAAATGCCTTAAAGGCCATTTTTAATAAAATGTAGACTTCCTTCTCCCTTAAGAACAACTTCTAAGGCAAAAAGAAATATGAACACTTTCAAATGAAATAAAAACACTCTTACTTTCAACACACGTTTCCTGTGCTATCCTTCAAGAAGGGTTTCTGACCAACATGAACAAAGATTGTTGTCTAAGTTCAGATAATTGTTTTAGTTACATAGGTGAAATACCTACTAAACCTCTCTGTATAGTATTCCTCCTACAGGCAAGGAATTGCCAAAACTTTCCTTGGGCAGGTCATGTTGCATATTTCAAGATTTAGGGAGCGTTTATAGTATCTTTTCCCCCCATAGAGCTATTGTACCCAGGAAAATCTAAAAAGCCAATAAAAATGATTAACCATTATGGATCCAATATAAAATAATAGGATAATTTTCTTCAAATGTGTATGTATTATAATAATAGCAAGCACTAGGAACATGTTGAATATTTTCTATGTGGGGTCATTCTCCTGTTTTATAGATACAACTCATTTAATACAACAATCCTCTGATGATAGGAATTATGGTTAAGTCAATTTTATAGATGAGGAAACTAAGACATAGTAAGATTGACTGACTTTCCTAACACCGTTAATACTGTTAGCAAGTAGTGGAACTGAAATTCATACCCAGGCCGTGTGGCTACAGAGCCTGAGTTGTGAGCCACAACCCAGATGGTGCACTGGATGACTGTCTACATGTCTACATAACTAACTCATTGACTGCATCCCTCAAATGTGGACCAACTTGATAGAGCAGCTATGTTGTGGTAAATTCCAATAACTATTCTAGACAGTGACATGTTAATATTGTCAGGAATTCAGTTTTAGACATTCACCAACAATAATGTTCATAGGAAGATGCAGTGATTTTAACAAAGACTGATGCTGAAATGTTTTTTAGTATCTTTTATTTTGTGTCATAGAGATCTTCCAGTACACAACAAATATAATCTGAGATGTACATACCTTTAAGGAAAATTTGCATAGCGATATTATTGTCATTACAAAATTAAAATTAGTAGAATTAGAAGATAATGGCAGAATAAGGAGCTCCAAGAGTCAGCTCATCCTACAGGGCAGTTAGTAATCAGCCAGCGTATCTAAATAACCTGTTTTAGGGCCCCAGCAGACCAGAGTAACATCTTGCAACATCCTTGGGAAGAACAGAAGGAGGGAAATACCCATCTGCAGTGAAGATTCATAAGTAGAGCACTCCACACCATGGAGGCCAGTGCCCATCCTCCACTGCTGGCACAAGCCTCCTCAGGAGCTATTCCCTGGCTGGAGCTAGAAGCTCCATTTCCCAAAAACAGGGAGGAAGAGATGGTCAGGCATTGATTTCAGGTATTGATTAGTAAACTCAGCTGACTAAAGTCCAATCCTAAGAATCTAAAGTATGAACCTGTTCAAGCTGGGAAGAGGCCAGTATCCTCCCTTTTAACTCCACCCCTGCATGAGGGTGATTGAAAATCATAGTGAAGGTAGGGACTGGCTTCTTTCTACTCACAGCAGATTATAGCCCTAGCCTAGGCTAACCCCCAGACAGAAGGGGCAGTGCTCTTTCAGCCTCCCCAGGCAACTGCAGCTGCTTTCAGCCCACAGGAACCAGACTGTTGTGCACATCTCTGGCTCCATCCCTGCCAGGACAGGAAGACCGATAGTGTTCCCTCAGCCTCTCTGGGCAACTGCAGTTGCTTTTTGCCTGCAGACCAGACTGGTGGGCAAACCTGTGGTTACATCTCCACCCCCAATAGGATAGGAGGGGGTGGTGTTTCCTCAACCTTTCTGGGCAACTGCAGACACTTTCAGCCCACACAAACTAGATTATTGGACGCATCTGTGGCTCCATCCATACCCCTAACAGAGGAGGAGGGACAATTTCTCCTTTACCTTCTCAGGGCAACTGCAGTTTCTTTTGGCCTGCACAAACTAGATTATAGGACACATCTGTGGCTCCATCCTTGCCCGTAATGGAGCAGAAGGAGGAACAGTGTTCCCTCACCCTCTCAGGGCAACTGCAGCTGATTTTGGCCTGCACAGACTAGACTGCTGGGCACACCAGAGGATTCATTCAGGAGAGGAAGGGGCCTGGCACTTCATCAATCTACCTGGGCAACTGCAGTCAGTTTGGACTTGCACAGCTTAGTTTTCTGCCCATAACTGCAGCTCCATCCCCTCTCCAGGTAGGGTAGGAAGGGGCATGGAGCTTCATCAGTCTCTCCAGGCAACTACAGACAGTCTTGACCTGCATGGCTTGGATCACTGCACACAGCTGCAGCTCTGTCCCTAACCCTGGCAGAGAAGAAAAGTGGGAGAAATTTCATTGGTTCATGGGGTAACATGGGCAGCCTCAGCCTCCACAACTTACAGTGCCAGTTGCATCCTCAGCTCCTATTTCATTACCAGCAAGTGAGAAAGGGCAAGAATCAGAAGAAAAAGAGCTGAAAAAAAATTCAGATTGGCTAAACATGAGCCACTATAAAGTTTCAAATTCAGTTGAACCAAGTATCAAATAGGGCCTGTAGCACAAAGTCAAATAGAAAGCCCTAGATTAAATAGAAAAACTGATCCCAGAATAAATACATCAAGCAAATTAGATGCTGAGACACCAACAAAAACCTACAAGCCGTGCCAAGAAACAGGAAGATATGGCCCAGTCAAAGGAAAAAACTAAGCCATCAGATGACATAAAAGAGTGGAGACAACTAATCATAGATGTTTAAACAAATTTCCTTAATAAATTCAATAAGATGGTGTATTAGTAAGCCAAAAGGGGTTCTGATGCAAACTACCAGAAATTTTTTTGGCTTTTATAAAAAGTATTTATTTGGGGTAGAAGCTTACAGTCATAAGGCTCTCAAGAGTCCAACCCAAGGTACCATAGGAGGTACTTGCTCACCCACTCATTTGCCATGTGTTGAAGTAAGATGGCAGCTGATGTCTGCGATAGTTCAGTCTTTCTTCTTCTTCCTAAAGCTCTATGGTCCCAGCTCCTTCCAATCTCAGCTGTAGGATGGCATAAGGCTCATCTCTCCTCTCAGGGCTTGTTTCTTTCCCAGCTCAGCTGCTCTGCTTTCTTCACAAGGTCAAATGTAGCATATCAGGCTCATCTTTCTTCCTGGGGACTCTGCTGTGTCTGATGGAGCCTTCTCTCTTTCCTCAGGTATCTGCTTCTCTGTGTCTTTACTTCCATGTGAGAGTCTGAGTTGCACTCTGATGAATCAAAGCCCTAATTGAAACATAATTTAATCAGATGTCTCAGCTGAATCTAGTACAATCAAAGGGCTATCACACCCAGAGGAATAGACCAGTTCACAAACATAATCTCTCCTCTTCGAATTCATAAATAATCTCCAACTGCCACAGATGGTTAAAGAGATTAAGGTCATCACAAAGATACTTGGTGAGCACAAAGAAGAATTTGAAGGCATACATAGAAAAATAGCAGACCTTATGAGACTGAAAGCACTATAAATGAGATTTAAAATACACTGTAGGCATATAACAGCAAATTTGAAGAGACAGAAAAAAGAATTAGTGAGCTTGAAGAAAGGGCCTCTGAAAGTGAGCATACAAAACAGCAGAGAAAGAAAAGAGTGGAAAAAATCGAACAGTTTCTCAGAGAACTAAATGATGGCAAGTGATGTGCAAACATATGTCATGGGTGTCCCAGAAAGAGAAGGGAAAAGGAGCAGAAGGAATATTTGAGGAAATAAAGGCAGAAAATTTCCCAACCCAATTGAAGGACCCATTCCAAGAAGAACAACATACTCCAACCAAATAAATCCAAATAATTATATTCCTAGACACATGCTAATCAGGATGTCAAGTGCCAAAGATAAAGAGAATCCTGAGAGCAATGAGAGAAAAGAGATTCATCACATACAAGAGATGCCCAATAAGATTAAGTGCTGATTTCTCATCAGAAACCATGGAGGCAAGAAGGCAATGGTATGATATATTTAATATACTGCAAGAGAAAATATGCCAACCAAGAATCTTTTATCTGACAAGACTGTCTTTCCAAAAATGAGGGTGAATTTAGAACATTCACAGATAAACAGATACTAAGAGAGTTTGTAACTAAAAGACCAGGTTTGAAGAAAATGCTAAAGGGAGTGCTACAGCCTTAAAAGAAACGACAGGAGAGAGAGGCTTGGAAGAGTGTCTAGAAATGAAGACTGTATCAGTAAAAGTAACTGAAAGTGTAAAAAGAGTGGTGAAAACAAGATATGACAGATGAAACTCAAATATCAAAATGGATAATATTACTTTGCAGTAATAACATTGAATATTAATGGAGTAAACCCCCTAAATGAAAGACACAGACTGGCAGAATAGATAAGAAAATTTGAGCCATCTATATGCTATCTACAAGAGACTGACATTCAACCCAAGGATACATATAGATTGAACATGAAAGGCTGGAAAAACATTCCATGCATGCAGTAATCATAAAAAATCTGGAGTAGCTATCCTTATAGCAGATGAAATAGACTTTAAAAGCAAAGCTGTTGCTACAGACAAGGAAAATCATTATATACTAATACAAAGGGCAATTCACCAGGAGGAAATAACAATCATAAATGTATATGCATTTAAACAAGAGGCCCAAAATTACATGAGTTAAACACTGCCAAGTCTGAAGGGAGAAATAGATGTCTCTACCATAATAGTTGGAGCCTTTAATACACCACTCTCATCATTTGATAGATCATCTCAGCATAGGACTAATAAAGAAATAGCTTATATAATATGATAAACAAACTAAACCTAGTAGACATATACAGAACAATGCACCCCAAAACAGCAGGATACACATTCTTCTCAAGTGCTCATAGATCTTTCTCCAGGATAAACCATATGTTAAATCACAAAGGAGATTTCAATAAATTTAAAAGATCAAAATTATACAAACCACTTTCTCTGATCCTAATGGAACGAATCTGGAAACTAACAATAGGGCAGAAGAAGAAATTATAAGTGTAATCAATAAATATCTCAAGATGAATGAAAACAAGAACACAACATATCAGAACCTACGGGATGCAGTGAAAACACTGCTGAGAGGGAAATTTATAGCCCTCAATGCTTACATTAAAAAAGAAGAAAGAGCTAAAATCAACTACCTAACTGCAAAGCTGTATGAACTAGAAAAAGAACAGCAAATAATGCCCAAAGCAAGTAGAAGGAATGAGATAACAAAGAACAGAGCAGAAATAAATGAAATTGAGTACACACACAAAAAAAAAAATAGAGAAAATTAACAAAACCAAAAGTTGGTTCTTAGAGATCAACAAAATTGACAAACTCTTAGCTGGACTGACAAAGAAAAAAAGAGAGAAGATGCAAATAAATAACATCTGAAATGAAAATGGGGACATTACTACTGACCCCACAGAAATAAAGGAAATCATAAGAGGAAAGTATGAACAGCTGCACATCAAAAAATTAATCAATATAGATAATCAATATATGCCCAGTGGGAAAATTCCCAGGAACATAGGAATTTCTCTGGAAGAAATAGAAGACCTCAACAAACCAATTACAAGTGAAGAGATTGGAACTGTCATCAAATATTCCCCAAATGAAAAGCCCAGGACCATATGGCATTACAGGTGAATGCCACCAAGCATTCAAAGATTCAATATCAATTTATTCAAATGCTTCCAAAAAATTGAGCAGGAAGAACACTACCAAACTCATTTCATTCTATGAAGCCAATATCACCATAATACCAGAGCCAGATAAAGATACTACAAAAAAACAACAACAAAAAAAAATTACAGACCAATTTCCCTAAAGAATACAGATGCAAAATCCTCAACAACATACTTGCTAATTGAATCCAACAAAACATTAAAAGAATTATTTATCGTGATCAAGTGGATTTTATCCCAGGCATGCAAAGTTGGTTTATCACAAGAAAATCAATCAGCATTATACGCAATATTAATACATAAAAGAAGAAAAATCACATGATCATCTTGATTGATGCATAAAAGGAATTTGACAAAATCCAGCATCCTTTCTTGATTAAAAAAAACAACACTCCAAAAGATAGTAATCAAAGGAAACTTTCTCAACATGATAAAGGACATATATGAAAAACTCACAGCTAACATTGTACTTAATGGTGAAAGCTTGAAAGTGGGAACAAGACATGGATGCCCACTGTCACCACTGTTGTTTAATATAGTGCTAGAGGTTCTAGCCAGAGCAATCAGACAAGAAAAAGAAATAAAAGGTGTCCTAATTGTTAAGGAAGAAGTAAAAAATTCACTATTCCCAGATGATATGATCCTATACTGAGAAAATCCCAAAAAAACTACAACAAACCTACTAGAGTTAATAAACAAATTTTGCAGAATGACAGCATACAAGATTAATATGCAAAAAGCAGTCATGCTTCTATACACTAGTAATGAGCAATCTGAGGAGGAAGTCAGGAAAAAGATTCCATTTACAATAGTTACAAAAAGAATCAAATATTTAGGAATAAACTTAACTGAGGATGTAAAGCACTTGTATTCATAAAACTACAATGCATTGCTAAAAGAAATCACATAAGACCTAAATAAATGAAAGAACATACCATGTTCATGGATGGGAAGACTAAATATCATTAGGATGTCAATTCTACCCAAAATTGGTATATGGATTTGATGCAATCTCAATACAACTAGAACTAGAACAGATGTAAGTCACTATTACAAGGTGGTAAGAATATACTGGTTCATGGGGAAAATTCAAAAAAAATTAATTTAACTTATGGACTATAAGTAAGAGCAATATTGTAATATTCTTGCATCAATGTCAAAGAAGGTACTATATCAATGCTACGAGTCAATAATAGGGGGAAGTTTTTCTATTGGAATAAGGAAAATGTTCTAAAAATGACTCAGCCAATGACAGCATAACTCTATGATGAAACTGAGAGCCACTGAGTATACACTTTGGATGGATTGTACAAGGCATGGGACTCTATAACACAGTGAACTATGTGGTGGAAGATGGACTGTGCTTAACAGTACAAATATAAGAGTGTTCTCTCATGAACTATAACAAATGTACAATACTAATACATAGTGTTAATAATAGGGGGTATAGCAGTTTGGCAATTTGGTATAGTTATGAGTTCCAAAAATAGATATTGTATTATGCTTGGAATCTGGTCTGTTCATCTGGGCATGATTAAGTTATGATTAGGGCGTTGATTGGGCCATGTCAGTAGGGCATTGAGCCCCACCCCTTGGTGGGTGGGGAATCAAATATAAAAGACATGGCAAAGGACAGAGGTGGAGTAGTTTTGCATTGGCATTGTGATATTGGAGTCTTGAGCTGGAGTCCCGGGAAGTAAGAGAGCTTGGTTGTGAGGAAGGAGAGAAGGCCCCCGGAAAAGAAACGAGCAGTTCACCTGAGAGTCTACAGCTGGCCTTGTGGAGGAAATAGAGGAGCTAAGGCCAGAGAGAAATGGAGTCCCAGGAAGAGAGGAACCCAAGAAGCCTGAACCCTGGCAAACATCGGCAGCTGTCTTGCTCCAACATGTGGCAATGGACTTTGGTGAGGGAAGAAACTTAGGCTTTATGGCCTGGTAACTGTGGACTTCTACCCCAAATAAACACCCTTTATAAAAACAACTGATTTCTGGTATTTTGCATCAGCACCCCTTTGGCTGACTAATACAGGGGGTATATGGAAAAAATATACCACGTGTACGCTATGGACCATAGTTAGTAGTAATAGTCTGATCGTGTTCTTTCATAATCTGTAACAAATGTTCCACAACAATGTAAGGTTTTGATGGAGGGGTGATGTACATGAATACTGCACATTATGCATGATTGATTTGTACACAAATTCTCTAATAAAAAAATTATTAGAATTAGGTTGAGTTACTTAATCTTTCACTTAATGGAAAAATACTAATAGCATGATAAAGCATGATGAATGAAGAATGAAGAACTCAATTCCTACAAATTCATAATTCTATGAAATATGTATATAAATATATTTGAAAAGTTTGTAATATCACAAAATGTATGAGCATTAAAAAAAAATCATTTTATTTTAAGGGAGCAGAATATGGGAATCCCTATATCTTTTTGTGTAACATTTATGTAATCTAAGTATCTTTTTAAAAATTAAAAAATATATCAAAAAATAAGAAGACTCCCTATATCTTTTTGTGTAACATTTATGTAATCTAAGTATCTTTTAAAAATAAAAACATGTATCAAAAAATAATAATAATAAGGGAAACTGTGTGTGGGTGTGGAGGGGCTAACGGGAATTTCCTGTACTTTTGGTGGAATTTTTCTGTAAATGTAAATCTATAACTTCTCTGAAATATAGTTTAAGAGTTAAAAAAAAAAAAAACACTATTTCAATGCATTTTGATAATTTTAGCAATAACACAAGTTTATTTAAAATTAACCAGTTCTTTTCAAATATATTCTGTAAAGGATAAAGTTATAAATGATGTTTATATACAGCATGTATTTCATTCAGGTAATCATACATGCAATATGTATGTTATATTAATATTATATATGTGTTATTTTATATCAAATGTTATTTTTTATATTAATATAACAAAAAGAAAAGGAAATATTTGGCTTTTAAACCAAAAAAAACAGTACCATTGGAATCACCTTAGAAAGGAATAAGAATATCCGAGTCTAAATCACTGACAATTGGTTACTTCTTACACTGCATCTCAACTCATAAAAGTGTCCAATTCAAGTTCTCAGGTAATTTCCACTTCTATCATTAAACACAATAATCCCTTTCTAAAAATCTTTAATGCTGTGCTACTGGCTAAATATGATTTCAGTTTCCATTACAACTTTAAGATGAAAAATGGCAATGGGAATAAGCCACGGCTGTAATCACAGAAAAAGAGTTTTTTTGTTTTCCAATCGTTTCTGAACAATAACTTTTCAAAATAAATATAACCACCACCACGACACAACAGTAACTCCACTCCCGCGACATAAAACATGAGTCCTTCCTGCAGTGTCCATTATGCCATTGCAACACCAACTTTGACATGAAAATACCTCTTCCTTCCCATCCCCAGCCAGCACAAGAGAGATTAGAAAACCAGAGAAAAATTAAATTTGCCCATATTCTTTTTACAGATATATTTAAATCTTTACCTCTGTTTTAGAAAAAAAAAAATGTCCCTGAGTTTGGAATCAGATGACATGGAGACAAAACCTACTTTTGTTACTAATTATCTACGTGATTTCACAGGAATTTTTGACATCCCCAGGACTGAGTTCTCTCACATGTAAAATGAGATAATGACATAATGACTATCTTACAGATTTTTAGTGAAATTATGGAAAATAATGTGAATGGCAATAGGGCTGGCAAATAGTAGGTATGTAAGAAATATTTTTTAAAATCAAACAATTTATATAGCTATAGTTATACTATAGATATAGAAAAATATTTTAGTAAAGGACTTTGCATTTGTACTCTTTTCTATAAAACTTTCTATAATACTTTGAAATTTTAAAAAAATTGACTGTCAGATACCATGACAGGCATTGAAGATACATCTATAAATGTTTTAGATATTCTGTTATGAACAAGACTTTCCAGAACATGATTTTTAAGGGTAGTTTACATTTATAGCCTATCAGTATACCACGATTTATTGAATTAAAATCAAAGACCACTTATTAAATAATCCATTATTTTCTAAGTGAATTTGATATATCCTTTACAAGACATAAATTTGTTTGTGTTTTTATTTAATACATTGTTCCATATACATGATAATAGCATTATATTGATCTCATTGAGCAAGCATCACATTATACATTAAACAATGTTTTGCTGGATTTCTGCTTCCTGGAAGATGGAGCAGACCTACTTTTCTCTAACCTCTCATTAACAAAACTGAAATCCCTGGACATCATAAACAAAGCAAGTATAAGACGACTATGCAAAGTGGAAAAAAAGGAGACAGATGGGGACCTCAAGATCCCCCAAAAATGACACAGAAATGTGGTCCTTGGGTTTTCTTTTTGTCTCATATATCACTTGATATAGAGTTGAAGAAGTTGGCACTTGGAAACGTCAAGGGACACAGACAAAATAGCAACCCCCTCCCCCCCAAAAAAAAACAACACAAATGCTACTTTCTGTAGGCAAAGAGCACAGAAATGGGCAGCCTAAAAGGCAGAAAATATGTTCAATATAACCACTCTACTCCAGCCAAGCATCACCAAAAAAATATGACCCCACATGATCCAGCAAAGACCATGTAAGGAAGCAAGACTTCCACCCTTACCAGGTTGTAACGAGGCATTCACAATCCCCTTCATACTGGGTTGATGTTAGAGAAGACCAAGTAGAGAGCCAGGACTCTTATCCCCACCGGTTGATATGGAGACCTCCCTCCTCCCCACCCCAAGAACAATGTGTTCCTCCCTTCCATAGATTATTGGCCCTAGAATATTGTTTGTAATAGGCTTAGAATGGTGTCTGGATCATAGTTAACCCTCAATAAGTGTCAGTTATTATCTGACATGCAATACGTATATGGGAACTGGTTCATCTTACATCTGATCACAAGTAATTTTAGAAGTAAAGTAGGGTACTTCTACTAAGTAGAAACTTTCTATAGTGGTCTGGATTGCAGAGCTCTGCTTTGCTTTATTCAGCTACAGTATATCTTGGTTGCAGATACTAAGTAAGGTAGCATGACTGACATTGTAGATGATGTGTTCACAGTATTGCTGGGAGTTAAGATAAAGAAACTCAAATGACAAGAATGCTTGAATGGAAGGGACTGGTTTGGATCCTATCACTGCTGCTATTTAACATCTGTCCTGGGACAAATCATTTGGCCTCTCTATGCATTAATTTCCTTATTTGTAAAATAAAGGGATAGATGTATTGATCTTTTGAATTGCTTTTGATTCTGTAACTCTGTGATCCTATGATGCTTGACTTAATGTGTATTTTGCATCACCAGTTTACTCATTGCATCTTTAAGTTGATAAACATCGCAGTTTAGAAATCTCCTTAGTGCTATGAATTTCCCAGCACAAAGCTTTTGACTGGAGGATATTGTCCAAGGATCAGTACTTTCCACAACACCTGGGAGGCACCGTGAAATAGTTTGTGTGTTCCCTGAGAGCAGGTCATCTTTCTTGCTCATGCTTATGCTTCCTAAAGATTTGGTTCTTAGTCTCCAAGAAGAAGTCGTTGGATTTTAGCATGGCAGGAATTTCCCACATTACCATGAGTTTGGTTTATCTTTTCTGTAGCCTTTAAAAACAAATGTTGGTCTGTCTTCTGGAGTGGGCCCACATGCAATTAGCATCTAGCAGGTGTGTTGAAATAGACAAATATTTTGAATCACTGTCTAAAGCAAATAATGCAGCATTCGGTAGAGAGTAGAAAATCAAAATGTTACTGAATCAAAGTAAAATAGTGCTTTTATATTAAACTTGGTAATTCTCAAAATAATTTCTCTAAACCAAAGATTTTCTTTAGTACTAGAGGAGAGCTTATTTGTAATATTTTTTCCCCTCACACTATTGTCTGAAATTGAGAATAAAAGATTTCTACCTACTGTGTTATTTCCAGGTATGTCTAATTATTCCATATTTTCTGTTATATTTGATGAGAGCATGCCTACACATTTATATCAAATATGTATAACACACTAATTATTGAGTTGTTTTCCCACAAAACAAGGTCCCAACCTCTCATTTACTGTAACAACTGCATTGAACGTATTCTTCTTCATTATTTGTACAGATTTCTTCTGGAAATGCTGGCAAAGTCACCGTTTGTCAAGAATGAACATTATAAAAAAAAATTTAAATGTTGAACAAAGTCACAATTTTCAAAGAATAGTACAGAACAAAATCCTTTTCTATACAAAAAGTATTATTAAAAAGTCCTATTGATGCCATTTAAGCTTTCTTGGAATGGAGAAAATATGGTTTCTTTTTTAATTGACTGTCAAATTGCAGAACTTTAAACAATAAAACATTGACTCAAAATATTCCCAGTGTGCTAAAACACTGTCTGGTGTAATGTAATGCGGTATGATATGGGCCAGCTGAAATTAATCCCAAGAGGACGGATGCTAAAGTAAGGTTTTACCTAGAGTGTAGCATGATACGGTCTCCAAAGACAAAGACTGAAATTTTACAATATAGTGATCATAACTGATAACAAAAATTGTGTCTGTTCAGTAACGTGAGTTTTATTTTGCAGGCAACTTTATCCTGTTGGGGTTGGTTGATTTTTTTTTTCTGGTCTCCTACCCTGTTTCTCTCTTCCCTACCTAATCATGAGTGTGTGCCTATTCTTTCACATTTTATATTTGTACTATATAGTGTTAATTCTTCTAATTAAGTCATCAAATATCTGAATTTTAGAAAGGAAAGGTGTGAGATAGAGATCTAACCTTATTTGTTTCCAATTGTGTTAACACCAGTTACATCAAGCATCACTTCCTGAAGGGTCTTTTTGCTTTGCAATGCAGTTAATGTTTATTGCTTATATGTAGACGCTCCAAAGCAGTAATTATCAATTTTGGCTGACTATTAAACTCTTCTGAGGTACTTATAAAGCACACGGTTGCCTAGATCCACTCTCTAGAAATTCTGAGTTTGTTGCCCTGGGGTGGAACCCAGGTGTTGACATTTTATAATCACATAGAATTTTCAAGTGCAGCCAGTGGAGACCTACCCTAGGCTCAGACTGCCTGACTTGGAACCCAGTTCTTTTTCATGCTAACTGCGACATTGGGACGTTACTTAGTATCTCTGTACCTCAGTTTCCTCACCCAAAACATCAGGATAATAACAGTTCCTAATGCATGGAGATGCTATGTTTTATATGAGATAATATAGAAATACTTAGAAAAGCTGAAAGTACAAGCACAGAAGAAGTAGACAAGTAAGTTGGGTCCTTTCTAGGCCCTCTTTGACTATAATCTTAAAATTCAGTTTTAGTTATCAGTTTAAAAAATAAACATCAACATATCTAACCTAAAGGAAAATATTGCTTTTGTGCAGAAGGTGACTATTCTTTACAAGAATATGTATTGCAGCATTGTCGATAATGGCAATTTTTAAAATGCTACTTATGTGTCTATCAATAGGACAATATCTAAATTAACTATAGTAAATACATACTATGGAATACTGTGCAGCAATTAAAAGTATACAGATTAAAATATTCTAAAATAGAATATCTCCAACAAATAAAATTGAGAGAGCTAAGGTGTAGACAGATAGAAATTTTGTAATACTATATGCAGCAGAAACAGTGCTCACCCAATATTGCATGAGAACTCCTAAATCTCCTACCCTGATTTGCAGTAAGGTAACAAGTTTGGGGCCATAGATAATATTTGGAAATGACATGCATCACTTCCAGGCCATTGCAGTTAAAAATCAATATGGGGAGGGGATGCGGCTCAAGCAACTGGGCAATGGCTTCCCACATGGGAGGTCCCAAGTTCGGTTCCTGGTGCCTCCTACAGAAGATGAGCAGACAACAGGCAGACAGATAAGCGAGCCACCTTGCGGGGGGGGGGGGGGGGGGGGGGGGGGAATAAATAAAAATAAATATTTCTAAAAATAAATCACTACCTATATTTTTTTTAAAAATCAACGTGTCTCTCCCTTCCAGTTTTTCCTCTTCTGCAACAATCTTGGAGACTAGATTTTCCTGCAGGGTTGTTTCAAGACAGCTAAACTTCTATGAATCTGTTTCCTTGAGAGATTCAGCAGAGTCTTCTGCAAACCAGAGTTGGATATTCACAATCTAAACTACAAATGGAAAAAAGACAAACTAATCTTTGTTTCTGTAAGCCACTGTTAAGTTTATGGTTTATCTACTATGGCAGCAAATACTAATTAGCCTAATATACTAATGCACCACATTCTTTCTATGGGTTTATTCCTATGACTACAGATATATAGAACAAGATCATAGAACATACTTTATTGAAAATAGGGCTACTTTTAGGGGAAGGGGAAGCATATAGAGACTGAGTTGGAGGATTGGTTAAAAAAAAAAAAGCAAACATTGGCTAACATGAATGGTTTTTAATATTATGTAAGAAGACTGTATTACAAATAATTTGTATGACTAAAATTCATTGAAAATGAAAGATTACTGGTATGTGAATAAAGGGGTAGCAGACAAGGATTCGATTCAATTACTATAATGGTTATCCAGAGCCCAGGATTTGTGTGACTATCTTCTAGACATTTTGTGGTTTAAAAAAGATTGTTAAAAGACTCTGACTTTTGATTAAGGAAGCTATGCTCTAAACATATAATACAGATAGGTAAATTATTACAACATGGCCAACATGATGCCTGTGATTAAACAATAAAAAATGTATTGAAAGTGTTTGGAAGCAAACAACTATTTCTATATTGGGGTAAGGCCTGAGCAGCTGGGTAGTTAAGTTCAAGAATGAAGTTCTAGGAATCTTAGAAAGAAAGGCATTTAGAGTATTAAGTATAAATCAAATTGGTATCAAGTTCTATTTTCATAACAAATAGTTTTAACTGCTCTTTTTGTTGGTGCATTTAGGTATATCTTCCTCATATACTTTTTTTTTTTCTTTTTTTTTTTTTTAAATATATATGCATATATGTGTATTTGCTTACAAAAATGTTATTTATATATATATATACACATATATTTTAAGAGGTGCTTAGATTACCTAAAATATTACATGGAACCCACTGGGATTCCCATTTGCCCACCTCCCACACCTCCCACCACATCCCACACAAACATCTCCCACAGTGTGGCCCACCACCCTCAATGAACTTACACATCCTGGAGCCTTGCCACCAACCATAGACCACAGTTCACACTGTAGACCACACTCTCTCCCACTCAGTTCTGAGTGGTGAATATCCCTCTTCATCCTGCTTAGGGTTTTAACCTTAAATTTCACTTTGTCTGATATTAATACTACCAAAACAATTTCTTCGTGTTTACTTTGCCTGACAACTTTTAATCAAAGTTGTTATTTTACAACTTTATCACTTTTGATCTATGCATATATGAGGCAAAATATGGATTTTATCATCTTTAAGCCCTGTTCTCTGTCATCTTGTGTTTTCATGAGAAAAAATTCACCCTATATACATTTAATATAATAATTTTCTTGATCTTCTCTTTAAGTTTTATTTTATTTTCATTTATTTACTGTTTTAACATGCAGTTTCCATTGTTGCTTTCTCCTTAGATTTTCTGCGTTGATCAAGAAGTTTTCATTCCATTATTCTCCATATAAATTTGAAAATTCTATTCTACTATTTCATTCCATTAATGATTATATTTGAGGGTAGAGGGAGAGCCAGGATTTTATGACACATTTTTCTCTACACCTATATGAAAACATTATGACAACTATTTCCTTCAGCAACAGGAAATACTTACCATCAGTTTCCCCTCCTTAAAGCCCTTCACTGAAGATGATGAACATTTGAGAATAAATTTATTTATTCTTTCTTTGCTTTTCTTCATTTCCCCATCCTCCATCCCAGGTTATGCAGGATAATTTTACTGCCTCCTTCCTTCTTCCATCTCCTTATCAACTTCTAGATTCTGAGTTATTTTATGATGTTTAACTTTAGATAGTTGTTAAAAATTCCTCTGGCAAGAGATCTGTTTTAGTACTTATATTACACTTTCCCTATCAGTATCCATTAAATTTAAATAAATAACTTTACCCACAAGCAGTCTTATGTATTTATGCACACATGGGGTTACCTGTGTGTGCCCAGGTGCATACACCATATGTACATGCACAGGTAGTCCTTGCTTTGCACGGTTCTGATGTGCACAAATTTCAATTACCAAAGTTGAATTAAATTAACAAGTCTTCCAAGAATTCCATTTGAATTCCAGTTACACAGCAAAACACGGAGTTGTGTTGTTTCCATTTCTCCCAGTAATAAACCCACATGACATTTTACAAAAATGGATCCTCAAATGAGGGAATTGGCCAACAAAGAGGGAATTGCAGGAAAGAAATGAAAAGTGATAAGACTTGAAGTGAAAGTCTAATTGAAGGTAAAAGGAGTTACAGAAGAAAGAGCTGACCCTGATGGTAGGATTGTTGGCAAAACCCTAGAGATGCAGCCAAAGGGACTTAGTGAAGGTGAACTTACTTAGATAAATTAGGGGAGTGGTTGTGAACCAAAAAGGATGTATATGTACCAGAGAAAGTGGCACTGGCAAACTCTTTATAGTAAAAGAACTCTTGGAGATATTTCATGACATTGAAAGTACAAAGTATAAAATGTTGGAAGCTGATGCAATCTTACAAAGAAGTGAGACAATTTCCCTGGGAGTAGAAAAGATGCTTGCTCCATATCCTAAGTTATATAACAAGGGTTCCTACTACTCTTGGTAAATTATTTGCAAAGAAATAGAACACTCTCTCAATGTTTCTAATGTTTTAAATTACTGAAAACTGAATACAAGTCAGTTCTACAATTTTTTCGCTTCCCTATACATTTATAACCAGCAAGGGGAGAGTTTTTAATGTTTTGACAAAAGTTTTTATAAGTAGTGAAACAATTGTAATATTTTCTCCATTAACTATTAAGATCACTACCAACTTCAAGGATATACTAGAGGAAGCCACTAAAAATACATTCATTCTAGTTCTTTCTAAAATTTGTCAAATTTGAATAGAAAGAAAGGAAGAAATGAAAGATAGGAACGAAAGACTCTTCACAATAACATCACCTATTACTGATTGTAATGGCCGTTCTAGGCATAAATTCACTTAGAATGTTAGATAGTATTAGAAATCTTTATAAACACTTTTGCTTACCTCCATCTAAAAATTCCATCTGGATTTTTGTGTGCATTTATTTAAAGAATCATACCTAAAATAGCTTATCATAATATAGTTGATTTTCTGAGCCACATTTTATTATTCAGCAACAATTTTTATTGTTTCACAACCTTTCTACAATTTCTTGAACTTGATAGAAATTACTCATAGGAAATACATATACCATCTATAATAATACAAAAAAAATAGATATATAGTTTCCTAAGTGTTAAAATACTTTTTGCCACACGGTATCCTTTTGAAGTCATTTTGCTAGTAGTCACTACTATTGTGTAAAAAGGTAAATCAGTAATATTCTCACCTCACTTTTTCTCTTAAACAATTAGTAATTGAAGCAAAATAGAAGAAGAATGGCTGAAATAAGAGTTTAAGAGAGTAAGAATCATTTACTCAGTAACCAAAAGCACAAAGAAAATTGTAATAGAGATAATTTATTGTTTGGTAATAAATGAGAAAAGGTAGACATTTAGCAATGATTGTAAATAATGAAAGTAATAAGCTCTTTCTAAAGAACTAAAGTCCTACAATGTACATGATTAAGAAGTTAATTCTTTGAGAACATACTCTCAAATAAAAATGTGAGAAAATACTTGACAAAATTAAGCATTTATTAAAAACAAACTACAGAATAAAACAAAATACTAAATTACCTTAATTTTTAAATTTGTGCTTGTTATTCTTATAAAAGACTTCAGTAAAAACAATTCCTCTCTCTCTTTCCTTTTCCCTCTTCCTTTCTCTCTCTTTTCCTCTCCCTCTCTTTCTCCTTCTCCTTCACTCCTTTTCCCCATTCTTTTATCATATTTAAAATAAATTTACTGTGGTATAAAGGACATTATTAAATTACAGAATTTATATATAATGTTGCTTCTAAGTTTTCAATCATCAAAAACATTCAAAGTGTGTGTGGGGGGGAGTAGGTGTTCTGTATTTTTAAGCCTGGAGCCTAAACATAGTAAAGTTATACTTACTATAAAATTTTATTAGAAAATGAAATTTATCTCCAATATTATCTTCAACAATGCCTTATTAACCCACTCACTTTTTGGTGCCATGGTCAATTGATTAAAAAATGCCTCCCCCACCACGTGACCAATGTCCTTTGAAATGTGACTACACAGCACCTCTCAAGAAGGGGTAGAGGCTATTTTCTCTCCATCGAATATGCTTTGTTAGTTGCTTTGGCCAGTGTGATATGGCCAAGTCCATGAAAGGGACTCTGTACCTGTGCTGAGCCTAGGTATCCAGACAATTCAGACAATCCAGAAAATTCTCAAATAATATATTTTGAATAGTAATGATTAATAAACTACAGACACGTGCATACTTCTACACATGCTTCAGGGAAAAGAATATTTTTTTTCCAGAAAAATCATCATCTCTGGTTTGACATTTAGAATGATAGAGTTGATACAGAATGGAATCATGAATTGATATGCATAGTTTTCCAAGGCTTAAAAAGCATAAAAAATTGCATGGTATCATTTATTCAGTATTTCTAAAAAACCCTTACAACCAATATTTCCTTAGAGGCATTTGCTTCTAATTACTCATCTTATTCAGCCTCAAATGTTTTTCTGAATTAATTTAAAACTATAATAAAAGTCATCCATGCATGTTCTTAAAGAAATTGAACAGTACAATCCCCCCTTGCTCACTCTTCTAAGGAGCCAGCCCTGCCCTCTAGAGGTGATCACATTTAACTGTGTTTCTACCCAGGACTCTAAGGAAAGTTCCACATTCCAGATCTGTCTAATGGTTTCCCTTGCCCTGTCGTAAAACATGTTCTCTCCTCTACTTCCTGAAAACCGTATGTTAAATCTGAAAACTTGACTAGATTCAGATCACACATTTTTGACAAGGGGTACTGTAACTTCGGAGTGCCTCACATCAGGAGACATAATTTCATATTGTCGCACCATTTGTGATGCTACGTTTGAAAACTGGTCACGGTGGTCAACATCAGCCCTTTTCAGGTCAAGTATGTTTTTCCATTTGAACTTGGTCATTAAGTTCCTGGTTAATACTTTGGCACTATGTGAACATCATGATCCTCAACAAATTCCATGCAAGAATTTTAGTGTTTATTAAAGATACTTGCCTAATCAATTATTCCACTAGACCGCAGAGGATTATTAATTTTTTATTCCATCTGCAGTAATTAGCTGACATCCATTCCTCTTTAAAGAAAAACTTTTCCATTCGACTGTCATTGAAATACCATTCCTCCTGGAAAAAGTAAATGGTTAACGTCTTCTCATTTATAGCCAATTTTTCAGAATGAATTGCTATAATGATCACTTCCATTGGTGGCAAATGTGTCTTTCTCTTTCTCTTCTCTCTTCTCCTCCTCCCTCCTCTGCCTTCTCTCTGTCCTCCTCTCTCTTTCAATGTGTTCATATCACTTTGGCCCCATAGATTTTATTTATTCAATACTTTCCTCAATTACGGACATTATTCTTTTTGATATTCAATTTGACCCAGATTTGACCCATGGGAGTCACTTCAAGCTGCCACCTGTGTCATTTCAACATGCACCCATAGTCTAAGATTCCTTCCTTTCTAATACAAGACGTTCCAGGCTCACCTTTACAGACCTGCACCAGAGCAGGTGTCCACCATTTATTTAAGCACATCTGGATCTTTTTATTTTAATTAATTTTATTTATACACACTCCATATCCACCAAACATACACTCCCTCTACCCCCTTTCCCCATCTCCAGGTATCTTCTAAACTACTTACTATCTCTGAAAATTTCCTGTTGCTAGACATCTCTTATAAGTGCCAATGCCCTGGATCCTTTTAGATTCTAGAGTTTTTCTCTCAAAGATGTGTTTTAATTTTTTTCTTTTATATGCTTTGCTGTGTTTCCAATACAAAGCTCTACCTTCCAAGGTGACTCCTCTTTCTAAGCCCAATTCAAGGATTGTGGATTGTTATGGCTGCTTCTCTGGCACAGAAATTTTAAGAACAAAATAATCCTAAATCTATAAAATATCATGCCTAAGCATATTTGAAAATCAGTGAATTACTAAGACAATGTTAAAATAATCTCTTATTTCTTGCAGGCATTAGGATCATTTAGCCAAAGACAAGACTCAAAATTTGATATTTGATGTAGGTATCCAAATTTCAACACTGATTGATACCATGAGCTTGCTAATTTGTTTGTGAAAGTCCTTCCATCCATTGAGGAGAAATGGGACCCCAGCAGTTAGAATCAGAGACATTTAGAGGGATTTAAAGGATTATGGCCATCTCAAATCTTCCATTCCTCCTGGCTTTCTTGCCAGAAAAGAAGCCCTTCCCTCTATGTCTGAAAAGGTTGTTTCTCCCTCTTTGAAGCCACTCCCTCTGTTCTCACTTCTCTAACCTTTTATTTTCTCCAAATCTTTAATTTGTGTTAGACCTCAGCACACTCTAGGACACAACTACAAATTCAAATACATGGAGAAAAGGATGGTTAACTAAAGGGATCACAAGCTTTTATAATTTATAACATCAAAAAAACTAAAAAAATCCATACAGAAATGGATTCTGAGAATATTTGGCAAAGAAAAGGAGGGGGGAATCATAACTTTATATTTGGCTATATTTTTAAATTCATGTGTGCTTACCAGAAATTATGGAGTGGTAAGCACAGTCCATAATTTCCATTAGGGTGACCAGTTAGCTATTATTCTAATAGTTTACTCTTTTGTTTTATGGAATCATGAACTGAGGAGTGGCCCATAATAAATAAACTTGAATTGCCAGAATTCCTTGGTGAAACATAGACAAAGAAATCCAAATACATCAAGAAATATGTATATTTATTTTATTTTAAATATTTGACCCTGGCTCTGAAATGATATTAATTTCTGAACATTCAGAATTCTACTTATATCTACTGGTCAGATGAGTTCCTATGAGAGTCAAATGATAAGTAGAGGTTTGTTCCTAGCTTGCCTTCAGAAATCCCAGTAATAACACTTGGTAGTATCATCAGTTCCTGATTGTACACTTGGAATAGATTCCTTTAGAAATTGGCTGATTCCTTATATTGTAAACTTTTAATACTACCTGAAATATGAACATCTAGTAGAAAGAAAAACATTAGAACATATTATAAAAGAAGTTAAAAGGAACATTAATAGAGACAGACAGAGACAGAGATAGTCTGGTTCAACTGAGCTGTGAAGACATTATGCTAAATGTACACAGGTCCAAGATGGATACAGTGACAGTGATTATAATTACCAAACACAAGTCAAATTTATTAAGTGTTGACATCCATGATATGCACATCTATCCATAATGGACAACCAACAAAGGAAACCTCTCTCACCTCTTCATAGTTGCCCATTAAAAATTTTTCATTTAAGATTTAAAAGTTTTGTGTCTGCAATGGTAAGCATGCTTTCTGTTAAAGAAAGTCACCTAAGTTTGAATGCAGTCAAAATTTGTTTTAGTACAATCATTAAATTATAAATAAACAAACAAAATCTGAATCTAAAACTTTCTGTCAAATTTCATATACTCAAAACTTTGCAAATAAATAAATGATAACTAAAATGTCATGAGATTTGTATCACTCCAAAGCATGTGCAAGATCTTTATTTTAACTCCTTATTAGATTTCATTGGAAAAGAAAGACATTTTAAAATTTATAAGTGGACTTCTTCTTTTTTCCAAGATGGGGTAATAAGCCAGATTTGGCCTCCTCTCTAAAACAAATAAAAAGGACAGAAAAAAATATATGAAACAATGGTTTTCATACAGTAGACATCAGGCAAGGCAGAAGAAAGATCCCTGAGAAAGGAGAAACACATATGTTTATCCTTATGATTATACCAGCTTATTGCCTAGATAGAGTTACAGAGCTGAATGTAGAAAGGGGGGAATCAAGTCTAAGCCTGACAGTCTCCCTAAGTTGAATCCTGGGACCTGGACAAACTGGAGAGGTAAATGAGTCTATAACTCACAGAATAGCCTACCAAAATGTGCTGAAGAAGAGAGAGAATCAGAGAGAGAGACTTGAAATAGGCAGTGGGTTATCCACCTTTTTTCAGCTGACCAATAATCAGCAAAAGGGTATTTAAAAAAACTCCTGAACTTAGAAAAGAAATAACTGAAAGAATCAAGGGCCAACAAGGGCCAGGAGAAAGTTCATTTTCCCACCAGCCAAAGTGAAAAATCATGGAATTCACAGGGTGTCACATAAGGTTCTGAGAAGGATATTGCCTCAGCAGTAAGTAAAAATTAGCTCTAGACTAAAAGTTGCTCTGATCTCATAAGCAAAGTCTGAAAACAAGACCTGGAAGGATTAAACTATTTCCATGCAAATTAACTTTATCATGGAAGGAACACAAGAAAATTTGTAGAAATACAAAATCATGCATCACCCAAAAAGGCAAAATTCACAATGTTTGAAATCCAATCAAAAACTACCCTACATACTAAAAGGTAGATATATGATACATAATAAACATAAAGATCAATGAATTAGATATAGCCAATAAATTACACAAATAATAAAAATGGTAAACAAGGATATTAAAACACTTATTATTACTCTATCCTATATGTTCAAGAAGGTAAAAGAAAGATGGAGCATATTAAATAGAAATAAAAAATGCATTAAAGTCAAGCCAAAACAAACTTCTAAATATGACAAACACAATGGCTAATTTGGAAAATATACTAGATATGATGAACAGCAGATTAGACACTGCAAGAAAAACAGACTACTTGTGTTAGTAAAAGAGGTGCTGATGCAAAGTACCAGAAATCTGTTGGAATTTATAAAGGGTATTCATTTGGGGTAGAAGCTTATAGTCACAAGGCCATAAAGCATGAGTTACTTCCCTCACCAAAGGCTGTTGCCATGTGTTGGACCAAGATGGCTACCATCTCTCCTAGGGTTCAGCATTCCTCTTCCTCCTAAGGCTCCATGGTCTCAGCTCCTTCTGTTCTCAGCTGTAGGATTACCACAAAGCTTGTCTCTCTCCCCAGGGCTCATTTCTTTCCAGGCTTTCTCAGCTCTTCAGTGCTCTGGTCTCTTCAGCCACTAACTATCAGGAGAATGGCTTGGCTCTCTCTCCGGTGCTCCAGCATCCAAAACTAAACTCTCTGTGTTCTCCTTCTCCGTGTATTTAATTCCGGTGAGAATCTGTTTTATCCCCACCAATGGGGTGGGGACTCAACCCTGCATGCCCAAATGATGTGGTCAGATAAAAGCCCTAATCTTGATTTAATAAAGTAAAAGTGAAACCTTTTAATCTAATACAATTTAATATGCCCAGAGAAACAGACCAGCTTACAAACACAATCCAATATATATTTTTGGAATTCATATACAATATCAAACTGCTACACTTTGATATTGAACAAGAAGACAAAGAATGTATCCAAAATAAAACACGGGGGGCGGGGGGGGTGCGGGGAAAGGCAGAAATAAAAAGTGCATAGTATCATAGAGATGTGGGGTAATCTCAGGTAGTCTAACTTTATGTGTAATTGGAGTTTCCAGAATGGGGGAGGGGCAAAAACATTTTAAGAAACAATGAAGGAAAATTTTCCAAATTTTTATAAAAACTACAATGGATCTATGATGGTAAAAAATTCTCAGCCCCCCAAAATGAAATCAATTAATTACTAAAACTATACCAAGGCACATAACCAAATTGCTTAAAACCAGTGATAAAAGATTATCTTAAAAGTAATTGTATGAAAGCTGGAAAGATGGAGAAAAAACATTATGTGTATAGGAACAAAAATATAAGTGACAGCAGACTTTTGATGAAAACAATACAATGAAGAACAAAATGGAGAAAGATCTCCAAACTGACAAAAGGAACAAATTTCTATCTAAAAAGTTTTATCAGACAAAAATATCTTTTAAAACAAAAGGGAAATAAAGCATTTATCAGATACAATAAGCTGAAAAGAACATGATTAGAGACATGCTCTATAAGAAATGGTATAAGAAATGTCTTTCATAGAAAGAAAATGATGCCAGATGTACTATGAAGTTTAAAAAACATGTGAAATTAAAATATATGAAAAATAGCACAAAAGACTGGAAGAGGGGAAATTGAAGTATATTGTTATAAGATGTTTATACTAAATGTGAAATGGTACAATATTACTTGATGGTAGAACATGGTCAATTATACACTGATAATATAATCCTCAAAGCAACCACAGAAAATACAAAGCAAAGAGTCATAGATAATTAACCATAAAGGGGATAAAGTAGAATAATGAAAAATCCATTAATAAAAAAAGAAAGAATAAAGAAAAGAGGAACAAAAAACAGGAAGAATAATTAAAATATAAATATCAAGATAGTAGATTTAAACCTAATCCTACCAATAACCCCATTAAATGTAAATGGCTTATATGCCCCAATTAAAAATCAGAGATTATCAGATCAGAAGAAAAAGCAAGACTCAACTATATATTACTTTAAAACAAACAAACAAGCAAACAAAAACAAAAGCAAAACCCTCTTTCACTATAAGGATACATACAGGTTAAATAAAACATGGCGCAAGTCTGGTTCACAGACCTTAGAGTTGGCCCTATGATCCCCATCCGCTGGTGTTTACACCTTTTATAATACCTTCCAGCTGAATGTGGATAGGGCCTATGACTTGCTTCAGCAAATAGAAGTTGGTAAAAGTAAAGGGATTTTGCAAATGTAATTAGTCATCAAGATGCAGTAAATTGGTTTTATGCTAAGCAAAAAGGGGATGTACCTGAGTTGGTCTGGCTCAGTCAGAGTTTGACTCAATTAGGCCCTTAGTAGAGAGACCAGACACTACCCAAGGAGAGAGTCTTTCCTTGAGAACTTGATGAAATAAGTGATCATGTTGGGGAAGCCTAAATGAAAAGGAATTACAAGCAGCCTCTAGGAGCTGGAGGGGCCCTCCAGGACCTAAGGATGGTCTCCTTCTGACAGCAAACAAAATGCCAGAGACTTCAGTCCTATTACTACAATGAAAAGAATTCTGCCAACAACTTAAATGCCACTATTTTAGTCAGGGTTCTCTAGGGAAACAGAATCAACAGGAGATATCTGTAAATAGTATGAGATTTTATAAGAGTCTCTCACATGACCATGGGGACGCATAAGTCTAGGTTTCGCAGGCAGCCTGCACACCAGGGACTCTGAAGAAAGTCCAATGAATGTCCTTGGTGAGTTTCCAGGAGAGGAGACATTGGCTGTCCAAGGACAAGCTAGGAAATTCTCTCTGAATGCTGGAATCACTTCCCCTTTTAAGGCATTCAACTGATTGGATAAAGTGTCACTCATTGCTGATGGCAATCTCCCTAGTTGATGCAGACGTAATCAGCCATCTGTGCAGTAAGTGAGGACTAAAATCCATAAATGTCCTTATATTTCAATTAGCCCAGTGCTTGCTTGACCAAACAACTAGGCACAATTACCTGGCCGAGTTGATACATTAGTCTAACCATTAGCCTAACCTTCATTCCGTCAAGCCTCCATATGAGAATGCAGCCCAGCCAACACCTTCATTGCAGTCTTCTGAGACACTAAAGAAGGACACAGCTAACATTACCCAGACTCCTCACTGATGACACTGTGAGATAATAAATGTGTATTCTTTTAAGCCACTAAATCTAGGTTAATCTGTTATACAGCATTAGAAAGCAAATATATTAGACAAAGCAGATTTCAGAGAAAGGTATTATCAGGGATAAAGAGGATCAATTCAAATAATTAAGGGTCTACTCAACAAGAGAACATAAAAATCATAACCATTAACATCTTAATAATAGAGCTTCACAATATACCAGGCAGAACCTGATAGAACTGCAAAGAGAAATTAAAACATACACACACATATGCAATTTTAGTTGGAGATTTTAGTCAAGAGAAATGAAAGCAAATACCAATAAAAACATGGTTCATAACTGTTCACAGCAGCTCTAGTCATAATAATAAAAAACTTGCAACAACACTAGTGTCCATCAATATAGGAATAGATAAACAAAATATGGTGTATCTACACAATGGAATTCTATTCACCAATGAAAAGAAATAAACTACCAATATACCCCACAGAGTGGATGAATCTCAAAATAATTATACTGTGTGGATAAAAAAGTGAGATTAAAAAGGATTACAATTATATATTTTCCTTTGTTTAAGATTCTAGCTAATGCAAGCTAATTTATGGTTACATAAAGTAGAGCAGAGGTTGCTTTGGGTCTGACTTGTGGGGTATGGGTAGGCAGGGATCACACAAAAGTACAAGGCACTTTCAAGGGAAATGAATATGTTCATTATCATGATTTCTTGGATGCTTACATGGACATAAAGCTTTTCCAAAATCTATCAAATCATATACTTTAAATATGTACAGTTTATCATATGTCAATTATACTTGAATTAAGCTACAAATTTTTACATTTCAATGAATTTAGTCACTGCAAAAATCAAAGTATACTTGTAAAGAACTGATGTATATATTTATAATCAAATGTTTTTGGTGTACTTTTAACATGCCCAACCCATTCTAATTAGTAGGGGGAAAAATAAGAAAAGGCAAAAAATATAACCTAAAGAAAAAAATACAAAAATAAAATAGCAGATAGGATTCTCTGGACAGTTAATATTTCAAGAGATCCTCTTTTGTTCATCTTTTTTTTTTCTTTTATGGAACTTATAGAAATGCAAATTAGAAATTCATCACCCTGTCTTTCAAAACTTATATAATATCAGAGAGATTTTGCAATCTCCCATTTTATTAGTAGACAACTTTCTCCAAAAATGTAACAGCTGTCATATTCTCTTGAGAAAAAAATGTTTGTTACAAAGAACATGACTTTCACATGTACTTTCTTTAACCATTTTTTGCTGAACTATACTAAAATGATTAAACATGATTAAAAGCACTTCTAACCAATGAATTATGAATTTACCTTTTTATATAAACTCTATCCTGAGTTCTATTTAACAATGAAGAAAATAGGAATCTTCCATTTACCAAAAGTTTATGTGACAACTCTAATAGGAGAATTTATGAAAGGAGAACACAGCAGTCTCTGCTCCCTTGGGGGGCCTGCTCATAGTAAGTGCTCTCAATCTTTCCTGATTCATGGCATAGACTTGATGAGGTCAAGGCAAAGGAAGCCATTGGCAACTTCATTACTTTACCTTTACATGCTCAAGTATAACGCAAAGGGTATTAAGTCTCAGCTTTGCTTTTTTTTTTTCCCCAACAGAGTAAAAATATGAAGACACAATATTGAGATTGAAATGTTTCTTACATCTGTAGTTGAAGAGCTACAGGGATCCCAGATAATGATGTGGCCCTAAACGAAATCTTCAAAGCTATGCATGCTCAAATTAGAATGTTCCTTCAGAGGGCCCTGTCCATTTTGTTATGGGCTGAAATGGTACTTGTTTATTCCACATGCTCCCTGGATTTCACTATACTGCTAATTTCTTTCTGATATATAAATGAACATAGTGCTTTTCACTTTACAGCAAACATATTCCTATGCATATATTTTGTCACAATTTTATCCATTCTTTCTGAATTTATGTAAAGAAAATATTTTTAAATTGCTATTATTTGGAGGGGAAATATAAGAACAACAACAAAAACAGTTCTTTCCCCTTAGAAGTGATGGCTTGAATGGTCTTTAAATACCCAATAATGTTTGGCATTACATTTTTATATTTCATACTATTAATTTAAACAGTGCAAAATGAAAGCAAAATCAATACATTGGGCACCATGATATATTATTTTGTCTTTAAGAAATGGCAGAAATCATTGTCCCTTAAACCATGTTTTATATGTAAATTGTCTATCAGATTTTTTTTTTACATTGAGGCTTTTCCTTTATCTTATGCCTATGACCTGAGTCTTCAACAGACACTCCATTTCAACCAGTTATCTTCTGGCCAAAAGCAATATTAAAACACGTAGCTTAAAAGATTCATCCCTAAATAGTTATGTGTATGTGGGATTCATGGGCATGCTGTGGAATACTGACAAAAGGTTTCTCCCTCAATAGACGTGACCCACTTCCCTCATTCCAGCAACCTGAGTGTTCAGCTGGTGTAAGCCCCCACTGCATCCTGAGGGCGAGCTGTCCCTCCTCTCAGCAGCTGTCGCCTACCATCACTGGGTATCATCCTGAGCCGTGCTGTTCAGTTGACCTCACATGAGAACCACATGGCTGGGGCAATTTGTTTCTATGAGACTGCCTCATTTTAAAGTCTGTTCCTCAAAGACAGGTGTCCTGGCAAAGACCTTAAATCACTTGCCAGTGGAAATAAGGGGCTATAATTAGAATCTGAAGCAAATATATACCCAGGAAATAGGTTCATTGGAGTAAAAAAAGCCATACTTAGTATCCTAAGCAGTTTTCTAAACATAATTAATAGCATATGCAACATATATATTTCTATATATTTTATTCCCTTTTGCTTATTCATTGTACCAATATTTTTATATGCTCCACATATGACCATGAAAGCAAAACAAGTTTACATTTAAGGTAATAAGTCTGGTACAATGTAATTTTTAAAATATAAATAAGCTAAAATAAATATTTACATGTAAGATTTCCAGTATATAGATATGTGTGCATAAAATTGAATAATCAAGAAAATTTTCAATCAAGTTTTTAAGTGGAATTTTTTTTTTCACTGAAACCATCTATAATCTAGAATTGAATTTATTTTTCATTCACATTTATCTGCTCTGCTTTGGAAAGATTTGGTAAAATTCCTGACAGATTTGGTAAAAGTCCTCAAATTCCCTTCTCCCTTTTATATACATATGTTCTCCAGTCAGGCTTTTGCCTTCCTCAACCTCAACTCCACCAAAACTGCTCTTAACAAAGTCAACAGTGCCTCCATGTTTCTAAATCCAGTGGTCAATTCTCAACTCTCAATGTATTTGATCAATGCCAGTTTGATACAGTTTCTAGGTTTCCCATGCCCTCTTGGTGTCCTACTTACTTTTCTACACGCTCCTCTGCCTCATTTGCTTTTCCCTCTTCTTCCTAAAGACTTCTTAGTCTAGGCACTGAAGCCCTGTTTGATGTTCTCTTTGCTCTTGGTTGTCTCATCCAGGCTCATGATTTTAAATACCATCCAAATTCTGGCAACCAGAAGTTCCATCTCTAGCCCAGTCTCCTATATATTCAGCCATCTACTTTACTTCTCCTCTTGAATGCTTAGTGTATATCACACATTTACCATTTCAAAAACAAACTCCTGATCTTCCCCCATAAGTCTGCTCCATCTGCAATTTTACACACCTCAGTTGATGGCAACTTGAATCTTCTAGTTGTTCACACCAAAAAATGTGGACTCATTCTTCATTCTTCCTTGGTTCTCAGACTATGTCCCCAAATCCACGTCTTGAATTCCAACACATATCTAGAATCTGACCAATTTCCCCATTGCCACAGCTGCCTCCCTGTTATGAGCCACCATTATTTCTTACCTGGATTCATGTCATTAGTTTCCCAGGTTATATCACTACCTCCCTATAGTCTATTCCTAGCCATCAGAGTAATCATCTAAAAACAAAAGTTGGTTTAAAACTGCAATGCTTTCCCATTTAACAGAGACTAAAACAAGTCCTTACAATGACCCACACGGTCTTAAATGATAAACACTCTGAGTTTTCCTGAGCTACTATCACAAATACCACACAATGGGTTGCGGTAAACAACAAATTTATTGACTCACGGTTTTGAGGCTAGAGAAGCCCAAGTCAAGGTGTGCTGGCAAGATGACATTTTCTCCCGGGGTTGGCAGCCTCCCTGTGCTGGGACTGGCAATCAACCCTTGGAGCTCCTCAGACAGTGTTCAGCCTCACCTGCCTCACATCACGTGGCAAAGCCCTGCCTTTCTTTTCCGGTTCCGGCAACTTCCGGCTCCCAGCTGCTCCTCCTGGCTTTTTCTGACGTTTCCCGAATTTCTTCTGCTTAAAAAGGACTCCAGCAATTTGGACAAAGACCTACCAAAGGAAAACTGCACCAAACAATGTGAATCAGGCAAGGATGACTTTATTAAGGGAAGAGACAGTAGAACTCAACTCCATCAAAACAAAGGAGAGCCAGCTTTTTAAGGGCTGGGGGTAGGTTGGACGAAAAGCACTGGAAGATTGTAGGGGGGATGATCACTGGGGTGTGTGCATGATTTCCTGAGGTTGCAATTAGGATGGTTTGGTTTTACCAAGAAGGGTGAGGAATTTAATGAGGTTGCAATTAGGGCCACTTGGTTCAGAATGTTTCCTTTATGGTAATTATGCTGCCTGGAGCACTGCCAGGGCTGGAAGGGAGGAGGGAGATGAGACCTTCCTAATTAGTTACCTCTCAGAGGCCTGGGTAGCCACACCACGGTGAGTGGAAGATGGGAGAGGGGAAGGGGAGGTCAGGGGTGAAATTGATATGTAGTATAGTTAAGGTCTGAAGTTATCTTTTTTTCTTTCTTCCTCCCACCCCGCAGTCTTAATTTTGTCTGCAGTCCCACAGCCGCGAGGTCAGTTTCAAAGTAGTTAGATCAGGGCAGGGAGCAGGTAGGCAAAAGGAGTAAGGCTGCTAGCTTGATCAAGAGAGAAAAACGTTGTTGGTCAGACCCAACTTCATTCAGTTGGACCACATCTTAACTTAAAATAACATCTTCCAAAGATTCTATTTACCATGAGTTCATACCCAGCGAAATGTGGATTAAGAGGAAGAATGTCTTTAAACTGCAGTATACATTTCAATCTATCTCACACCCCCAACTCCCTCCATTACCTCTCTGATTTACCTGCTGCTATTATAGCCCTCACTAATTCCATCCCAGCGGCCTCTGGCTTCCTTGTGGGTTTGGGTACAGCAGATAGTGTCCTGTCCATGTATTTTGCATGGGCTGTTTCCTTTGCCTAGAATGCTTTTTCCGTGGCTCTCTAGGCTATCTACTTGGCTAACTTTCTTCAAGTTGTTGCTCATAAGTCACCTCAACAGTGAGACCTACCTGTTTCTGAATATCCTACTTAAAATTGCTGCCCCATTCCCAGCACTTCTCATCCCTTCTCTCTGCTCTATTTTATGAGTTTCCTTAGCACTTAAAAGCTTCTTTTTAATCATTGCGTGCAATTATCATTTGTTTGTTTCTCTGTGGCTCCCTATTACAAAGAAAGTTCCATAAGGGAGGAGAGTTTGCCTGCTACGTCACTGACATCACCCATCCACCCAAATACCATTTAGGCACTTAATTAAAATTTTCTTATATCGAATTTGTTCAGTTGTCTTATCAGTAACAACCTGAAGCAATAGAGTAGATCCTTCCTGGGACATCAACCATCCTTCCAGAAGAGAATTTGAGGTAACATAAAGTGGAGCAAGAAATCCTAAATAGAACTTATGAGCACCAGCTTGCATTACTAGTTCTGTCCTATAGCTGTGGCTTCTTGAAAAAATATTTAAATTATATAAGCCTTAGTTTGCTTAAACAGTAAAATGGCTAAATGTGATAATATATGTGAAATAGTTCAGTGAGATAGAAATAGAGATAGAAATGAACTGGCAACTAATTAAAAGATATTTTCCTTCTCTCCTTTCTCCTTTGTGATCCCTTTCTGGTTTTAAATTTCCTGGAGAACACTGGCTTTAATGCAGATTTATTAAACACCTTTGGTATACCAGTTTTTAAGCTATTATCATGTTTTTAGGTATCTGCAATATATCTTAATTCATAGGCGTAATCAATTAAAAATGATTTATGCAACTCAAGAGACAATTGAGAATTGGTCCAAAAGTCGTTCACTCAACTCCTAAATTCAGGGGGCATATTGAACTTTTCCTTGCTAAAAGATTACGGCTTCTTAATCAGAGAAGAAAAATGATTTTTAAAAGCTGTTTAACTCAAAGGTATCCATGTATTATACATTAGTAAAAACAAAGTTGATCTTCAGAATGAATGTTTTGATAGTCAGGCATAATTTATCTCAATTTATAGATGGAGAAACCAAAGGTTCATGAGCTGTCTAGGTATTCAATTAGTCAATCAACATATGAGTCATTCATGGTATTCTTTCCACTTTGCTCACTTCTCTAACACTAAGTAGGCACTGGCCCAAGCCGTTGTAATACAAGACTGCTATCAAATATTCACAGGAGGACTCTCTCTCTGCTGCCTTTCACAGAGTATCTGATATCTTTGACTTCAGTTAACCTATCCATGAGTACTGCTAAAAAGTTTTTCATGTTAAAAACATTGAGATTACAGATGAATGAGAAATATTTAGCGGTTATATATATTTCTTTTACGATTTTGAAGCCTTTGTGGAAAGGTGTCCCACTTGGCTATGTAACAAACTATTTCTCCCACACTTTGAAAGTGTAAAATAGAGTACTTTAAAAGGATTCAGGTTAATGAGAAGTATGATTGATGACTTTCTTCACCCCCTTCCATCAAATCTTACCATGAACATTTTAAATATTAGAAGATGAAAGTGTGTACCATATAAGTTAAAGATGTTTTAGATGAAAAAAAAGGTTTATCCTCAATAACTCAGGAACATTGAAATATATTCCTTCTCTATATTTCCCAGATCACGAAACTCAGCATTTCTTCTCTATATTTTTTCTACTTACTTTGCAACATTTTTTTTTTCAAAAACAAGATAAACCAAGTGAACAACAGAACAGAGAGAAAAGAATGAAAGGCATCCAGGATAATACAGCATATATTCATAAAGAACACTGCATTGAGCCTAACTCTAAGATTCTTAAAACTGATAAAGAGCAGAAATCTTCCCAACTGCTAGAAAGAGAAATGATAAGGCGAAATAACAACTTATCAACTTGAGAAATATAAAAGGCTGAATTGTTTAGTCCTATTAGTGACCCCTGACAGTTTTTATGTCTTTATCAGTGAATGAGAGGCGTAAAGATGAAGAGAAAGAATAAAATAATATTTTTAAATAACGTATTATATGCCAGGCATTGGTATATGATTAACCAGTTTTAATTTTCCCAAATGACCATGGGAAGTATGATTGGGCCTGTATTCATAATGCTTAAATCTGAGGCTTAATTAGATTGAGTCTTATAGGAACTCGTTGAGTTTGGACCTTGTTGACATAGCTGGTTCCTGGCTAAACGTCAATGGGGCTTCACGTAGAAATATCTCTGATAAATACTAGTTGATGGGAAAAGAATGAGATTACAGTAGTCAGGGACTGTGATGTCTGATTTATTAGCAGCACTCCAAAACACAATTGCTGAGGCATAGAGATGCTATTTAAAACCTACAAATAAGTTCTTTCTGTTGAGAGTCTTTAAAACCATAAGTGGGTGAGTTTTTGCCATATGGTAATAATTTGAAGATTAGCTAAGCCAGACATACTGGCTTTTCAGTTATCAGGGTTATTTTTTCCTATCTAGATTTAGAAAAAATCATTTGACTCAAAGATTGGAGAAAGAAAAATAGGTGATTAAAACAGCTTAGATTCTTCCTAAAACGCTGATTGGTGCAGGAGGTCTAATGAGACTGGTTGCAAATGTGCTTAGGGACCAGTAAACCCTGGATGGTTGCTTCTTAGACAGGTGGCTACAGAAATCTTACACTGTAAATTAAGGAAACAGTTGGAGCTCACCTTTAAACGTCAGTTTTCCTGTCAGAGCACAGACAAGGTGATTTGTGGGGATGACTCACTTTCAGCAACTGTTCAGAGGCACATTTTTAGTATCAGATGCTTAACTTAAACAAAATATGTTTCCATCACTACTGAGTCGTAGCTTTCAGACTATTTCTGCTCTTGTGTCTGCCTTTACAAGTTGAACATTCGTTTGGAAAGAAGATATATTTTTAGTCTAATACATGAATTGAGATTCATGGCAAGTCATTTAGAAACTAATAAAATAAGTGTAGAAGATACGATTTGAACCATAATCATTCAGAAAAAAGTGTATCTCTTCACAAGTGTTTTGTCTTTACCTTCATTTTGAGGGAATTGAAACTCATTAATTTACACATCTGTGTCTGTTTCATATTTGTACATATATGAAATTATCTAATTGTTAAAAAAAGATATAGATATAAGCATTTTGGATATATTTGGTGGGTCAATATCATTTGGTTCTTAGTTTTCAGGTGTCCTTAGAGCTTTGTAGCAGTTTGATATTGTTTATGAATTCCAAATATAGATATTGGATAATGTTTATAAACTGATCTGTTGTTCTGGACATATTAGATTGTATTAACTTTAGAGGTTTCACTTTTACTTGATTAAAATATGATTTTATATTTTAATATAAATATAAAATTTTATATTTGATTGGCTTTGATTGGGCCACATCAGTAGAATTTGAGTCCCCGCCCACTTGGTGGGTGGAGACTCACAGAGAAAACTACATGGCAGAGAAGAGAATTTGAGTTTTGATGCTGGAGCCCTGGAAAGTAAACACACAAGAGAAGAACACACAGGAATAGAGACGGCTTCATAGACCTGTCAGAGGCTCTGGGAAGAGAGCGAGCCTGAGAGTCTACAGCTGACCTTGTAGAGAGAGCAGAGCGGCTGAGCCCGGGAAGAAATGAGTCGTGGGGAGAGAGACAAGCCTTATCCCTGCCTACAGCTGAGACCAGAAGAAGCTGGGACCATTCAGCCTGAAGAGGAAGGCTGAAGCCTCGCAGAGACCTCAGCCATCTTGTTCCAACAGGAGGCAACAGACCTTGGTAAGGCAAGTAATTTACTCTTTATGGCCTTATGACTGTAACCTCCTACCCCAAATAAAAAACCTTTATAAAACCCAACAGATTTCTGGTACTCTGTATCAGTACCCCTTTGGCTGACTAATACAAGCTCAAACACTTTTCAGACAGAAAACTGTCTAGATTTACTTGCACATACAGAAAAAAAAAAATGTTTAGTTATACATCCCTAAAGCTTGCATGTACAGTTAGTTAAAATAGCACCAGCTTCAAACTTTTACACAAATTTAAAACTGGCTCTTCCCTGGAGAAACTTCACAAGTTTGAAACTCTGTTCCATTATCTGGAAAGTGATAATGGCACCTAACCACAAGGATTTATTAAACTGAATTAATGCATGTGAACCCTCATATACTGAACTGCACAAACTATTAATATTAAATAAATGATATTACTAAACCTTACAAACTAGTGTAACATACATGGTGTGTGTATATGTGTGTATGACCACAGTGCCTGTGAAGTAAATAAAAAGCACTGACTGGCACCTACAGTAAATGGTGGCAGAGATGATGAGATGATGATGATGGTGATGATTTTTATGTTTATGTCAGCTGGCATTTAATATCTGCTCAAATATAAGATAAATCCTAAAATCATTTAATGATTGTATATTGATTAAGTTGATTTTTTAACTCAGATATGGTTAAATTAGTGGTATGATTCTGAGTGAGTTAGAAGACAGGTAGAAACAGCTTGAATCAGTGGTGAAATGTTTAATGAGCAAACTTTCACACTCACTGAAAATTCCAGCTAAGTACCTTGTGAGAGGGGTTGGAGAACAGTCAGCACTGAGAGCCAAGTTGGAGAATCAGCCAGGTGAGAAGGGAAAATTACTTTCTTCTGATTAGAAAAAGAGAGCCATGGGAATTTGTTCTGCTGATGAGCAGACACATAACATAATGGAGACCTTTTACTTTCTGCTTCTTTCTGTATATAGAGAATCAGAAAGAAAAAAAAAAAATGTCTTCTAACAAAGAGTAAGAGGAAATAGAGCAGGGACTCTCTAGATGATTAGGAAAACCAGGAAAGCAAAAAGGATAACCATCTCCCTAATGGACTTGCAGACTGAATGGAGGGAAACCATTAGCAGAAAACTTACCCATAAATTCTTTTACATTCAGTTGCCTTGGAATCCCCAGGCTGATGTTATGTAATTGACCTGAAAGTATATTTTGGTCTGAAGTTATTTCCTAGATGCATCATGGTGTTGTGGGAAAAGAAGTAGGCCTGGGTTCAGGCAGACCTGGGTTTTTACCAAAGCCAGGTCCTATAGTGGAAATTATTTAACATCTCTGAGGTTCAGTTTATTAGTTAGGAAGATACTAAAAGTATTATTGTCATAACAAATAAGAACATGATTTATGTAATTTATTTCAGAATTAGTCAGAAAATGCTAATTTTTGTCAGACAAGTATGATTATCCTTCATTAATCTCTTCCACTAATTCATCTTTCTTGTTCTTTCTCACTAGGGTCTCTCTTCCTGTTCTTTAGGTCTGAAATAATATTTATCCTTCCTACTCAATATTAACCTGTCCTGTGTATTCAATATTCAAATGTATAATGTTGCCTAGCTCCAGAAAGTCTGTTTTCTAAGCCCAGATCCACCTTTTAACTGCTAACTAAAATTACTATATCCACTTGTACCTCTTTCACGAAGATTAGACTCAACATGTCCCAAAATGACAGCATCAGATCACCTCTCAACTTCTTCCTTCTCCTCCAGGAATATCTTGCTCAATTAACAACTTTATTACACTCTTTGTATTCAAAGCTAAAATCATGATGTTGTCTTTCCTATTTCTTATATATGTTTTGGTAAAATGCATTTTCTTCCTAATATTTAGAAGCTTGACTCATTGCCATTCCCTTAGTTCAAGTTCCCATTCAAGTCTGCCAATATCCACCTTATTTTCTTCTCTATCCACCTGTTATGAATGCAACCATAGTACTAAAAGGAAACTATATGAGGTTTCTGGTTAATACAAACCAATAAGATTTCCCCTGGTGACTATTTTTATTATAAAGAGAGACATGACTAAGTTGAATTTAATCAGACTTTACTTGATGGCTGGGAGAAAGTTTCTCTTGCTTCTGCAGAATGTGAACAGGGAGGTATATTGGCTAAGTGTGACAGTTTGAATTTGGTGAATCCAAAATAAAAGATTATGTTTTTTAACTAATCCATTCCTCTGTGTGTGAGACCCTTTGATTGCATTAGATTTGGTGAAGGGGCCTTGATTAGATCACTTGAGTGGATTGCTTATGATTGGACTACATCAGAGAGGCATGACTCAGGTTGGATCTCTGCCCTCTTACTGGAGCCTTATATAAACAGTGACACAGAGAGAAAGAAGACACATAAAAAGAAAAGGGAGCTCTACCATTTTGAGACTGCCATGTGAGAGAGAGGACTTACGGATCACTAGCAGCCAAAGCTGAGGCAGGAAGGCCATTAAAGCCTGAGCCCATGGAGCAGCTCAAGGCTGAGGAGACAAGCCATATGCCTAATCACCCACGGCTGAGCTCCTGGAGATGGTGAGCCTTCAGGGGAAGACAGGGACCTTGGCAGAGATCAGCTACCATCTTGCCTCCCCATGTAGCAGGACACCAGTATCACCAGTAGCTGACTTTGTTGAGAAAGCATCTCTGATGGTACCTTGATTTGGTCATTTCATGGCTTTGAAACTGTAAGATTTTCCCACAATGAAATTCCCATTATAAAAGCCAACACATTTCTGGTATTTTATATTGGCAGCCCTATAGCATACTAAGACACCAAGATTTTGCTGTCATCTTAAAATAACCAAGAGAAACCAGTATTAGAATTAGACTTATGCTGTGGACAGATAAGGAGACAGATGGAATGAGCTTGTGTTCTAAATGACATCTTCTGAAATGCTTAATCTACCAACCCTGAATGCTGCCTTAATACTGGGCTTGCTGTTATGTGAGACGATGATCTTATTTATTGTGCAGATGATTTGAGTCATAGTTTATTTTATCTGAAACAGAAGATATCTTAATTCGAACATTATTTTAAATCAGCCTCTTAAATTCTCCCTCTGCCCAATCATTGTCTCATTAAAGCTTCTTCATTTCTTTTCATTGTTCTCCCCCACTCCACCACCCTCCATGCACTGGACAAAAAAGCTTGGCATAAATCTTGACTGTTTCCCTTCCTGCGTATTGGATATACTGCTAGCACAAGCCAATGCTTCTTAGGCATCCTAAAATGTTCCTATTCAAAAATACTGACTATCCCTTAGTATTCAAACTTTTCATTCATGCTTAGTTTACAGGAAACTTTCTTGATATGCAACTTATATTAGGTCTGTAATTCTTTATCCCAGCCCATATGATGCTGTGAGTTTTATCTTTAGCATATCTAGTATAATGTCCTATTTACAGATTCTATTTTTTCCTACCATTCCACTAGGGCATTGTTGGTGGAAACAGTTAAGGAGAAAATGTTGAGAGGCAGCTGGATGAGAGGACCTCACTATCCAAATCCTTCATATATCAGTTGATCCATCAAACAAAACAGTTTCACCTGCTACTGTGACTCCTCCTCAAGTCTATCTGTGGCAAATCATACAAATATTTTAATTTCTTTCATGACAGTTTGCCTTTCTGGTTAAATTGTAAGGAATCATGTCCTACAATTATGCATTAAGTAAATTAGTGCCCACATTACATATCCACTGAAGAATGTGAAGATTGAATAGTTATGAAGACTAGGAACAAGGCCCATGTATTAGTTCCCTAATGCTGAGTAACAAATTGCCGCAAACTTCATGGCTTAACATTATACCATTTATTATTTCACAGTTCCTGTGAGAGAACCCCAGCACAATGTGACTGGATTTTCTACTAAAGGTCTCACTGGGCTAAAATCAAGGTATTAACCAAAACTGAAATTCTCATCTGATGCTCTGCGTCCTCCTCCAAGCTCACTGTTTTTTGGTAGAATTCATTTCCTTCTCATGCTTTCTATGTGCCCTTCTCCATCTTCAAGCACATCAAATCCTTCTCCTACTTCAAATCTCTGAATTTCTCTTCTGCTCTTTTAGGTGCTCAGGTGATTACAGTGGGCCCACCCAGTACTCTAGGATAATCTGTTTCTCTCTCAAAGTCAACTAATTAACAACCTTAATTCTACCTGCAGATTCCCTCTTGACAGGTAACAGAACATATTCATGGGTGTAACATCAGGGGACAAAGGTCCCAGGGGCCAAAATTCTCCCTATCACAACATTCCTAAAACATATGCTACGCACAGTAGCATGCAAAATTATATTATACTGTGATTGAAAATGTGTGAAAAAAATACAAGTGGATAAAATCAGGGAAACTCCTAAAAATATTAATATCTGTAAAAAAAAAAAAAAAAAAAAAAAAAAAACTTCTATTTATAAAATGTTCCTAAGTCTTATATTATTTTTATGACAAAAATAGAAAGAAGCAATAAAAACAGGCATAAAAATTTATAGGGTAAAAAATGCTACTATATTTTTATTAGTAGCAAAGTATAAATTTCTAACTTTATTACCAATGGCTGAAATTTATCCTTGATTTAGAAATGCTTACTGGGTTATTTTTCATCTTATTGGATAATGATAAATGATGTATCTGTTAGAATCATCCAATAAATCAAATACCTAATTTGTGTAGCTGAGGCAGAAAATTTTTTTAAAAAATCACTACAATGCTAATAGAAGAAATGAAGTCATCTATTAACTCAGCATATGTACCCTGGCAAGAGAATAGGAGGTACCATGATATGTTCAAAGATGTGGTGAATAAGAACAGTTGACTTTCATCCCAAGTTGGCTATTATGATGTAATTTTACAGCTGAGTATATATTTATATCAGGTAAACATATGTCCAATAACTATTGTGCAGAAATATAGGTTTAGTGTTAGCCTTTAACTCTAAATTCTTTAAAATTTTAGTCTGTTTAGCAATCAATAACCAAAGGAACACATTATGCAAATCAAGAGATTAATCTGGGAATCTAAGATGAAACATGTTTTGAGAGATGGTATGAAATAGCATAGTAAAGCAGGGTAGAATGCTAAATTGTTTTCAACATAGTAGATATTAACAGCAGTCTAGATGGAAGGCCAATGGAAGCACTGTGTTCCTTTTCACTGGTAAATAATGAATTCTTTTAAGACAAATTAATTGAACTTCAATCACACTAGTGAAGTTTTTACATGGAAAATAAACTCTGATAATACATGTGAATAAGAAAACAGCCCCCAGGGTTGTGTGGGACAGCTTGCATGTGAGTAGACTTTTAAATAACTTATTTTTTTAAATTAAATAGTGACAACATTTTTTCTCCTCTCCTCTCCACCTCCCAACTCCCCAGTACACTCCACAGTTTTGTGTAAAAATAATTCACCAGACTTCCAGTTGGGCAAGGATGAGAAGCCTGATAGATGGGATTTTATTTCTTAAACTCTTTGGAATTGTAGGGATTCAGAGTGGTAGGTTTTTGTTATGTAAATAGAAAATACCAAGTTTTTTTTTTTTTTACATGTTATTTACCCATTGCTTTTATCAATTTGATGGCACTGAAAAAAGTCTATCTATTTATAGCTATCCAATTCTCTGACTCCAATTTCTGTAAGGTTAAGACAAATATTGTTCTATACAATATAAAATAAATTGTGAAATTCACATTTCCACTTTTAATTATGATTTAAAATATTATAGAATACCATTTTTATTTTTAAATATAAAATACTAGTCCTGGATGACACACATTCATTGCTATGAAAAATAATTGTTTTGTTTCTGTTTGAAAAATGGTATTTAGCAGTATATTACTTTTTATGATAAAATAGATTAAAATAGATAAAAATAGATTAAAAAGATAGAAACTAGAAAGAAATATAGAATTTATATCAGTTAAGTAGTATTCATTTTTAACTGTAAAAGTTATTCTGCTTTTGTCTGCCAACTAACTCCTTTCTTATTTTAAAATTCCAATTGGAAGGTTGGCAATATAAAAAGGCAAGACTCATGCAAAGGTGCTATGTGAAAGCTCATTTGAAGAAACTGTGAGAAAAAAAAGGAAAGCATATATAGTATAAAAAGGATGCAATACTTTCTTAGGCAGCAATGTGATTGAATTTTAGAAATCACCTTTATTTGAGAAAATATTAAAATCAGATAATGAGATAAAATGGAAAAAAATAATACAACCTTATTGCCAGGTTAAGGAAACATTTTGACTAAATAAAGGTTAGAATAGCCTATCAGTTGCACTTGCCCACATTAATTATGTCAATAAGTCTTCTTCAATCCTTGGTTCATCTCTTCCTTGATTCATATGCAGTTTATAAGAGTAAAAATATTTTTGTCAACTTTTCCTTTACATCTTCATATATTTTATATATTTTTATTAAGATTTATTGAAATTTTCCTATATGCTAAGGACTGGGAATAGAAAAATCCAGATCTGTTGGCCATGTTGAAAACATGGATAAAACAAGCAAATAATTACAGAAATACATGCAGAGGTCTAAATTCTACAGGATAGAAGAATATATACTAGGAATGTCCTAGAAAGCATATAATTTCAAGAATGATTTGGGCATTAATGATAAATCCGTTAGTTAGCATGACTCGGTAAATTGATAGATGAGGAAAGTAACAAACAGTAACCATATCCTTCATGTGGAAAAAAACAGCATGATTTGAAATAACTGTAAAGTGATACAATACCTACTCATTGTGTAGAATGAACAAACATTATTTTCAATAATTTTGCTCACAAACACATTTAAGCTGGTCTGTCTTGTCCTAGACCATAATTTAGGATGATTTATAAATTGTGAAGTAACATGTTCCATATGAATAGGGCCAGATATCTACAAGAAATAATAAGTTGAGGATTTAATAGTGGAAGTGAACAATTAACCACCAAATAAATGTAAAAATAGAGTGATATGTTCTGGAAAGTGCATGTCAAGGACCTTGCAACTATATTTCTGGACTGTGGGAAGACAATTAATGAGTAAGACAGGAAAGTCAGCAAGTAATGCATTATAATTATCAATCAATAAGTGTAATGAATGCATTGATCAAAGTCTAACTATCCTGAGTTAAGTAAGGGGCATAATGGACCTATAATTACTAGTATTGGTGGAATCTCAGAACAATTTCTACAAGGTCAATAATAATATTGAAATGTGAAAAAGTTGGGCAAATAACCCAATTAAAGGCCTTTGCAAGTTTGATATAAAGGGAGCTGAAAGGCAGCTGAGTTAGTAAAAGACAAGAACAATTTTCCATGCTTAGTTTTTTCTGGAGTTCTGACTAACCAAAATTTTAAGTTGGGATTAAACATTAAGAAAAAAACATCTATAGTGGGATACACTTATTTATTAGGCTAAAATTGTCTGCTTAATATCAACCATAAAAAATAATAATTTACTTGATGTAACTGAACAAAACAAGAAACTACATAAATATTACTTTAAGATTTAGTTATTATCAGGAGCTTTAAAAGGAAAAACATTCTGATACATTAAAAGGTTTATGTTAGTCTTCATTTTTAAATTGCTCGTATATACATCTCTTTTGTGTGTCAGTATTATTGATTATATTAGATCTGGTTTCCTTCAGGATTCCTCAGACCAATTTAGTTGGCTAGCCTTAAGTGTTCTTGTTGACAGATTACTCTTCTTAGTGTCGGTTAAAGGGAATTGCAATGATGTTTTTGAACTACGTAAAAAGTGTCATTAAGGATTTCTTCCACTCTAGGCATGACTATGCCTTCAATCCTGGTTTGACATTTCATTTATTCAAGGCTGTCCTTGTTGCCTTTCCCTCTGCTAAACTCAATAATTATGGTACCATACTATTTAGCCTTAGAGATAAATTTCCAGAACAATTTCAGACATTTCAAAACTCGGTAAGCTGTCAATTTGTTTGCTCTGAACAATGATGAAAGCAGTTAGAACATAGCAAGAAGTCTGCACAGTCCTATGAGGCAGCAGGAACTCAAAAGTAGTATTTTTACCAAAATTTAAAAATACTCTGTTCTGCTTCAAAATGTTCTAAGTAGACTACTCTCAGTGGTGTATCTCTTAAAATCTCTCTGTCCCAATACCCTTTAAAACATCACTTTTAAAGAGACCACATAAATAAGAATTTTAATGATGCATCAATATTGACAAATTGAGCAAGAATCAGAATTAGTAAACATGAATTAGTATATATTTCTTAAACACTTCTCCTTCTCCATTCTCCAAATACTCTATCTTTTTTGAAGCTCATAACCATTTGCTACTTTCATTTATTACTTTTAGCTGCCAATCAACTGGTTAGTTCCCCTCATTTGTGGAGTGACTGAATTCCCTTCTACCCCTTCTCCTGCAATCGTTCCTTATAACTTCAACATGGCATGTCTGACCCATTCAACACTTACATGCAGGTACTTTTCCTCCTTTCCTCTAATATAGTTTTTCTGTTTTAGGTTGCTAAAAACTACTGGGAGCAATACACCAGAAATGGGTTGACTTTTACACTGGGAATTTATTAGCTAAAAATGTATACTTCCGAGGCTGTGAAAATGTCCACATTGAGGCATCATCAGAGATGCTGTCTCACCAAAGGTTGGCTGTGGGCAATTAGGCACATGGCAGGACATAATGACAGTTCTACCCAAATTAAGGCATCAAGCGAAGCTCCCACACACATGCACAGAGCTCAGCTGTGGGCAATCAGGCATGTTGCTCATCTCTCCCCTCTTCTCTGGGCCCCTCTCAGTCTCTCAGGGGGCCTCTTTCCATGACTCTTTGCTCCACTGATGCCAGCCTCTGGCCTCCGGGTCCTCTCTCTCTCAGCCTCAGGGTTTCTCTGTCTCTGTTGCCTTTCTCTGTGTGTCTCTGCTTTCAGTCCTCTGTTTATAAAGGATTCCAACAAAAGGACCAAGACCCACCCTGGATTACGCCTCATGGAATCAATCCAGTCAATAGCCCCCAACAGAATCCAATCCAATCCAAGGGCCCCACACCCTCAGGAATGGATTAGCTTTAAGAACATGAGCTTTCCTGCGATCCACAAAAAGCTTCAAGTATCTCCTCTTTCCCTTCTTCAATTGCCTACTCCTGATGGTTCTAGATCTTGATATTACCAATAGTTTCATTCCAAATGCAAATATATTGCACTATTCTTCTAGCTCACCTACTCAATTATACTCACCATAACACTACATAGTTCCAGAGAAATGCTCAAATCCATTGACTTTACCAATTTTCCCAGAGGAGTTTCAACTGAATGCTGTATCTGAGGCATGAAGTATAAAAGGCTGAGTGGAGTATAAAAACAAAATCAAAAAACATGTCCTAGTCAACAATTTTTAAAAACAATAAAAAGCTAAGGAATGGTGGTCCCTTTGCTGAGATTATAGACAGCAGTGGCAGCTCTTACTCTAACTACTGTTGTCTCTCCTTTCCTTACGAAGACACCTCTTATTAGCAGCTCTTGGCATCCATTACTCCCAGGAGTGCTCAGACCTCCTGGGTCTTCCTCTTACCTCATTCAGACTGTGGGCACCTCACCATTTTTGTGCTCATGCTAGTGCTCATTTCTCAACCTCAGTATAATTAACATTTAGGGGTGGATAATTCCTTGTGGTAGAGGCTGTCCTGTGCATTGTGGGATGTTTATCAGTATCCCTTGCCTCTTTTCATTAGATGATAGTAGCATCTTCCTCAGAAATAACAACTGAAAATATTTCCAGATATTGCCAGATTTACCTGGGGGACAAAACTGCTCCCTTCCCGGTTGAGAGTGACCACTCTAGTGGACAGCTCACAGAAGGGGAATTTCTGGAACACCTCTCTTCCCTTGGCTTCTATGGACTCATCCCCCCTTATTTTCTACCTATCTGCCTGCCTGCTCCTTCTTTGTTTTCTAAGAGAAATTAAGTCCTGGAGTTTCTCAAGATTCAGTCCGGTTCTTTTCTCTTTACACTTTCTACTCTTTGGAAGCAATCTGGTCATCCATGGATTCAATGTTAACTTAAGCGCTGTTTTTCGGAAAAGCTTTCCCAACTCCCCAGCATCGGTCATTATCTTTGTTACACACACTTGTAATAATGTTGCTTTCCTTCAGGAACTTATCTTTGATTGTAAGTCCTCTGTAATATATTAATTACATTCATAATTATGACACTGATTTTATTAATGTCTGTCTCCCACATAAGGCTATAAGCTTTCTGAGACTTCAGACAACATATATTTTGTATTCGATGTAGTCCAATAGACCTGAGGAACAACTAGGATCTCCCCAGGCTAAATATAAAAGATACTCTCTGCATAGCCATCTTAACTAAGATTATTTCTGACAACACCCACTTGGTTATTTTCAGTGAACCCAGTAAGTTTCAATTCGGTAAACTCAGCCTTCTCCTGGTTGTAAGATTTATCTTGACTTAAAGCCTTTAGCACTTAATCAATAACCTCATTCAGGAACATATGAGCCTTCATTCATTTGTTTTAGTTCCCTTTTTCTATATTCTGTATTTAGGTTTACTATTTTTTTTATACTAGCTTCCTCTCTAATCTTTATTCTTAGGATCTGACTTAATTTTGGTTAGTTGGCCTCTTTGGGGCCTGAAGCCTTTGTCCATATTCTGTTGCCCATGAACAGACATTCTAAGTATTAACTCTCACATTTTGCATGTAGCTTATTCCCTGATATGCTTATTGGGGCACTTGTTTCTTTCATCTTAGTTAAAGCTGTATGACTTGAACTTTTTTGCCTTAAATTAACATCAGCTAAGTTCAGTATACAACAGTCTCCAAATGACCATAAATTCAGTCTAATGCAACATCCTGGCCCTCTCCTAATGCCTTGTCTTACTGCAAGGAAATAGGTATGACTCAAAAATAATGGCAAAATATAGTGATTCTTTTGATGTACTGTATATTATTGGATTACTGCTATTACCAACAAAGAAAAAGAGCAATCAAAATAAAGTTGAATTTAGCAACAAGATTATTTATCCATAGGACATATGTTAATTCAGAGCTTATTATTAGCCAGGCACTCTTCTAGGGACTTCGGATACATCAATGAATAAACTACAAATATAGATACAACTGCTTTCAAGGATTAGGTCCACTAATAACTCAAGGTGAGTTTGTAGATGAGTCATTTTGTCTTTCTCAGCTTTAGTCTCTACCCTTGTAAAGTGGAGATCAATAATATCTGATTTGCATTGTCAATAGAAGGATTAAATGAAGCAATAAATATATAAAGCAACTAGTGTACTGCTTAGAATAGCAGAAGCTCAATGGTAGTTTTGTTATCTTTTATTTTTATTTATTTTTAAATGATAACTGTCAAATTCTATGATGAGCCCTTGGTTTTAATTTAAATTTATTTGTGGTTGTGGTACATAAGAAAGATAGAGTCGTGATATTTTCTCACATTTAATACATAGCTCAGAGTCTCATTTTTTAGAGCTGGAAGAACAGACATGTACTGTTATTTATAATAAAAATATAAAACAACTTAATCGTCAGGATAGTGTGTTCTGGCAAAGATTGATTTATCTAACAATATGCACAGATTTTCAACTGTGCAGGAACAATCTGATATTAGAGGTGGAGTGAATCATCTGAGGATCTGCCATTATGTAATCCTAACACTCAGAAAATGGCACATGTTCCCACTTTCTCCAGAAGTTTTGCATAAGCATAGTCTCAGTGATGTATCCTGTGATTTCAAGTGAAAAAGTGGAACTTGCCTAATCAAAGGAAATATTGAAAATGATTCACAGACACCTCTTGCAGAGAGCATTTGTCCATGTTTGTATTTTGATTGTGGACATGCAAGAGGACCATCTTATACACAAAAGTTTCTTTATTGAGATGGTCACTGTGATAGGCTAATGTGTCAACTTGGCCATATAAGTGTGCCCAGTTGTTTGGTCAAGCAAGCACTGGGCTAATTGTAATACGAGGACATTTATGGGCTTTAGTCATCAGTGAGTTTACCGCATAGATGGCTGATTACATCTACATCAACCAGGGAGATTGCTGTCAGCAATGAGTGACGCTTTATCCAATAAGTTGAATGCCTTAAAAGGGGAAGTGATTTCAACATTCAGAGAATTTCCAAGCTCGTGTTTGGACAGCCAGTCTCTTCTCCTGGAAACTCATCAAGGATCTTCATTGGACTTTCATGGGAGCTCCTGGTTAATAACTTGTGCATCCCCAAGATCACGTGGCAGACTTTTAGATTATATTATATCTTATTATTGACAGATATCTCCTGTTGATTTTGTTTCCCTAGAGAACAGAGAATACAGTCTCCATGAACCTCATGTCACGATAATGGTTTTTCTACCTTGCAGAACCGCGTGTTTGGTATATTTGGTGTGCAGGACTTGGTGGTGAAAGGAGGTACTGTGAACATGACTTAAATTAAGTATTTCTAAAAAGTAAGAAGCAGAACTTAAAACTTTAAGCACTTTTTCATAAAGTTATACTATATAGAAATTAATGAAAGCATGTTCTGTCCAAAATATTATACAAACTAACTTGGAAGGAAGCACAGAGAACCAGTATCCCATTTTTGGTTATTATACTTTTTGATACATATCAGTTTACTAAAACAGATTTTAAGAATACTGAATTCACAAGGAGTCTTGTGACACTTTCTGGTGAATTTAACTTTGCCTTCACCACCAAAAATGGATATTTTATTTTAGTACTGTCCTTGGAGAGCTAATAAATATTGTCTTTTCCTATGCCCAGCTTAATTCAGGAAGCTATCTTTAAAATGAATTAAGGGTTAATGATTACTCCTCATTTGAATCCTGACAGGTATAGATTTGGTTCCAAAATATGTTAACCTACTATTTTCATTAATTTCCAATTGAATGATGACAGAAAGAGAGAAGGTGGTAGGGAGTAAAGGGGGGAACAAGAGGAAAGGAGGAAAGAAGAAAAGAAACTGGTGAACTCAACTTTTAATTTAAATTTTCATCACTTTTATTACGTTAAGAATTGTGAGTTCTAAATGAGTATAAACTACAACCTACTGAGTTCTCCTAAGTGTACAATTGAATAATTTAATACTTCCTTTCAAATCCCAGATGTATTAACCTTCATCCTTTCCGAGGTAAATTAATTATAGAGTATAGTATGTGAGGGTCTTTTAGGTTAGACCATAAAACCAAGGTCCTGTCTGCTGTGGATATTAAACAGTCCCTAGCACTCTTTCACAGAGACAGAGTTAATCCCTGTGTGACCTTGACCAAACTTTTTTTTCACTTTCATCTGTGGATTGTAGCATGCTCCAATAACAGATCATTTAACCCTGCCTCATGCCATTTTTCACACAAATCAATGTCTTATAAAGGCCTAGATAGCAAACTCAATTAGGAAAAGGCCTACATTATAATTATTTCTTCAGTAGCATTTTAAAAAGTGCTACAGTATTTTATATATATGTATATGTACATATGCTATTTATATTATACATGCTATATATAACACATATATTATCATTTCAGATAAGTTGAAAGTTAAGCAACGTATGAAATGCCTGTTTAACCATAAGTCATGTTTAGATATCATCATAAATGGAAATTGTTTATTCTATAGCTTTATATTTAGGATAAGTATTTTATGCAGAACTGATTTCCTCCAACAGGTAAAGCATGTGTATTGTGTTATAATAAGAATAATGCTCACATATTGAGAAAAGCTTAAACCCTACCCCATAGAGTAATTGAACACCTTATTTCTTGGGAGTAGGGAGCTAGGTCATTTTGAATATTAAATAATCTAAGGACAACCCATATAGGATTTTAGCCACTAGGTAAGTTGAATTTTGTCATGTTGAAAAAATATAAATAGAAATGATCTGGTTAAAACAGAAAAATTAATCTCCAAAAGGAATATCTGTGACCTATGTAAGATATTCTGTTTTCTCAAGCTACATGTGGTTTAATGGCCAGTAATCAATAAAGTTTTCAGGAATGTATCCATTCATCTGTCAAATCATATTAAATTTTTACTTAATTTAGCAGACATGGTACTCTGAATAGTTATAAGTTTTAGCCATTAAAAGAGTGAGGATACAAACTTGAAAAAAAGTATAACTTCTTTAAGCAATGGTTCTTTGTCAGTTTTTATTTAAAGCTATCAGTAGAAATGGGCAGTTTGCAAACCTAATTATTTGTAGTGCCAATGTGGGGATATGATTGTGCTTGAAAGGGAAAGTTTAGGGTTGTGTATGTCACTAGAAAAAAAAACTAAAGGATGAAACATGGGACTGTCTAGCTTAATGAACCCTGTTGCAGACGATGAGTATGGTCAATAGTACAAATATAAGAATGTTCTCCCACAAATCAGAAAAAAATGTATGTTAATATTACAAGATATTACTAATAGGGTGGTATCTGAGCTAAAATGAACCTAAAGCAAACTATGGACTGCAGTAAATAATGATATATTAATAATTTTCATCAGTTGTAAAAAAAAAAAAGAGATAATTATCCCAAGTGACAGAAACCAGGTACAAAGTACTGCATATTTTTACTCCATTTATATAAATGATAAATAAAAATAAATTTATAGAGGTGGAATAAGATTAGCAGATATCTATGACAAGGAATGGATAGAGGGATTGAGAGGTAACTCTTTTTGGAGTAATGAAAATTTACTAATATTAATTGTGGTTATGAAGCACAACTCTGTCATTATACCAAAACCCATTGAATGTACACTTTGGATGGATTGTATGAATATATCTCAGTAAAATTGCTAAAAAAAGAATAAAATTTTTCTACAAAGTTACTTCATTAGTGGTCACTTAACAATGTTTAATATATATATATATATAATTTTTAAAAGTGAAGTTAGTTTGAATACAAAATATAAGCGTCATCATCAGTTGATTGATCTTCCAGTATAACTGATAAATCATGGGTTCAGTAGTTTACCTTTTTCTTATCTGAATTATAGTTATTCTTAATTGCCTGACAATTTCCTTGCTCTCAGTACAATTCAGATAAGGTGTTTTAGAGAAGCATATAGATGAGTTATAGATTTTCACTGGCAACTTTCGAGGACCTTTGCAATTGGTAATATAGTGCAAACTCAAACTTTATTCTGTTTTAATCTCTTTAATTTATATTAAAGATCAAATTGAAGCTATTTTGTGTTAAATAATTCTTTTAATAAAGGACATTTGGTCAAAGGTAACAAGCCACTGGCCCAGCCTTCTGTGATATGCTGAAGTGTCAGATAATTATAGTCTCACAGTGTGAGATTCAGTAGAGGAAGAGAAAGGGCAGTCGTGGCTATTTGACCCTCGCCACCTGGTACTGTAACGTTGCTCAGCAAGTTGGCAGCACCTAAATCTTTGTTCCAGGTCCGTTTTCTGGAGACATTGCTTGTGTTTCCCTAACTAACCTGCTTTATACCAAATACTGGGTGCCTGGGAGTGAAAAAGCAAATATATAGCAAATAATTGGTGGCACCAATTTAAGAAAGGAAAATCCTGGTGCTGTAAGAGAAGGGCCTGGAGCCGTGATGGCAGGAAACCCGGTTGACTCTAGGTCCTTACAATTACTTCTGATTCAGACTAGACAAAGGAGACATCCTTAGGCACCTTGAGACTCACTTTCCTCCTCAGCTTAGGAGTAATAATATCTTCTTTGCAAGATGATTGCCTGATTACATGTGATAGTAAGTGTGAAGTGGCTGGCATTTTTCACCCAACACGTAAAGGACTCAAGAAACAGCAGCCACTATTAAGATAGAATTAATGAGATGGGGACCAGGTGAACTGAGGGATATCCTCTGAACTATTTCTTCTGCCTGGGATATCCTCGCCCTCCCTGACACCCATGTTGTCTGCTCCAACCATCAACTTCTCAGGTCTTTCCCAAACTATGACCTTCCTTTGTCAGACTTGTTCAGATACTTTAATTTAGACTACCTCATTTGCCTCCCCATATTTTATCTACTTCCCTGCTTTTTTAAAATCATGGTAACATGTATAATTTGCCATAATCACATAATTTAAACATAAATTTGCCATTTTAATCATTTTAAAGTCAACAATTCAGTGGCAGTTATTACCTTTACAATGTTGTGCTACATCATCCTGAACAGAATCTCCGTACCCCTTAAGCAGTAACTCCCAACTCCTTCTTTTGCACCAGTCCCTGGTAACTTATAATATACTTTGTGTGTCTGTCAATCTGCTCATTCTAGATATGTTGTATAAGTAGACTCATGCATATTTGTCTTTTTGTGTCTGGCTTATTTCGCTTAGCATAATGTTTTCAGGGTTCATTCATGTTGTGACATGTATCAGAATTTCATTCCAGTTTATGACTGAAGAATATTCCATTTCATGGCTATGCCAGTTTCCTATCCATTTATCATTTAATAGACATGTAGGCTGTTTCCACCTATTGCTGCTATGAATATTGGTGTAGAAGTATATGTTTTCAGTTGTTTGGGGTATATCCCTAGGAGTGTAATTAGCCTCCCTGCTTTTGTCTGCGTGGCATGTGTCATCATTTGGCATATTAAATGTTTGACACATTTCATTGTTTATACCTTGTCTCTCAATTAGAATGTAAGCTCCATAAGGGCACACATTTTTGTCTGTATTATTGATGAGGTTTATCACCAGTGTTTAACACAGAGTTGAAGCTTTGTTTTTCTAAGTGAATTAATATATGAATGAAGAAGTAATAGTTAAAATAATATAATATTAAGAGACTGGAATGGGAGCCACTCAGATTGTGTAGCCATGGGGAATTTATTTAATCTCTCTTAGGCATTGCAAAATCTTAATACCTATATGATTTTAACTAAATTCATATAGTTAAGACTAAATGAATTTATATGTCAAAATTTCTTAAAATATGGATACCTGGCAAGAATGAGTACTCAGTAAATAGTTATAATTTTACTGGCTAATAATTATCTAGTGCTTACTCTTACCTCTGCTCTGGTTTAAGTGTAGTACAATATTAACCCATTAACTCTCACAATGACTCTCTTAGCAGGTACTGTTATTCTCCCCATGTCCCAGCTGAGGAAACACTGACCTGGAGATTTCAATAACCTACTCAAAGTCACATGCCCAATAATTGCTGGGGCCAAGAATATAACAAAAATAATGTTTATTAAAGTGTTTTATTTTGTAATAATTATTATAACTTCTTTGGAAATAATTTTAAGGATTTATTGGCCAAAACAACTGGTTGGATTATTCAGGATCTCATATTTTCCTGTTAAAATAATATGAATTATTAAGCCCATACAGTTTATTAAAGGGAAGGGAAAGTGATTACCATAAATGGCATCTGATTATTTTTCTTCTAATTTCTAGGGAAACTTACCATTTCCTTCTACCCTTTTTAGGTACTTGGCTACACCCTTATCTCAAGGAGAAGCACCAATTTAAGTCAAGGATAAAGGTCTTTAAGGATGTCTTAGGGGCGTCAGAGAAAAAGTGGATCTACTCTGGTGAGTAATCTAAATAGAAATGAAAAAGAAAATTACTCTTTTCCATCACACTCATTTCATTAGTGTCAGCAGCTTCTCAAATGGGTGCTCCTGTCCTTGAAAGGACAAGAGATATTATGAGTCCAGTGTGAAGGAGATGTGGGTGGTAGAGCCCAGATCTGCCTCTAGTCCAGACCTTCAAATCAAGAATATTTAAGAATCAGATATGCTCTCCTTCAAAATTCCAATGTAGCAAATTATATACACGTTATGAATCAAGCTCTACTTGTAATGTAATTTTCAGGAGAATTTGCTTAACAATCTCATTCAAGTAACTGCAACTGAAGATGGCAGCACCTGAAAGATTTGGAAGATCCCGTCCTTGCTATCTTTATCTCTTTCTATAAGATGTATTCAGGAGGATGAGAAAGATACGGAAAAAACAGAGAGCAAGAGACAGAGTAGTATCTACAGTAGCAGCAAACATTAAAATGAACAACAGCAACATCAGTAGCACAAGGTTCAGTTTAAAAAGAATTGGGAACTGATGCAGCCAGTAAAAGTTGGTTCCAAACACTTGTGTGCATAACCTTGGTCTTCAAATTAAATCTGGCTCCCACCTCCAACTCACCATTGAAGCATGGGAATGATATATTGGATGAATTCCCCCATCCTGTAGTTTACAAGAATTTGCAAGCCTTTGATTTTACCCATTTTACCCACAAAATGGACAAAGAACTCCTAGAATTGGATCTATCCAGCTTGGTATCAGCAATGTGGGTATCACATTTACTGCCAGGCTAACCAAGCCAGAAACAACCTTTTGTTAGAGCTGCAAGGCCATGACCTTCAGGCTCTCCAATATTTATGTGCTACTCATCAGAACTCCTGTCACGTCTTAGGACATTTTACAAGTTTGGGACTTCTACCCAAACTACCCAAACAATTTTCTGTTATTCATCTAAGGGAAGCTACCTTTTATCCATTTCTTGAAACAGCAAACATATATTGTCCACTATTACGACTAGCCTCTCTTTCTACCACTTTCATGCCATCAAAATTTGGAGGAGAAAGAGACAGTGTCTCACAGGTTAGTTTAGAATCACAAGTTTCCTTAATTAATCATTGGAGTCCTCATTTTTTTCCTAGAATTTATCTCTCACCTTAAGATTAGGAAATGCTTTTTACAGGTTATCTTCAATGCTATTACTACCTAATCACAAGGTTTTATCAAAATAATGTCATGATTTCATCAATGTGATGGACCACCATAATATCTTATGGGTGGTGGGATAATTAAGGTCCCTCAAATGATAGCACAGAAGCATGGCATAGTTACCAACCTAGGTCCAGATGGCACAGTGTTCTTCTGTCCCTATTGGAGAAAAACAAATCCACAAATTTCTGGCAATCTTCTTATCTTCTCAGAATAAAGGAGGAGAAGAACAACAGATTATTCTTAATTTTCTTGAGAAGCTAGGAAAAAAAACACACCAAAAAATGCAAAAATATACTGCTACATTGAAACATGTTTTTCCCTAAAGTTAAATACATATATGTTTCCTAAAATCTCTTGGATCATTTATATCATCTTCAGCTGAACTCTGAGTTTAATGATATGGAAATGTTTTTGCACAAAACATAACTGAGCTGGCATGTGACTAAAATGCCATTAAACAAATGCCTTCTAATTTTGTGAGTAACGTGGATTATTTGTTATATGAGCACTGTGTTAGGAAATGGACTTTCACATTCTACTTTTAGCATGTAAACTACTTGAAGGCAGAGACTTAACTTACTCCTGTACTATAGTACATTGAATATTGTCTCATAATTATGTCCTCAACATTTTTTGAGAGTCAATCCATGTCACTCACTTCATTCAAAACATAATTCATATCACTAAAATAAGAAAAAGAGAAGTAGAAAAATATAGACTAAAATTAAGAAAATAAGTTATTTAATAAGATTGTGACCAAAAAGAAAAACAAAATTTCTTTTTGCCAAAGCAAGTGGTCCCCCCACAAGTTATGTTTTTAAAAAATCAACTGGGAGTGAGTGTAGCTCAATGATTGAGCACCTGCTTTACATATACGAGGTCCTGGGTTCACTCCCTGGTACCTCAAGAAAGAAAGAAAGAAAGGAAGAAAGAAAGCTGCAGCCAACTTTTTTTTAAAAAAGAATCAACTAAAACTGATTCTAAGCTATAGAGAAACTGCCGCATTTTTAAAATCCAGTCAACTGTTGATAAAAAAAATCTACGATGTCAAATTTATTTTTCAGTTTAAAAGAAACAATAGAATTTTGGTGTGAAAAATATTAATTAACCTTTGACTAACTTGTAGCCTCTTTAGAGTCCTTAGGATGCTAGATAGTGTGCTTCCAAAGAAAATAGTCCTTTCGTGGGCAATATATCCAATTAGGGTAATTTATGTATGAAGGATGAGAGCAAATATGGTTTTAAAAAGCAACAGTAAAAGTAAGAATTAATCTGTTTTGGTTAAGAAGCTAAGAAACATTTTGGAGGGAGGGTAAGGAATGAGGTTAGCAGAGGTAAAGAGAAGTAGAAGATATTCTAAGAACATGGGAGAAGATTAGAACCTTAAAAGAAACAATCAGCAAGAAATCACTTATGGTGGAGCTACTGCAGTATTTTGAGAACAGGGATTACTATTTATTATTAAGTGTTGTGTATAGTGCTGCAGTGTATGACTCCTTCACTGTCCTGAGCCCTCGGTAAAAGCCCATTGCCCCACATACCCAAGAATTGTTCATATATTGGACACAAAAGCATTTAGGGAAAATCTAGGACAGACCAAAACAGAGAATCCATGTACAGAATGATGAGGGAGGCATAACTGAGGTAAGTCAGCAAAGCAAGAATTTAGATAGAGACTCCAAACCTGAATCCTTGGAGAGGGTGAAAAGACATGAGATTTCCTACACTGTAGGCATTTCAAATTGTTTTGATTCTCAGTGGTCATAGTGCCCACTTGAGTCTGGAGGACTTGGGTGACTGGTAGCTGACAGCTGGTTCACATAAGCAACAGTCAAAATAGCTGAGTGGGAGAAAGTGAGTCAAAGAGGAAAATGTGAAATAGAAGTACAAAGCAAAAATTTTAAACGTTTGAACCAAGGAGATACCATTTTATTTATATCTTTTATTATTAAGAAGCAAGTGCTGGCCAGAACTTTTAAAACAGAATAACTAGGTCTTTCTGAAAGCAATAACAACTAAAAAATGTATTCCATAGTGTGAATAATTTTGGAGCAAGCCAAAGGAAACAGAACCTCTTGCAGTTTTAGGGGGTAATTTAATATATGTATATACATATATATGTGTGTGTGTATATATATTTACAGTTATATACATACACACACACACACACACACATATATATATATTTATGTATGTTTTAGTTTCCCAGCTGCTAAAATAAACACTATAGAAAGGATTTACTGGTTCATGGTTTCAAGGTTAAGAGAAGTCCAAAATCAAGGTGTAAGCATGGCAATGCTTTCTCTCTGAAGACTGTAGCATTCTGGGTTGGCTGCCTGTGATCCTTGAGTCCATGGCTTTTCTGTCAAATGATGTGGTAGTTTGAGGATTTCATGGGCCCCAGAAAATTATGTTCTTAAATTAATACATTATTGTGGGTATGAACGTATTGTAGGTGGGGCCTTTTTTGGTTAGATTGCTTCAGTAGGGTGCAACCCAGGGTGGGTCTTAATCCTCTTACTGGACTCCTTTATAAATGGGATGAATACAGAGAGAGGTAGCCACAGAGACAGAACCAGGAGCCTAGAGAGGAACTGAAAGACGCTGAAAGAGAAAGCCACGTGAGCAAGAAGCTGAAATCAATGGAACCCAGTAGAGAGAGAGAGTCACAGATGAAGCAGCCAGATGTTGAAAGCAATGGAGCCTGGAGAAGAGGGCCATCATTGTGCCCTGTCATGTGAGAGGAGTCCAGGATTGCTGGCAGCCGTGCCTCCAGTGAAGAGATTCACCTAATACCTTGATGTATACATGTTTCTCAGCTTCAGAAGTGTAAACTTATAAATTAATAAAACCCCATTGTAAAAGCCAACCCATTTCCAGTATATTGCCTTGGCAGCCTTTAGCAAACTAAAACAAATGGCAATGCACATGGTGATACTTCTTTTCCCTTGGATTCTGTTGATTTACAGCTTCTTCCCATGGCTTTCTCTCTCTATGGCTGAAGTCATTCTGCTGATAAAGGACTCTAGCAATCCAAATTAAAGCCCAACCTTATTCAGTTGGCCAGACCTTAACTAAAAATATACTCTTCATAAATAAATAAATAAATTAATTAATTAATTAATTAATTAATTAATTAAAATACACTCTTCAAAAGGTCCTAATTACAATGGGTTCACACTCACAGGAATGTATTAAGATTAAAAACATATTTTTCTGTTACGTAATTCCACTTAACACTACATCATTAGGTATTCACTTTCTTCATCAAAGCAATGAAGCATTGAGGATAATATAGCAATTCTTCCTCATTCCTCTTTATTTCCAAGAAAGAGTACTGGGGAATTTTCTCACCTCTTTTTTTTTTTTTTTTTTTTTTTAACCTACATCATTAGTCATTGTGATTTTCTAATCATTTAGAATTTTAAACTTATAGTGATTTTTGGAAACTCCAAATTAACTTTAAGAGACATATGTTCTTTTAGCTCCATTGGAGTGGACAAATAAACCCATTGATATGTTACTCTGTTGTTATTTAGACACTGTTACTCTGAGTTGTTATTTAGATTATTTTACTGCATCCATTTTTTATAAATATTTTTCCCAGTCTCTAGCTTGTCCTTTCTTTCTCTTTACAATGTTTTCCTCAGAGCTGCCATTTTTATGAAGTTCATCTTAACAATATATTCATAGATCATTCTTTTGGTGTTGTGTGTAGAAACATATGGTCAGCATGAGCAATGAAAGAAAACATGAATACAAGGCACCTCCTCAAACTTAAACACTTTTGTGATTTAAAGGACTTTGCCAAGGTGAAAAGGCAGCCCACTCAATGGGAGAAAATATTTGGAAACCATAAATCTGCTAAGGGCTTGATTTCCATTCTATATAAAGAGATCATACAACTCAACAATAAAAGAGCAAGCAGTCCAATTTAAAAATGGGCAAATGACTTAAATAGACATTTCTCCAAAGAGGAAATACAAATGGCCAAAAAGTACATGAAAAAATGTTCAGTATCACTAGCTATTAGGGAAAAGCAAATCAAAATGACAATGAGATATCATCTCACACTGTACAAAATGGCTGTTATTTAAAAAAACAGAAAACAATAAGTGCTGGAGAGGATGTGGAAAGATAGGAACCCTCCTTCCTCTTTTGGTGGAATTGTAAAATGGTACAGCCTCTATATTCCTCTATATTCAGAAAGCTAAATATAGAACTGCCATATGATCCAGCAATTCCTTTACTAGGAATATATCCAGAAGAACTGAAAACTGTGACATGAACAGACGCCTGCACACTGTTTGTAGCGGTGATATTCATAATTGCCAAAAGTTGGAAACAAGCCAAGTGTCCATCAACCAATGAATAGATTAACAAAATATGGTGTATACATATGATGGAATACTATGCTGCAGTAAGAAGAAATGAAATTGGGGCACATGATAACATGGATGAGTCTTGAAGACATTAGGCTAAGTGAAATAAGCCAGACACAAAAGGACAAATATTGCGTGGTCTCACTAATATGAACTAAATACAAAGAATTAACCCATGGAGTTAAAACCTAGAATATAGATTATTACAAGATAAGAGGAGGCCTGTGAAGGAGTACTGGTGGTTAATGTATGTATAAGTTTTAATTGACTGTAAAAGTGTGGAAATGGATAGAGTTGGTGGTAACATTATAGTGAATAGCAGCTGATTTATAAATGGGATTGTGGCTGAAAAGGGTAGTCTAGGGATGTAATTGCCAATTAATTGAAAGCTAGAGAGTAATCAAGGACTAAATAACAGTGAACCCAGAGGTGGATGAGAATTGTGGTTAATAGTACAAATGCAAGAATGTCCTTCTGTGAACTAGAACAGATGTACGTCACTATTGTAGGGTGGTGGGAATATGGAAAAGCATGAGAAAAATACAGTTAACATAACCTGTGGACTGTAGTTAACAGCAATATGGAAATATTCTTGCATCAATGCCAGTGCTGTACTGTGTTAATAATAGGGGGATATGGAAAAACATGCCAAATGTATGCTATGGTCAGTGGTAATAATCTGATGAAATTATCTCATAATCTGTAACAAATGTTCTACAACGGTGTGGTATATTGGTGAAGGGGTATTATATGGGAATTCTACACATGTGCATGATTGTTAAGTTCACAACTTCTGTAATAAAAATATATTTAAAAAAAAGAAAAAAACACATGATCAGACCCAAGGTCATTGGGGATTTTTGCTATTTTTTTTTCTAGAAATATTATCATTTTCTGTTTTACATTTTAAGTTGATTTTTGTGAAAGGTATAACGTCTGTGTCTAGCTTCATTTTCTTTTCTTTCTTTCTTTCTTTCTTTTTTTTTGCATATGTTCATCCCAGCACTGTTTGTTGAAAAGTATACACCTTCTCCATTGAATTTCTGTTGCTCCTTGGAGAAAGATCAGTTGACCATATTTGCATAAATAGGTATATATTAAGTCTTGAAACCAGGTAGTATGAGTCCTCCATCTTTGTTCTTCTTTAGTAGTCTTAGTAGTATGTTGGCTACTAAGAATTAGTTTGTTGGTATGTACATTATAGCTTGCTGGATTGCTATGACTCTATAAATCAAGTTTGGAAGAATTGATGTCTTAACAATATTAAGTCCTCCAATCCGTGAACAAAATCTCTGCCATATCTGAGTATGATCTAATTTTTTTTCTTTAATCTCTTCAGGCAATCATATGTCTTGCTTGTTAGCATGCCTTGTAACTCTTTGTTGAAAGCTGGATATAATGCATTAGATAATAGGAATGGAGGTAAATAGACCTTCAATGTGAGATTTAATGTTAATCTGGCTAGGAATTGGGCTCTGTTTATTGTTTCTGTAGCTGTAGCTACCAGAGCCTTCAGATTCCTCCAGTGTCCTTGCTTTTGTCTCCTTTGTTATCCTTAGGATTCCCTAAGAACTCCTTATACAGAGTCTGCATTTTGCAGCTCTGTCAGCTGTAATTATATAGGAATGCTGCTAGTGTGAAGGAGGGAAAACATTCTATAATCTTATGATTAAACAGATTAGTCTGTTAGTGGGCATGTGCCCCTGGGCTGTGACCTTCACAAGTGTCTCTTCGCTTTACCCCATTCCCTTTGCTAAGACAGGAAAACAAGAAGAGACTGGGGCCCAGAAAATGCCCTTTGCCCAGATTAGATAAGGCTCTGGTAAAGGCTTTCTTCCTGGAGAGTAGGCCTTTGTTATGGAGAACATTCTGGGCATGTTTCACCATGGTGACTTTTCTCACCCTCTGCCAGAGGATCTTCCTTAGCCCCTCACCATGGAACCTGGTGGTAAAACTCATGAAAATATGGAGTCTCATAAGACTGTAGCCTCCAGGAGTTTCATACTCTCAAACTAGTCCAAGCTTAGCCTCCAGGAATTCATCAGCATTACTGCTTATATGTTCCTACTTATTTATGGCTCTAGAAGCTTCTGCTCCAGATAAGCAGATCTCAGTTATGACTCTATGTTCTTGTTTCTCCAGACATTGGAGTTGTGGTTTGCCCTGTGACCTCAGTTCTCTGATGGATTTAAGATAAGTTGTAGAGTTTTCCTTTTATTATGCTTTTTCTTTTTGTAAGTTTGATAGTTACAACTTCCAAGCTCTTTGCATATCGGACCTGAAACTATTTTTATTTTTTATGGCAGCAGAGATGGTGAGTTCATGTTTCACATATCACAGAAAGAGAGAACTCGTGCTCATTCACAGGCATTGAGCACTCTGTAATGAGATAAGCCTCACAGAATAATACACAACAATTCAAAGTGAATGGTTTTTATTATAGAATACTGAAGTGTTCATTTAAGCAGCCTTATGTGGATGTATCCATAAGATTATTTTATAGAAAAAATAAAAATCTTATGCTGAGATGAAAACAATTTTGTAAATAAATGTACTAGGGATTCTATAAAAATAATTTAAACCCAGAAACATATGCCTAAATGCTGGGAGAAAAAATTCTACTTAGTATTTGCTATTCATATGTCCATTCATGTGACATAGTTAATTGTATGTTTCACATACATACATATATATTTTTCTTCCATATTCAATGCAATTTGGCATTATAAAACAAATTCATTAAAATCCTGTCATGTGTAAGGCACTGGTGATTCAAACAAGAGGGGAAAAAAAAAAAATCACTCCCTATCCTTAAAAAATGTTTGTAATTTAGTAAGAAGGAGGTATATAAATAAATGCAGCCTATTTTTATAAAACTGTGATTCCCCCAGCTCAGTGAGGTACACACTTAACAACTATTTGCCATAGTAGTGTTTGTTTGATAATACCGATAACATGAATGTAAATAGTTTGAATGTCAGATCAGGTTTTTCCCCTCCACATCCTATATTCTGTAGTCTTCTCACGATCTGCATTTAGCTAAATAGGATATGCATTTGCACAAGAAATGTGCAAGCTACTTTTAGCAATGTAGGTTGACTGTCATGAGCCACCATGTGTCATGGAACATGGCAAATGCACCAAGGCACTACATGTTTACCATCTTTATTTTAAGCCCTGGGCTCATATATACTATGTACTCATATTATGAATGCAACTCAACAAAGGTTTATTGGAAAGTAATAGTGGTAACTATCTTTTCCGTTAATAATTGAGACATCTGCCATGAAATCTTACAGAAATTTCTAGATGGATGACTAGACTCTCCCATTGCATCAGTGGCTTCATTACAGTTCACACTCCCCACCCTCCTAAGAGGAACGCTCACCCACACATAGACACATACATTTTGACTCTACAATTTGTGCAATTTCCTATTGTGTAATATAAAGTAGATCCATATTAGAGACTTTATTTTGTAAAATGGTGAATTTCAAAAATAAGAAAGTGAAAACTGAATTGATGTGGTATTCTTTCCAAAATTATATTGGCAAAATCATCTCCAAGTATTAGGAATAAAATTTTGCTGAACTGGTAGTTTAATTAAGATGATTACATTTTACTTAGTTTAAAAATGCCCAAGGGGTAAATTGGTCTTTCTGGTTCTTTACTGAATCATACAAAGCTTTGATTTTTATGTTACTCATCAACATGTTCAGAGTTAGAAGAAATTTCCAACCAACCAATTTCCCAAGTGCTAAAACTAGTTTACCATTTGTAACTCTTCAATTCAGTATGGAAGTGTGCATATTAACATGTAACACTGTGAAAAGTTCAAACTGAAATTGACCGAAGGCTGAAATATCTCTTTTTCCCAAGCTGATGGGAGTTTAGTGTGTCTGTTTCTTTAATGATAGCCCATCTTAGTTCATAACCATCTTAGAGGTGAAGAAAATCATGCCAGATTTCTCTCTAGCGTGTATATTCTTGACAAGACCAAAAAAAAAAAAAAAAAAAAAAAAAATTCTAGCTTTTGTTTCTTATTCATTCACTGCTCTGTCATTGGTGGAATATATTTCTTAGGTGCCAAAAATAAAATGAATAACTCAACTCCTCATTCCCCACAGAAGAAAGGGGCACTATTAAGTTTGAAGAGGAAGCAAGCAGATTTAAAAGACATTTCACTGCTTTAACAATTTTTCAGTAATGCTTCCAGATGTCTTTCTTAGCAGGCTTTTTTTCTAAGGGTAGAGACTCACAGGGACAAGGAGTCTCTGGGTGCTGGGATGTTTGAGGCTCCCCTTCCCTACCACAGAACTTGAGGTTGCTCTCTGTGCTTCAGGTTTTATCACTTTGATGAGGCATGGAAGTTTGTAGCTCGTTATTGAGTATCACATTAAAGCACGTCAATGGAAAAATGTCTGTAGTTGATGACATCAAACCCTCACACAACTTATAAAAGAGAAGGTAAGAAGGAAATCTAAGAGCAAAGAGCTCTCTGATTGTTGAGCTGTATTTACTGTGAAATTGAAGAGAAAGATGGTCCCTACCTACATTCTTACTGTGCAGAAGTGCTTTCTTCTACCACTAATGAGAAAAGATTAATATGTTGATTAGATTATAACAGTCTTTTTTTTTTTTTCTTAATAGGGAAGAAATTTTAAGAGGGATTTAGGTTATAGATGAATAATCTGGTGTCAAATGGCAATATATTTAAGGATGTTCAACTGTATGAGGCTGAAATTATTTATTGGTCGGATCTTTCTTTCATAATGGAACTGAAAGAATTAATGAGTGAAAACTTATGATAAGACATTTCTTGAAATTTCAGTTTACCTTTTTCTAAAGGGTCCTGTACAACCTCATCAGGTAGGGGTTTCTAGGCTGGAGATTTTCTGTGAAGGTGAGGGTTTAGGAAAGTGAAGCCACCATCAACCTGAGTTTCCTGTGGAGCAGGGCAGCGGGAGGGTGCCCGGTCACCGCCAGAAGACCTGCAAATCAAACTGTCTCAGGACAGCGGGACGCTCAGGTTTTTCATAAGATGCCACAAGCTGCTGGTCTAAAGCCTAACAGAAAACTTATTGCAAGTGCTGGCAGCCCGGAGCTTTTTTCTCAGAGTTTTGCTCTGTGTGTAAGCATTGGAGTTTTAAGGTGAGATTCAGTAACTTGAGCAAGACAGAGTGAAACACATCCAAATAAAACCTAGGAATGAGAATAGAATACATTCTTCTGTTCTTTTGCTTAAGCTCCTAACACAGTTGTGTGGGAAGCATACATTTTTCTGGCTTATCATCTTCTAATATCTGAAAAGAAAGTTACTTCTATATATACAAATTATACAATGTGGGGGAATATAACGATACTGTCAGCATTCGAGTGACAGGAACTAAATAATTCAGACAGGAATTTCTTTTCTGTAGTCCCCTTATAAAGTGCTTTTGGCATGTGATTGATAGAAGTTGTGTTAAATCTGGGGGGAAAAACATTCCAGTTAAAAACTTAGATGTAAACTCTTATCTTTTTCTTCATATCCAAAACATACACACAAAGAGAAGCAAATGAAGTCTCAAGGTTATGCTGGCAAAGCATGCTAAAAGACAAAGTGCAGATCACATAAGCTGCACATGCCTCAGACCCAATTCAAGCATATTCATTACGTGAAGGGCCAGAAGGACCTAGAATCCGTTTCCATCTATAAATTATCCTGGCAACCGCATAGAATTACATGTTAAAGCCCAAATCCTGGTTTTGAATTTTAAAATTGCAAAGCCATGTGTATTTTATCCATGTACAGTTTCGTTTAATTGGGGCCTGATTGCTAATGCTAAGATTAGAACTACATTATCATTTGTACACAATGGCATATTGCATGAGCTTTCAAGCCGTCTTCATGTGTCTATACTCAAAAATCTTCATCTTAATCTTTTTCTGGGGGGCCTTCTCCGTTACACAAAATCGCATAGTGTGTGTGCTCAGTAAACAATATAAAATAATAATTGCACATCCAGAAGAAAGGTGCTTATTCCTACTTATATATTCTGCCTCAATACATATTGGTATAAGAAAGAAGAAAGTGTTACCTGATAAAGATCATAAATGCTTTTTTTTTTTTTTTTGCCAGATACAACAGTGCAATTTTTTTATTAGTTAGTTTCTAAGATGGAGGTCAGAAATGATATCCTGGAGATACTTTCTTATGATTATTATCACATATATTCCATATTATCATTTTGCATATTATATTTCATGAAATAATTATTGCAATGTATTACATGCTCACTCCAAATGATGGCTGAACTGCCACTTTAGACAAAGTATGAAATATACAATAATAGATGCTGCTGAGAATTAATATGAATGAAGGCAGGCCACATTACTGACCTTTATCTCCCTTGGTCCTTTACCCACATATGTTACAGTCTCTTTGTTCATTTTGCTTTCCATCTATGAATATTTTCATTAAAAAAGAATGAAAATATTCTCTGCCTGTGATTCTTCTTCTGATAACCTCTGTCTCCATAGTGAAATCCCTCCCAATCTTTGATGGCCAATATACTAAATTAATGATTAATAATCAATCATACATTTTATTTTATGCGATAATTACCAATACATTAGTATATATTTTGAAAAACTGAAGAAGTCCTCTACTGTGCCTACATGGGTTCCAGTTTACACATGTCATAGATCAGTGCGTTTGCTCTGCTCTGGCGGGGGCAGCCCTAGCAAAGGCTTGTGCTATTATCGGCGTCCTTGAGACAGGTTCCAGATGCCTCCATTACTGTCATACACCCACATCTCACCTCCCAACTGGGGTCCCCCTCTTTTGACTGAGGCTCACAATAACCAGTGCCCTCAGTGAGCAAACTTATACCAATGGGAGACAAGAGATGTTGGGTAGATTCCTCTACTCTGCTCACCTTTCCCCCAACATATGGTTCAGAGATACAGCAGCTTTATTTGGCATCTGAAGACATCTGACCAGGCTGAAAACTTCATTGTTTCATGGAACTTGGAAAAATACACACTTTTTTATATATTTTTTTCCTCCCTTGACTGCCTCAAACCTCTTTTCCTCATCTCTACCTCCCTGGGATTTCACACCCCAATAAAGGTGGTGCATAAACTTTCACATCAACTCTGTTTCCTAAGAGACCCTGACCTAGAAGGTTCATAACAAGAGTCACCCCAGAGGGCATATGATCAGGATGGACTTTTGGAGTTTAAAAAAATATATATCCAAAGTCAATATGGGCACCATCCATTGCATCATAACCACAGCTTTCACCTGTGATAAGGTACAAGTGAGCAGTGAACTGGATGGGGGAAATGGTGCTTATTTTAGGCCAATAACTAGAGTCAAGTTACAGCTCAGCACTGGTGGGGAAAATTTAGTCTCCACTCTGGGAGGAATTAGCTCACAAATATAAAAAAAACTCTGTGGGATATTGGAGATCACCTGTGGGCGTGAATATTGATGGAATTGGACAGTGGGCATGGTTGGAACATACAACTGAATCAGGGTAAATTTATTGGCAAGGGAAACTCATCTGGGACTGGATTAAATGTCTGGCTAAAACAAGAGGAGCCAGTCCCAATAGCGTGGTGAAGTAGTGCCTTAAAGCTTGAATAGGGAGAAGGCCTTCAGTTAATGATGGGAAGATGCCAGAGCAGGCTTGAGGTAGCTTTGAGGAAAGAATCAGAAGGTGTGCAGGGGGTGGGGGTGTTAATAGATTTTTTGAAGACCTGAGACCACACCCAGGTTTTTTGGGCAGTCCTAGAGTCCTTCCTTTCACAAAAGCCACATGAAATGCCCTGGTGAGGATGTTATTGCAATGTTTGAGAAGCTTAGAGGTGGCTGCTCTTGGTGAACCTGGATTGAAAGTGGGAGAAGATGCCGTGAAATTGGCCTTATATCAGGGGATGCTAGGATTCTGGAATATTAGAGGCCAGGTGGCAGCACTATTTATCAGAAGCAAAGTGGACATAATTCTCCTAATGGATATTAAGCAAAAAGTGGCCAATAAGGGTGTCTTAATCTGTAGAGAAATTTGGTAATCCCAATTAGATCACGGTATTCCTAGCAGCAAGAGTGACAGTCAAGTAGGGTGTTGTTCAATTTGTATAAATAAATAAAAAAGAATTGAGAGTTTGCAAACTCCCAGACAACTACAATGAAAACCGTTGACTCCTCTCCCAGCTTCCAGATCTAAAGGTAGTTAACAGTCTCACAATGCATTGACAGAAGTTGTGCTGGTTTCAGTCTTTTGTGGACCCCAGAAGAATCTTTCCTATCTTCCCACTCAAGGTAAAACATGATTTTTTCCCAGGTAAGATCTAGATATTATAAGAGAGTACAAACTGAACAGTGTGGCCTAAAAGGTGCAATTTATCAGTTTTACAAGTCTGTGAAATTCACTTGATTTCAAGCGAAGGATGCTCTAGAAACAGATTGTACCATTCGCCATCCCTGACCTTTTGTGGCCACTGCTGTTGCAATAGAAAGCCAGATATAGCAGTCAGAGTTATCCAGAGAAGTAGCACCAAATATATATATGGCTTCTGGTAAGAAATTGGCTTACTCAGTTGTGGGAGTTGGGAAGTCTGAATTCTGTAGGGCAGTCAAAAAGCTGGAAATTCTTGCAAGAGTGATGTTGAAGTTTTAAGTCTGAATTCCTTAAGCTGAAAACTCAGGAAGGAGTGGAGGATGTAGTATTGAGATAGAATTGCTTCTGATTCCTGCAGCTTTCATTTTTCATTTTTAAAACCATCAACTAATTGGATGGGGCCCACCCATATTGTGAAGGGTAATATCCTTTTAAAGGCAACCAATTGGGGATGATAAGGCAATCTATGACATATTTTCACTGCAACATCTAGGACAGTGTTTGACCAAACCACTATAACCTAGTCAAGTTAATGCATAAAATTACCCACCACACCAGGATTTTCCAGGCAGCTGCTGGTCCTTCAGGTGGCCCATGGGAACGTCCCAATAGTACTTCAAGTCCTTCTCCCTTTCCCCCACTCCCACCCCTGAAAATGTAGTTCAGAGATGCAGTATCCTCAGGTGCATAGAGCTAGTGCAACTGAGCATCACCTTTTCACAAGTCACTTTTCTGTTTCCTGCCAGTTCACTTCCCAGTAAGCTTCAGCACCTGAGCATTTGCCTCAAGCCCTGCTTATCTGGAATATGGCAATAATTTCCCTGATTCTCACTCTTCCCTACACATTTGTTCCAAAACTGGTATTATCATCACCTTTCCTTGGGACCCTATAATTGAGGTTTAGAGGTATTGAAGCAAAGGGGCAGTTTATTTTGAAATACTGGTGTTAGCTCATGCATTTCAGTGTGAATACAGGTGAGGGGAATGTAACATTAAAACACCATTATTAATTTTCCTATCCTCAAAATTGTCAAAACGTTTAAGCACATTCTGATATACATTTGATATAACCCCATAGTGAGAGCTTAACATTTTATATGTTCCCAACTCATTATGCTTTTATCATAGGCTGATTCCTTGGCCTCATTATAATTAATTTTTACAGTTGTTAAATTTCTAGACCATATAGACCAGGGACAGGTCTAGATTCTGGGGATACAACTCTGATCCCCATAGACAAAATTGCTGTCATTAAGTGGAGAACAGACTGAAGGAAAGCCAAGAGTGTAAACATGCAGACCGTTTAGGAATAGTCCAGGCAGGCATCAGAAAATGGAGTCTGCTACCAGCACATTAGCTTAGGAGCTGGCAATGTGGTCATATTGGGTGATATTGATATGACAAGACTTGCTAGAAGACTGGATGTGGGGTAAGAAGGGGGAGGAAGAAAAAAAAAATCTAAGAAAATGCTTAGTCTTATGCTAAGATCCTATCATGTGTAGGATCAAAGATTTAGGACACAGCAACCTTTTTTGAAGGGAGTGAGGATCAAAAATGATATTTTGGACATAGATTTGAGATACCTATTTGATATTCAAATGGGATGTGAATATAAATTATATGGGTCTGGAGTCAATGAGAGGTCATAGGTGGTACAGGAACTTGGAATCTTTGGCTCCAGAGCATCACAACATTCAGAGGCAAGGAGGAGGAGGCAGTGAGATATGGTTCCAAACTGGTAGGGGCTATATGGAAATAAATCATTCGCGGAGGTGTAGAGATAAAATTAGAGGGGTAGATGTTAATATAGTCACTTTTCATGTATGGCTGAGAAGCAACTCCAACTTCTTTTTCTAAAATGCAAATATTTTAAGAAAAAATGATGTAAAATATGTGTTTAAAAAAGAAGCTGAAAATTTAACTGGAAAAAATAAAGGAACTATTATGAAATACCAAAGAGTTTGTAGCAGTTGTTTCACAATAAAAATTTTCATCTATTAAAAAATAATCTAGTAGATATTTTGTGATATGATTTACATCTCCTCTCATCCAAGCATCTATTTTCCTATAAAATATGGACTTTTATGCCTTCTGTGTTCCTATAAACAGAATTGCAGTTATATTGAGCTATTAACAGAATCAGTCAGTTTGAATTCTCCTGAGTATTTCAAGAGAAAGGCTGACCCTTCCCCAGTCAATCAAAACTAAGCTGCTCTCTTAAGAGTGTCATGTCTCTAATTATTTAACCAGCTTGAAGTTTCTACATTCAAAACTACATTCACCTATAAAACAATGCAGATCACTTTGGGTTGATCATATCCTACGTATGTTCCAAAAAATTAAAAAAGAAAATGAGCCAGTATTATTCTGTACCAGAATTCCATTAGGGGGAATAAATTATGAGAAACTACCAGATTTTATGTGGTTTTAAGCATTATTTATAGTATCTAAACTGCTGCAGTAAATCTGCATTTGTCTGCACATTCTATAAGAGTCCCCCATGTTAACTTCTTACCCAGGCTCACTGACATGATAGAAACCCCAAGCTCTACAGTGTCAGCATGTTGTTAATATCTTCCCAGAAGACCCTTAAGTACGTGTGACAGTTGATAGAGATTATTAACCTTGCATTGAACTAGAAATTAAATAATTCAGCCCGGAAAGGGGTGCAGAGTGTTCACAAATTTGTCTCATCTGGTTCAGTGATCCTTCTGATTCTAAGTACCCCAATCTGGGATTGTTTAAGCTCAATATTCCTGTCAGAACTAAAATTTAAATCACTCCGTACAGAATCTCTTTATATTCTAGACACCCATGTTATTCCCAAGCAAAATTCTTTTTCTGTATACTTCAGTTCCGATTTTTTACAAAAGAAATAAAGCAAAGAAACAGACTCAGTTCTCAAATACCTCTACTACAGTGGTTTGGCTAATTCTGTAAATTGATTGGAAATGTAAAAGAATGCATATCTTTGCTTTTTAGGAAGGTCATAATTTTTAGAGGCTTCTTATTCTTGCCTTCATCACTATATTCTGTCTAGGCTAATTCAAAATATTTATGTGATGAGGAAGTAAGATGGGTTAGCGATATTCGTTAAGTGCCTTTCAAGTGCGACATGCTCTTCTTTCTTTATGCTCATTGATTCATTTATTCACATCAACCCTATTCTTGTTATCATATTAATGAAAAAGGAACTAATAGATCAAAGTATTTGTTCCTAGCTCAAAAGTACAGACTTTCCATTTTAGAATTTTTTCTCTCAAATAACTTTAAAAGAAGTTTGCCTTCTCTAATAGACAGTGAGTGATAAAGACAGGTTTTGCTGGATGATAAAGAAAAATTGGACCCAAAATACAGTTTCACTATGAATAGTTGATAGCTCATTGAAAAACAAAAGCTGCTTAAAAAGAACATTAAGTGAATCTAAATGATCCTGAGTTATTAAACAACTAAGAAATATTATATTACTGATTTGTATGATTCATTTCTTCTAAAAATCTACAAGAATAAAGTTATTATTACTCAATAGTTTAACAAGTATTTGTGGAGTAAATTCTATAGACCAGACACTGAACTAGTTACTGAGGAATTCATTGTCCCTCAAAAGTAGAGTTGCCACATTTAGAAAATGAGACATAGGAGATCCAGTTAAATTTGAATTCCAGATAAAAAACAAATACTTTAATGTAACTGTGCCTGATGCAAAATGTTGAACATTCACATACCAAAAAAATTGTCCTGCATTTTGCCTGACAACACTATTCATACATCTAAGGAAAAATAGGAAATAATAAAATAAACATAAAAATTTTAAAATGAGAAAAGTATACAAATGTGGAACTGAAGAGTTTTCCAGGAAGAGGTAAAATATGAACAATGTCACTGTGGCAAGAAGCATAGAGCATAGAAGGGAGTGGAACAGGGTCAGAAGCAGTTGTGGAGGAAGTAAGGGGAGGTGTCTTTTAAGATGCCTATGTTTAGAGGAGAGTGGGTGTGAAGTGGGGACTAAGCAGGGTAGAACCATGGTAGTGGTTGTGTAGATGGCCTATGAAATGGCTCCAAATGATTCCTGCCTCCCTATGTTTGTGCCGCTGAGTTATAGGCCTCGCAACTCACTTATAATAAATAGAATATGCAAAAGTGATAATCTGTCACTTCCGAGATTAGGTTACCAAAACATGGTGATTTCCATCTCACTCTGTCACTGCCTCTCTTTCTCTCACTCTGGAGAAAGCCAGCTGCTATGTAGCAAGGGACTGATGATCTTGTCCAAGAGCCAGTGCGGCCCTGAGAGCTGCCAGTAGCCATGTGAGTGGATTTGGGAGAGGGGCCTCTGCCATGGAGCCCAGAGAGGACGGCAGCCCCAGCTATAACCCTGACCACAGCTTTGTTGATGGATCTAAACCAGAGGCCTTGCTAAACACGCAAATGTGTGTTGCTTTAAGCCTCCGAATTTGGGGGTAATGTTTCATCAAAATATCTAAATACAAAGGGTTTGGACTTTATACTAAGCAGAACAAGAAGGCACTGAAAGATTTTTAAGCAGATCAGTAAATGATTCAGATTTATGTTAAAAAAATGAGAGCTTAAGCTGCAATGTAAAGAGCTGATGAAAAAGGGGATCGTGCAAGAATAGGAACAAATGCATATTAGCAGGTCATCATAGCAGTAAGGAGGGAAGAGGATCAAAATCTGGAGAAGTAGTGGTGTTGACGATGGAAAAGGTAGAAAAAACAAGAGATGTTTAGGATCTGGAAACATCAGGATTTGGTGACAGAAGACAAGGAGGGATCAAAGATGGGCTGGTGTTAATTAGATCACGTCTTTCACTGAGAGGAAGAACAGTGGGAAAGCACCAGATTCATTTTTATCTGCTAACTTCTGGTTCTGAAGTTTCTGACAGTGACTTCTACCACCCAAATGGGGTTGTGATAATGGCGCTCTTTCCTCTTTATTCTTGTGGAGCATCCCATCCAACATGCCAGTTCAGTTAACACTTTCTGCTCAGGGAACACTGCTTCTGACGACCATGCCCATCACAGAATTGAGGATGGCACATGGCAGTCTTCCAACTTGTTTTCTAGAGACTGGACTTCCCAGTTAGAGGTCTGCTTGAACTCATGATAAAATTATTTTCCATAAGTCACCTAAAAATTAGAAGTCAGGTAGGAAGAAAAAGGGGGGACGCTAGCACAACCTAGTAGAGAATTTGTATTTTATTACAAACAATCTACAGAAGTGTTTCTCATCCTTTATTTTCATTATCACCCCTCTTAGGAGCCTTTTTAGATATACTTATTTCCTAATAATCTTTCTCATGATATTTAGTACCACGGATATATACTATGTATCTGTTTACATACTATGTCCTTTTGGAGAGCCACACTACCATGGTAATATGGTTTTTTTTCACTCCCTCAAGAATCAGTTTTCACCCCATAGGGGGCTATGTCACTTCCATGAAGAATGTATAATATACAGCATGGGGACTCACACTCAAATGAAAATAGGCAAGGTTTGCTCAGTAAACTGCACACTACTGCTATAGAAAATAGCCATTGCTTTATATGTGTATTTTAAAAATCATTATGTTGATGGCAGAAATAAAGTTGTATATCTGCCCATACTGCTGTAAATAATCTGATATTGCATCTATGATACAAAGCCATCTGTAATATCACAGGTGCCAACACTGTGGCCAGGGAATTGTCATGATTTGATGAGTGCCTGAGGTCTGCCCACCACTGAGTCAATTACTGGGTAGGGTGAAATAGATTATACTATGTGATATATGTTAATCAGGTCCACTTTTGCAGTAGATGGAAGGCTCTGTCTCACCAACTACTAGGGTTCTATAAAGGGAAAGGGGTGACATGGACTTCAGGAAGCAAGCAGCAATGCATGGTGGAGCCAAGTGTGTTTTATTAACATGAGATCACTGCAATGGCACTTTTACTATCTTTTCTTCTCATCATTGCCCTCTTGATTACTGCAGAGAAATAGGAAGGTCTCCTTTGGAACATTCTCTCCATATTCCTCAGAGTCTTTGAGCTTGTCGATAAATGGATTCACAAAGGACAGGATACCACAGATCTTTCCTTCTGGATCTCATTTCCACAGAAACACCCCCTGCCCGCCTCAGCTTGAGTCAGCACATTGGATCAGCTGGTGCCACAGGCAAATTCAATGGTGAGTTGGGGATCATTAAGAAATTGATCATGAATAATTAAAACCCTCTGCCTAGAAGACAATTTCATATTGGAAAATAAAATCCATTCTCCCACAAAATCCTATTTTAGAACAAACTCATGTACACTGAAAAGGAAACTGTGACCTGTGTATCTAAAGAAACCATATATTGTCCCCTGTTCAAGTCCTTTAAAATAGGTACTATTTTATGTATATTCGTTTTCAACAAATATTTATTGAGAGACTTCTGATTACTAAGAACTCTGATGGGCACAAAGAATACAAAGAAGGAAAAACAAAACAAAACAAAACATTGACCTCCAGGAGTTCCCAGACAAAGTACAGATAAGATAAAAGGAATATGCTGTTAAATAGAGAAGCATTCCCAGTATCAAGGACTAATGTCCATGCCTTGTATCAGGCAAGACTTAACAAAGTGAGTGACAGTTAAGCCAAGGCTTAAGCTGTGTCATACTGGAAAGAGTCCTGCTTAACCTAAAATATCCCTCATAGAGCTTAGCATCCTCAAATTATCCATTCCTTTGTGTGAGGGTGTTAAAAGATTGTATTGCTTTGAAATAGTATATCATAAATTTAAAAGGTTAGGCTGTTATTACTGTTTCGAATTGTAGGACCCAAGGGGAATGAAGAACAAGAGGAGCTAGCTGTGAAATCTGGAAGTCAGCTGGTCTTGGGAGGTAACTCAAAATAGCAGGCCAAAATAGTCGCCAAAATTGTATCATGAGTGTAGGGAGAATTTACAGAGAAACACTTTGCTTCTGTCGTGATTTTTACTTTCATCTTGCTCTGATTTTCTTCTGTAGAGCAGGTGGAAAGACTTCAGGACTTTCTTTCAAGGGTGTTTCCTTTGCTTAGAAGGCCTCTTCCCTCTCTGCTACTCCCCCTCAGTTTTCTCTGCCACCAGGCCAGGCTGTGAACACCTACTCACCTCCTATGTTTTCTTCGCAATGCTCCATCCTACACAGAGACTCTTCTTACCCTCCCAGATAAAGGTTCCCACTGTATTCTTCACTCTCCCAGTAGGACATAGGAAGTCTTCTATCACAGCACTTTCCATTCCTGCATCTCTTCATTCATTCCATAAGTATTTATTGTTCCTTGGTGCAAGAAACATTTCCATGCTAAGCCCTGAAGCTAAGACACTGAACAACAAGCATGATCCCTGTTGTCCTGGAGCTTGCATTTTACAAGGCATATCCCTTGTTTTCTTGGGTTTCCCCTCAGAAGTTGAGTTCCTTACAAGCAAGAGCCATCAATTGAGTAGCTCAGAATTTATCACAGTGATGGGTACTGGCCGTGGACAATAAAAATAGAATTTTAGTGAGTTTCTTTGTTTTAAAGATGTGCACGTTGTCATCCCCAACACAATGTAAGTGCTGTTACTTAGTCTGGAAGGAGTAGAGAACCACTAACAAGTTATGCCACAGACAAGCATTATCATTAAAGTGCTCAGAGATGTTAAGTAATTTTTCCACGGTCATAGGAACATAAATCGCACTGCTGTGATTCAAATTCAAGTCCACTTGAACCACAAGCCCATGGGATTTACCCTCCACAGCATTCATCACCTAGCACAGTGCCTTGACCACTGTGGATGCTAACATTATTTTGTTTCATTTTTTTAAATCAACTCTTTATGGAAATACAACATACATACAGAAAAGTGTCCAAAAATTATACATTTTTAAGAAATGAAATCAAATATGTAATAGGAATCCAGAGCTAGAAATAGTGTATAGTCAGTGCCTCAGAAATCCCAACTCATTCCCTTTTCCTGTAATTAACCCTTTTCCTGCTCTTCTCCAAGACTGTTTTGACTTCTGTCACTATAATTTTGTTGCTTATGTGTGAGCATTTTTAATAAATGGAGTCATTGCAATATATATGTGTATCTGCCTTCATCCACTCAACACTGTGTTTGTAAGATTCAGTCATGTGTAAGTATAGCAATTGTTCATTCACTCTCACTGCTATAGTATTTCATTGTATGAATGTCCCATATATTTCTCTAATGTTGATGAACATTTGGTTGCATTTTTTCTTGGTTTATTGTCAATAGCACTGCTATGAACATTCTTGTACATATCTTTTGGTAAATTATGTTGACAATTCTGATAGTTGTTGACATAGCTGTGGAAACTGCTACATCACAGGTATATGCCAAAGAGTTTCCTAAAGTGCTATGAGAGAAAGTAACCAGCATTGTTTGAGCATTCTAATTACTCCACATCCTTGATATCACTTCTTCATTGTCTTGATTGTCAATCTTTTTCATTTAGCTATTATGGTGGTTTTCAAACTGGTAGTATCACAGTGTGTTTTTAATTTGCATTTCCCTAATGAAAAATAAGGTTGAGAGCTTTTCCCATATTTATTGACTAGACGTCTTTTTTGTAAAGTTGGAATTTAAGATTGCTGCCTATTTTTTTTTTAATTTAAATGTTTATCTTGTTCTTATTGATATGTGGAAGTTACCTATTTTTTCTAGATATTGGTTTTTTGCTAGATATAAATATTGCAAATAACCTACCCTACTGTGTGCCTTCTTTGTCATAATTTTAATAAGTGGGTCTTTTCATGAACAGTAGTTCTTTGTTTTAATGTAGTCCAATTGTTCTGCTCTCCTCTATGTTTAGACCAGTTTGAAAAACAATCTTTGCCTGTTCAAAGACCAAAATGTATTTTCTAGTTTTTCTTCTAGAGGCATCATATTTAATTGACATTTTTATTTTAAATTTATTTGAAATAGACTTTTATGCATGATGCAGAATAGAGATTAAGATGCTTCTTCTCACCCCAATCTAGATGATATCCACTTGACCCAGCACCATTTATTGAAAAGAGCATTCTTCCCCTCACTGCATTTTAGGGCCTCTTTTGTCACAAAGTGACCATATATGTGTCCATCTATTTGTGAACTTTCCATTTTGTTCTGTTGGCTGATTTGTCTGTTCTTGTACCATACACATAAATTGAGTTTATAATACGTCTTGCTATCTGATAACACACATTCTCCATCCTGCTCTTCTCCAAGACTGTATTGACAATTCTTGGCTATTTCCATTTCAAAGAAATTTGTCAATTTTACAAAAGAGTTGGGGATTAAGATGATTGAGATTCCACTAAAATTTAACATTCATGTGAAGTAAATTGACATCATTTTAAAAATTGAATCTTCCAATCCATGACTTTAAGGTAGAATTGTTTCTTTCTCTCAAAAATGTTTAAGGATTTTTTTTTTTTTTTTCACTACAGAGGTTTTGTATATTTTTCATTAAATTTACAACTAGGTATGTAGTTTTTAATGTGCTTTCACTTTTATTTCATTTTTCTATGTGCTTATATCTGGAATATAGCATATAATTGATTTTTCTATGCTAAACATGTATCCAGTGATAATTCTAAACTTAGGTACATAAACTTATCGATAATCTTTTTTCTTTATATATATATATATATTCTATTTTTTAAATTTTCAAACCCTTGTGTGGAGGGCTGACTTTCAATAGATCGCACCGAGGGTGCTGCCCTGCTCCCTGCGAAACCCTGACCCTTTTTGTTCTTTATTCTATTGAAGCACTGAATTATACTTGTTGACTTTTGAATATTATATTAAACTTTTGATCCTGGAATATTCCCTCACAGGCTTTGATGTATTATCTTTTCTAATATTGCTGAAGTCAATTTACTCATCTTTATGTTTATGTGCGTGTGTATAAAGATCGTATGTGTATATATATATAAAGATTATATAAAAATATATAAAGGTTATATAAAATTATATACGTATACAGATTATATGCACTCATATATGTATAAATGTATAAGTTTTATATAATTATGTATTATACAAAATACATTTATATAAATATTAAGAATTTAATATTTTTATTCATGTTCAGGAGAGTGACGAATCTGTAATTTTTCTTTCTTGTAATGCCTTGTCAAGTTTGCTATCAAGTTTATGCTGGTCTCCCAAAATAAGTTGGAAGATGTTCCTTTTACTTTCTATTATCTGGGAGATTTTTAAAATATTTCTTATCTTTTATTAAATATTTGGAAAAATTCAGAACTGAAACCATTTGAGAGTTAGGTTTTCTTTATTCAAAGGTTATAGAATAAATATCTTTAATATATATATATAATACAATTTAATTTTTCTATCCTTGATAAAAGCTGTTACATTGTGTTTTACAGAAATTTGTCCATCTTATCTAAATTATATATTTGTTGGCAAAGTTCATAATATTATCTTATGAAATTCTTAGGATCTATAGAATTTGTACTGTTGTCTCCTTTTTTATTTCTGATGCTTTATTTTCATTTTCTAAATTAAAAGCCATAATTTATCAATTTTATTATTCTTTCCAAAAAAATTAATCTTTGGTTTGGTTGGTACTCTCCGTTGTATATTTATTATCTATTTCACTGATTTCAGCTCTTATCATTATTTCCTTTCTTTTAATTTTTTTGATCTTTAAGTATTTGAGATGAATTTATAGATCAATGCTATTCAAGTCTTCCTTTCTTATATGTGCATTTGGGCTATGAATTTCAATAAGAATCTATTTTTGCAGCTTTCCATAAATGACAATAAGTTCTACTTCCATTATCATTCAATTAAAAATGATTTGTTCTTTGATTTATGGGCTATTTTCAAGTGTGTTATTTAATTAAACACTGAGGAATTTTCTCATTAATTTTAGCTAAGTACTACTGATTATAGAGAACATATTCTGAATGATTTTAGTTCTTGATAATTTGTTGTAACTTTTGTTATGGTCAAGCATATGGTCAAATTTGGCAAATATATCATGTGCCCTTGAAAAAATGTGCATCCTTCTGTAGTTTCATTGAAAAAAGAGCCTTCCCTCTTATGGTTGTTCCTTTAGAGGTAATGTATCTTTGTTTTCTGAATGCTTATAAGATATTCTCTTTGAAATTAGTGTGTGTTTGACTGTGATGTGAACATTGAGGGTAATTTTCTTATTATTCACACTTTTGGTGTTAAAAGAGTTTCCTGAAGGTATAAATAGATGTTTACATTGATTTTGGAAAATTATTAACTATTGCCTTTCGAAATATTGCTTTTGATTCATCCTCTCCTCTTTTTCTGGGACTCCAATTACACAACTGTTAGTCGTTTCCACCATGCCTCATTATATCTCTTAAGTCCTTTTCTATATTTCTGTTCCTTTGACACTCCATTTTTCAGACTGAATATTTTCTACTGATCTTTCTTATAGTTCACTAATTTTCTCTTTAGCTGATTCCAATGTGCTGTTAAAATCATTTATTTGGATCATTATTTCATTATTGCTTTTTTAAAATAATGACTTTCCAATTGATCCTTTTTTATACATTTCTATTCTCTAATAAAGGTTTCTACCTTAACATATATTTTCCTGAACATATTTCCAATGTTATTCTGAGGACTATAATAATTGTATATTTTACTCTGGATCTACTGTCCATTTTTCTGTAAGTCTAGTTCCTTAATATTACTGGTAATATAAATTGATGGTATATATTGTGAATGAACCATTTTTGAGATTTTTTGATGATGTTATCTTCTTCCATAGTGAATTTAGTCTATTATTTTTTGGACATATAGAGCAGGAATTGAGCTGCTCAGTTTCAACTGAGTGTAATTTTTTTAAGACTCTCCTAATTAGTTCTTGCACCTACAGTTTAACCTACCAGGGCTTCCCACTAAGAGCTGTGGGTGGGTATTCTAGACCCTTTGGGCAGATTCTATTTCTACTTTTTATCTCCCTAGCACTATATGACTGATTAAAAAGAGAAAAATAAAAATTAAAAAAACAACACTTCTCTGCCATTCAGAGGCTTTGTGTTTATCTTTTTACTCTTTGCCCTAGGAAGCTGAAAAAAAATGGCATATGCCTCCAGTGAAAACTGAAGTGCCAAGCTCACTTCTCTACACCTCCATTCTCTCTGCAATTTTGGATGGCCAAGTTCAGCATTCTTCGTCATTCCCAGAATCAAACTTTTGTCTCCGCAGTATTGTGATATGGCCAGAAGTTTTGATAGCTTATCTCTACTTAGCCATAATTTTCTGAACTGTTTCCAGCCACCCTCGCTGATGTCATGTGGATCAGAGACAAATTAAGCAGTGAGGCTCTTCATAAATTTTTAACCCCCAAATGGAAAATCAAGTAAAATTGTTGTTTTAAACCACTAAGTTCTGAGGTAGTTTGTTACAGAGTAACACAAACACACACATACACAGCTCCGTCGTGGCTGCAGTGCAGGTAAGGAGGGGGCAAGGCCACTCAGTACGTGATCTGGCACACCGAGGCGCTGTCCACGGACCCTGTGACGATCAGGCGGTTGTTGGAAGCCACGTCGCAGCAGATGACGGAGGAGGTCTCAGCAACCGGGAACGCCTGTTTTCCCGTCGGCATGCTATAGATGCCCACTAAGTCGTCCAACCCCACGCTCACCCACCACTGGCCAGAGGGGGAGAACTTCAGGCCGAGGATGACACTGTGGTCATGCCCCACCACTTGCTGCAGCCACTGCTAGCCATCGGCCATGCCAAGCAGCACTCAGTGCTCCCTGGGGCTGGGGGCCAGGCTCATTATCTTCTACTCGAATTCAACTTCCTGAGGTTCCCCGACCGTCCTCAGGTCCCAGCATCGCAGGCAGGCGTCCAGCCCCCCGTGTCCAGATGTCGTGGCCTTGGACAATGACGCTCACGGCCCTGTTCAGGTGACCTGAGAGCTCTCTGACCATGCTCTCATTACGCAGTTCCCGTATCCTGACGGTGCCATCAGGATAGTTTCCTAACTATCCCCAACTCTCTTCTCTCTTGCTTTCTACTACTGTAAGCTCTAAGTAAAAGTTCAGGTATGTGTTTTCAGTGCACATGATTTTTATTAAAATTGTTGAACCGATGTATCAGTCAGGATTCAACCAGAGAACAAAACTAGGAGACAGACAAACAGGACAGACAGAAACAGAAATAGAGAGGCAGAGATTATATAGGATTGGCTGACACCGCTGTGGGGGCTGACTCAGTAAGTTCAAAATCTGTAAAATAGACAGAAAGGAAAGATCCCAAGCAGACTGGAATCCCACTGACATGGGCCACAGTTGTGCAGAGACAGGATTTTCTTTCTCTACAAGAGGAGCTTAGGCCTATTTTAAGACTTCCTAGCAGATTAAGTTAGGCCCACTCAGGATAATCTCCCTAATTTAAATTCAAGTTACTAGAGACTCTAATGACATTTGCACACCTCCCTTTACCTGGCATCGAGATTTGTGTTTGATTAAAACTCTGGGGACTGTAAATTGGCCTAACCACCTATACACACCAAACAGCCACCACCACCACCAAGAGCAACTCGTGTGCTTCTTTACATTTTGCAGGATAAACCTGAGATTCATGAGCATCATCAGTTATCTAAACTTCTGATTATATTAACTTACGAACTAGCATTAGTGATTAAGTTGAAAAACTTAGAGTAAATAAAAGAGCTAATGGAGGTTCACAATATAGCTTAACAGGTATGCAAATGAAGGATCTTTGAGGCCTAAGAATATTGTATGTTCTACTCTATCGTAGCATTACTTAGAAACGATAAAAAGAATGTTATGGCTCTGCCTGAAAATTTCCTTAATGTGTTGCTATCCTTCACAGAGGGGTCAGAAAATGTAGTTTTCTTTTCAAGACAGCCAAACTTTTTCACATTTTAAGAAAATCTCCTCGCTGGGTGCACATGGCAGAGCCCATTAAGGAGGAAGTCCAGAGTGATTGGTGTGTAAATGATACCATTTATGGAGCAATATGGATAAAACACATACAAATATGAACACACACGTGCTTTTGAGTACAAAATATGTGGAGATCGCCTACAGTCTTCTATCACACCCCTACCTTCATCTTCTCCCAATTACCTATTACACACAGCCCAACAATGCCTAGAGAAGTTTGGTGTTCTAGTCTTCTATTTTCCATATTCATAAGAACCATGCAAGAGCAAGGAGAAGCAGGTGGTGATTTTTTTCCCCTTCGAGGTAGGACCAAAATGCATAAAATTTCAGTCTATGATGCTAATTTTTCAGGTGTATGAGCCTTATTTGACAGTGTTGTTATTACCGTATAGCTAGGCTTCTGCTTTTTCCATTACTGAGAGCAATGAGGATTCAGCCTTAAACATTACCTTGATCTTGGTTTGACAAAGAGTACACTACAGAAATAGATTCTTTTTCCTATAGATATGCTTATTCTTAAAGAGTTTTAGACTGTGGTTCTTCCTATTTTAATTCTATTTTTGCTTTTGAAAGTTTTTCCATGTTTACTCTAAAGTCAGATTATAGCAATACATATTTCTTGCATGAATGATGAGCTGAAAAATGAGCAATTATTCAAAATAGATTGTCTACCTTATGTGAGCTCAATTATTTTCCATAAAAATGAGGATAATAATCAATGACGGTACTATCCTTAATAAACCTCATCTTTTTATATTTGGCCTGAGGCTTTGATCCTCATTTCCTTGACTGAATTCCCAGAATATGTTTCTGGGCCTACCAATTTTTCACCTGAGTGCATGTCTACTTGGACCTTTACTCACGTATTAGAAAGTAGGCCATGAATGATGATGTCCAGTCCCTATTCAGATTAGAGCACTGTTAGAATATTCATTATAAAGAAGTGAGTAGAATAATAGTGACTAAGAAACCAATAGAAAAAGCTTTTTGTTGGTACTTGGATTTGGAAATACATTTGGGCACATTGTCTTATGTTCTGGCCAACTTGAATTTCTAGTCTAGCTTTTCCTGGTGTAATTCATCCCACCAGTGCTTTATAATGTTTTCAATTAATATTTTGCAGGTAAAGTTTGCAGATATTTCCTATGAATAAAGTATGTAAGAGAAAGCAAAGATTTTTTTTAAAATAGAAATTCCATAATTTAATTCTTGGCCTAAAAATATATTCAAATATATTCAATTACATTTCCATTTTTCAGTTATTAATTCAGAGGGAGGTTAATTATTATTTTCTCCAAAGTGATATGATTTCTAAAATGTTGACTCAACCTTATTTCCATGTCCATTACATGTAGAGAAAATATTTGTGGCTAGGACTTTGGGAGACCATGCTGAAATTGAGGAAGGAAAGAGAAAATAAGGAAATAAGAGAAAACATATATAGAGTAATTTGAGCCAGCATCCCCACTAAGGATATCAATAAAAGTTATTAAAATATGTTTCTAAAGCTCATTAAAGTCATTAGAGAGCTAAGAAAGACTTTGAAGAATTACAGGTCCAAAACCAGAATGAAAAAAAATAAGACATCTACTGAGATGAGCTCACCATTTGGAGCTTGTGGTGAATGAAGCTGTATGCACCCCCAGAAAAACATGTTCTTAAATTTAATCCATTCCTGGGGATGTGAACCCATTGTAAGTAGGACTTTTGATGAGGTTACTTCAGTTAAGTTGTGTTCCATCTCAGTCAGGATGAGTCTTGATCCTATTACTGGAGTCCTTTATAAGATAATGAAATTCAGACACAGCAGATAGAGAAAGCCACAGAAGCAAGAAACTGCAGTCAGTGAAACCCAGAAAAGAAGGGAGAGACCAGAAGATGCTGCCATATGCCCTCCCATGTGACAGAGGAGCCAAGTATCATTGGCAGTCAGTCTTAAGAAAGCAGTGCCTTAATGATGCCTTGATTTGGATATTTTCCTGTTGCTTATTCTAATTCATTTCATAGTATTTACCTTGAGCAGCCCAGGAATCAAAAACAGAGCTGTTTTTTTCCCTTAAGAGTATTTTCTTGTTCTGGAAGAGAACAAAAAGCCTGAGAAGTTTAGTGGCATTTTCAAAAATCTTGTGGGATTCAGGTACATAAATTGGAGACTAGGTCATCAAGGGAGGATAGCTGTTAAATTCCCATTTGTGCTTTAGTTTAAAACCCCAAAGGAATACACTTTAAAAGTAAGCATGATCTGAAAGACACCCAACCTTTGCAGAACCCAAATCTCACCTTCAAATAATCTCATTCCATGAAATTGGATTAAGATTTTTCCAGATTTTTATTGCTTTTAGCCATTTCCCAAATGAAACTGAAAATTCTATTTGGAAGTGATAACATAGCCACAGGCTTCACATTATCTCAAGATTTTACATATGTAATACCTGTCCAACATTTAGTAAAACATTAATTAGACATGTGAAGAGACAAAATCACCTAAAGGAAAACCAAGAGAACACAGAAACAGACCTACAGGGACTCCACATATTGGACTCTATGTCTGAAGCACAAACTTCAAATTAATTATACTTAATAAGCTTAAGGAACTAAAGGACAAGATTGAGATATTTGGCAGAAAAGAGGAAACCTTAAAAATAAACAAAAGTTCTAGAACTGAGCAATACAATAACTGAAACCAAGATTGCTTGCTGCATTGTTTCAGCAGAACATAGCTAAAGAGAGAATTAATAAACTAGAAGATATGTCATGGGAAAAAAGTATCCAGACTGAATGCCAGAGAGATGAAAGAGTGGATAACACAGAAGAGGCCAGCTATGCAAATATGTGGGAAGATATTAGTCCAAACAGAAAGAGGGAAAAATTAAAATTCTATTAGTTAGTGTTGCCCTGTTTTTGTTGTTTTTGTTTTGTTTTGTTTGAGGAAAACCATGAGACCAATGTAGCTAAAGCAGAATTAGCTAAGGAGAAAATAGTAGGAGATGAGGTTAGATTAATAATGCCAGGGAAGTGCTGCATCATATGGGGCCATTATAAGAATTTTTGTCTTTACTTGAAGTGAGAAGGAAAGATATGGGAGGTCATGGTAGAATTCTGAGCAATGGAGAGACATGAATAACATTATTTTATAATAGGATCAGTATGGCTGCTGAGATGAGAAAAGATGATGGGGACTTCAAGGAGGACCCAGAGGACCAGTTAGAAGACTACTGCAATGACCCTATAGATAAATGTTGATGGCCTGCAAAAAATGGTAGTAGTGGATGCAATGAAAAGTTATTGGAATTTAAATATATATTGAAGATAAAATGAATAGGATTTTTTGATGGATTAGATGTGAGATGAGAGAGAAAAAGATAAGCCAAGGATCTGACTTGAACATCTGAAAGGATGATGTGGCTATTAACTGAAGAAGGGGATTTCAAGAGGAGGAAGTATATGGAAAATATGAATGTATGATTGAAATACTAATTAGACAATCCAGTGGAGATATTGAAGGTGCAGTTGAATAAATGAGTCTGGAGTTCAGGAGAGAGGTTCAAACTGGAGTATAAAATAGGGAATCATTTATATATGCATATTGTCTGAAGCTATTAGACTGGACGAGATTGACAAAGGGGCATGGATGTATTGAAATCCATACATCGATGAGGATACACATGAGGAGGGTGCCCTGTATCAGTCCTGTGCAAAGGAATGAAGGAAATAAGGAGATACTGGTAAAAGAAACAGAGGGAAAGCCAGAGAAGTAAGAAGAAAACCAAGAGATTTGCAAGCCCTAGAACCAAGTAAGAAAGGTTTAAAAAAGAAGGGGCTATCAAATGCTGCTGCTAAATCAAGGGAGAAAAGAAGCTTTAAAAGTGAGCATTGCATTTAGCAATTTTGAGGTGACTGGTGATCATAACAGGAGCTATTTGATGGGTCTGAAAGCCCAGTTTGGAGTGTTTGAATAAAAAATATCAGAAGAGCAATTGCAAACAGCAAGTGATTTTATATTTTTGTGGCATTTCACTGTGAAGGACAGCAAAGCATGGAGCGGTAGTTGGAAGGAAAAAAGAAGTTAATAAATTTTTAAGGTGATAGAAACAGGATTATGTGTATGTAGTGATGGAAAAAAAATTCAGAAGGAAAAATTAATCTTTAGGAAAGAGGGAATTTTTCTGGAGTAAATTTAGTCCTTGAGTAATTGAAATGAGATAGAATCAAGTACACAGATGGGAGTTTTGGGCTCTGCTAGTAGCACAGTGAGTGCATCCATAGTGTCAGGACAAAACATGGATTATATAAGCACAATTGCAGGCAAGTGGGGAGATGTAGTTGTGGGGCTTTTGGAAGTTGTACTCTGTCCCATTTTCTCCGTGAAATAGAAAGCTAAGCCATCAGCTGACAGTGAAGATAGGGGATGAGGAGAGGTTGTGGAGTAGGCTTCTAGATATATGTGAGTCTGAACGAACAAGGAAAACACTGTGTACTTACCAGGAAACATTAAAGACATGATTGAGGAGCAGGAGAACCCTGAACTTAATATGACCAGTCAGCTGCTCATGTTTTTCCTTTTGTCATATTCAGCTGCATATGGTTTCAGGCACAGGAGCAGAGTAGGAGAGTTAGACTTAAGGACGGTTGAGGTTTCGCCAAATGAGAACAAAGCTAGCAAGGAGCAAGAGAGTTGAGATTGTATGCAAGGAAATGCTATAATAATTGAACTTTGTACTCTCTAAGGAGAGAAGTGAGAAAAGGAAAGGTATGAGAGGGAGTGAAAAAGCAAGTATATAAATCCTAAATCCTGGTGGGATCTAAGAAATTATTAGCATCAGAAGTAGGGTGAAAGCTCTGGATAGTAATTAGAGTGGGATGCTTGAAAACAGAATTCTAGTGGGGCTGCAGTTATTGATAAAGATAACTAAGACATCACTTGGGTTCAAGAGCTTGACATATTGTTGGATGATAAAATCATTGAAGGAGAGGAGGTCAAATGCTTGAAATTTCCCAGGATATTGGAAGATCATATTTATGTTATTTACACCACAAAGAATTACCCCAGGAGTAGTGTTGGAATAAGATGGTAAGTTTCAGTTAGCTCAGTTCACTGAAATCATTCTTAATGGACAATGCAGACTTTATCACTTTATTATATTTTATTGTATTTGTATTGTATTACGGTTCAAATATAATTTGAAATACAACCAAGGAAAGGAAATAAATCATAATCATTCCTCTCCCTCATAGGGGGCATCTGGTCCAAATGCTGGGCTGGCTGGTTAGCAGCAGGTGTCCTTCAGAGGGGTGATTTGGAAGGAGAGAGTCTGTCCTTTCCTGAGCTCTTAGAGGTGAAGCTACTTCTCGGAGGGGATTTGGGTGAAACTCTGAGAGCTTTACATTCTAGCTTCGTTTTTTTCTGAAGGGAAATAGGCCTGTCTTCTTCACAGTTTCGGGGGTGGGGGTGGGTTTGGAGCACTTGCTAGCTGTATACGAATTACGATCCAAGGAAAAGGCTGGGGAAAAAAAAACACAGTTGGTTTTAAAAGTCATGATAGTTTTATGTCAGGTGCTGGCTAGAGCAAAAATAAAATACTCTTATATTCAAAAAAACAAAACACAAGACGGCAACATGTTTTCTTCAACTTCCAGTAGTGATTTATTTTTACTTATTTGAGTTGTCTGAAATAAACTAGGAAATTTATTTTTTAATTGGTTAACTTAACAATAACAATAGCTTCTGTTTGCTAAGTTCTATGTTAAGTGTTTACAATAAACCTAGATGGTAAATTTTATTATTAACACCATTTCATTGTTGAGAAACTGAGGCACACAGAGCTTAAATAATTACCCAAGGTTGAAGAGCTAATAAGTAGAACAGGAGTTTTAACTCAAACAGACTGACTCCTGAGACCTTGCTGCAGACCCCATGACCAGCATAAAATGTGTATTAATAGACTTTGTACAGACTATTATCCTCATAGTCTGCTATTTCAAAAACATTTTTTTTTTGGTTTTTCAAATTCATGACATCCTTCCTAATGATATCCTTTATTTGTCTGTCCTTAAATGAAATCATTTTTCAGGATATATTATCAATTTGAAGGTGATGAATTGCTGCATTACTTTTCAAAGAGCTGTTTCAGCAGGCTGACAAGTATAAAATTTCTTCAAAAAGCACAAAGGTCACGACTAGTCTTGTCATAGCCTAACAAGGACTCATCCCTTGCTATTGATGGTGTTGCTTGTCAGGGCTCATCACGTGTTGTTTCCTCATAATTAATTCAAGACAAATATCATGGTGCATGGAAGCTCATTTTCAGCAGGATTCCGGGGGTCTTTTGAGACTTATTAATAGAAGCGGAGATGGTGAGCAGAAAAGTGGAATTGTGCTAGGTATTTTCTCCACACATTAAGGCATCTTTGGTGAAGAATGCTATATTAGATAGAGGAAATATTGCAAAATCTTTTTAATTAAAACTAACCAAGGAAGGAAGGGTTAGAATATTAAGTAGGCATAAAACTTAATATACACAAATATGCTTGCAGCCTTTGTGCTTGCTCTTTCCTATTGCATGCATTTTCTTCCTGTGATTTTTCACATGACTGCCTCCTTCTTACCATTCAGATAGAACACTTAATTTCACATTCTTTGGGAGGTCTTCTCATACCACCTTACCTAAAATGCATTATCTTCTCCCATTATTCTCCATCACAAAGCCCTGTATTTTCCTTCATTATGACAAACAAATAATTGTATTTGTTCATTCCCTTATTTTGGCCCCAAGCCCCAGTGAGAAAAAGGGTCAGGTGTCATCCCACATTGTATTTCAGTGCCCTCAAGAGGGCACACTTTTATAAATACTTTTTTCCCTAAATTTTTGGCTGAATCTTCTTTGCATGCTCCTCATTTGAGAACAATTTTGTAATAACACTTTCTTTAAAGAGAATAAAAGGTAATTTAGTCTTTCCTCTATAAAAGAATTTAGAAATTTTAAAATTAGTATTATTTATAATTGCTAATAGTTCTTCATTATTTGTAAATTTAAATAAATTTGAGAATTATTTTCAAATTTGAGAAAACTTCTATGAGTATCTTTCACAAATGAGATGTAGGGTTTCAGGGCATTTCAAGTGCTGTGTTTAAGTTTTCTTAAATACTCTGAATTGACAACTGTGCTTAGCAATTTGTCATGGATGTTCTAGTATAAGTGCTATGATTATTAGGTTATCCTTGTTCCTATCAGTAATTCCTATCACATTGGCAAGAAACAGATATTTTCCGACATGTTTTTATGATTAATTCCACTTCATTAATTGGATATTCAAACAATACAAAAGCCCATTAATTACTTGTATTCAAAATTTATCTCTTTTTTTACGTGAGATAACATAATTTACTGCTTTGGTGTGATCTGAAGCGATTTTTCATTACAATTATCTTCTTAATTTCAGAATTATTTCTGTTTATTATTACTTTTGTTTCACATTCCATTAATTTTAGCTGCATTTTGTCTCAGGTCTTTAGTAAATAAATTTAACGTTCACATGTATCAGTTCAGGAGTTTGCAGTTTCTTACCTGTTATATTGAAATTTCCAATTTTCTTTCTTCAAACTGATGTTTTCCCATTCCATCTTCCATTACATGGTGCCTCGGACCACTCCAAGGAATTCCCAAACAAGGGTAGATGTGACAGAGGGGAAGTCATAATGGAAAGAGGCAACGGTCTTAACCAATTTTGTTTAAATTACCTAATTTTTGGAGATTAGAAAGTATATATGGCCATGTGAGTACAATGATAGGGTCTCTCAAGGTCATTGCAGTTCAAGGGCTTTGAAGGCTAAGCTTCAGTACTTCCATGGTCTATCTGTCTCTGGTCAAATGTAAAACTAAGACTCTCAACTCCCCCAACAAATGTGCTTGATGGACAGTTGTATGTTTTCAATGTGAAATCTCCAAGGAAGATAAGAAATATAACTTTTTATCTGTAATAGTTTCATAAACAAATTGGATAGAAACTTATCTGTAATTCTGAAAATAATTCTATTTTCTTAAAATATGCATTGAAAAAATCATATGTTAAAAATTGGACACAACTTTAAGAACAATAAAACCAAGTTTGAGAAAAGCTGGACAAATTTTAAAGTCAACCATAAGCCCTTTGCAGAAATTTGTCTTGTTAGTGTCCAGTGTGCAGGTGGAACTCAATAAATATTTGTGAAGGAATACATGAATGAATTAATTAACTACAAAATTTAAAATTATTGACTATAGAAATCTAATATTTAATGGACAGTATAAACAAAGGGGATGAATAGAAGGAAAACTATTCTCCTGTCTGGGAAAAATTGCAATGGGAAATATACTGCAACAAAGCAATGGTTAATTTCAATTTAAAAACATCTTTATCATAAGGGAAAGACAATGCAGAAAGTTTGCTGTTCCAAGAAAAGAAATCCAATGCTGGGGATGGGTAATTAGAGTGAACAAAACAGCTAGTAGGCTATCCAATGGCTAATTGGCAGCCAAAGCAGAGTTGAAAGTTGCCTCTGTCCCATTCTGGAGTAGAAGCACCATAGACCCTTTGAGAAGGCCAAAATACTTCGATGATGGAAGGAAAATAAAGTGGAAAGAATAGTTCTCATTACATGAGATTGAATATTCATATGAAATTACTCGTTATTTAAATGTACATAAAATTCAAGGTACACAAAATTGAATGACAAGAGGCAGACTTAAATAGAATATGGTTCTTGCCTTCCAGTGGTTCACAGACCAGTGGACACATAAATGTAAATAAAGGAAAGTACAAATTCCAGAAAAAAAGGATCCATAATTTCAAATACCACAAAGATGTTAAATAAAGTCAGGAGTTAAAATTATCTAAGAAATTCCAAGTTAGCAGATCAACAGGAGCCTCATAAAAACATTTCCCTGTAATATTGGTTCCTATCACATGGAAGTGAATGGGTGAAGTATTGCTCTGTAAGAATGCTGACGTCTCTCTTTGGAGACAGAGATTATAGGTTACGCTTTCAGGAGGCAGGACTCCAAATGGAAGGGAAAGGACATAGCTAACAATGGAGATAGGGAGGCAAGGAATGTTTAAGAGAGCTTATTTTCTTGAGTTCAGAGTTATTGAGCCAATTGGAAAAGATAAGTCAAAGATAAAATAATAAAGGGTGTAATTAATGGAGCAAAGTGACAAACAAGTAGGGACTGGATCCAGAAAATTAGAGAAGGAATTGGCCTTAGATAGGCAATGGTGTAGCTCTTGTGAGAAAAAGAACAGTTAAGGTTGAGTTAGGATGCCGTTAAATTGACATTACATGGAATGTAATGTCAATGTCTTGACATTGAGAAGTACTTCAACCAAGGGTCTTCTAATGCCTCTAGGAGAAAAGGCACTTGTCCCCTTTCACTACCACCCGGAGCAAGCCACCATGATCACTCACCTGGATTATTGCAGTTGTCTCATAACCGTTCTACTTGTATTTAACCTCATCTCTCTTTCACTGTTTTCTCAACACTGCATCTACAGTGAAGTTGTTAAAATTAAGCCTGGACAAAACCCTCCATGTCACTTGACATAAGGGCCCAAGTCCACATAGTGACCTATTTGATCTGCCTGTGCTCTGACCCCAAATCTACCTCCTACCCCAAACTCTCTGACCCATCTACTTCTCTCTCCCTGGCTCCCGGCTTCCAGCAACAGCGGACTTTCTGTAAGCCACTAAGCATGCTCCGCCTCAGAACTTTGCACTTGCTGTTCTATCTGGAAGGTGCTTCCCTAGGATATCTGCATGGCACAGCTTCTCCATTTACATCAGACACCACTTCCCAGTGAGGCCTTTCCAGGCCACTCTATCCAAAAATTCCACAGTGCTCCGTCTTTGGCATTGTCTGTCTCCATTCCATGAATCACATTTACAATTCAGACTAGTCACTTTGATTAATGTGGCATACTATATGATTTCCTAATTTTCTTTGTATATTGTCCAGGAAGGCAGGAATTTTACCCATTGTTCACAGCTCCATCCTCAGCTCCTAAATCAATGACCGGCAGAGTGGGCACTCAATGCACATCTGTTGAATGAATTGTGATGGGTAGTTGGGGGCTTGGGAAGAATAGTACATATTGGTAATCAATCATATGATGAAGAGGAGAAGCTCTTGTGGAAAAGCTAAAGACCTTCTGAGAAGTAATGATGGTTACTTTCAGCTAGAAAGAGACATATTAGGTTAGAAATAAACATGTTTTGGGATTTCCCCCACCAATTTCAGTTGCTCAGGAGTTGACAGTGGAGTCCATACATTGCATGATTGAGGTAAATCAGCACTGCCTAATGGCAATATGATGCAAAATCACAAATTCAAGTCATATGTGTAATTTTAAATGTTGTAATCATGTGAAAAAAAGTAGAAAGAAAAAGTTGAAATTAATTTTATAAATATCCTCTATTGAACCCAATTTTTCCAAAATATTATCAACATGTAATAAATATAAAATATTATTAAAGGGATTTTATATTCCTTTTTCATACTAAGTCATCAAAATCTTGTATGCATTTCACACATCTAGCATATTTCCTTTCAGACTAGTGCTGTTTCGTGTGCTCAGCAGACCATATGGCGAGTGGCTACCATATTGGACAGCATAACTCTAGATAAATATAGAGTTGGAGATGGCTTGGTTCTGATGGGAAGACATGCTATTGAAGAAATTGAGTGTAAAATATGACAATTATTGAAATGATATAACACGACGCCAGTTGCCTCAGTAGGAGAAAAGGGTGGGATGTAAGTGGGTTGTGGAAGGAGGTCGAAATTATGTCAAAGGGAAAATTCAGTGAGATTAGGGAATATAACATCTTAAAGAATAGTAGTTTGCAGTCAGAGATGTCATGATGGACAGAAAGCTCAATTAGTTACCAACAGTGCTCTAGGAAAATGACAGGTGAGATAGTGAGCGAGGAGACAGTAAACTAGTCATCATTGTCCTCAAAGAATGTGGGTGTGAATGTGTGACACTCAGGTCAATAAATGGACAGCAGTGCAGTCCTGAGGGCGAACACTGGAATCCATGAGACAAAATGTGAGGCTTTCAACAAGGGTGAATGATTCATCTTTTTGAAGTGTTAATGTGGTTTCCAGAGATGACTAAGAAAAGTCATCAAGATGATGGAGGAAGAATGATGAGGAGATCAGAGTGGAATCACAGGAAAAACTGTTAGAAGACAATTTGGAGCAGTCAGGATAAGCCCACCTTTTCTAAATGAGAAGAGCAAGACAAACCTGTTGAGGATACAATTAAATCAGAAAAGGTGACTCTTCTTTTATATATTGATAAGAAATTTTCTGGCTCTCTGTAAATGAGAATTTTTCCTTAAATAAGCAGGTACTGCCACACTACTGTAATCTTTTAATATCGTATGGTTCTTCCCAAGGGCAGAAGTGATATTAGATAATAGCTCTTAGGTAACCAAGATGAACTGCTAAGGCCTAAGAAGCTTTATCAAAACAACTCTTTCCTAGAATCCTAGAATTCACATATATTTAGGTCCTTGCTGTTGTCTTTCATATTACTAACTTCAGGAGCTTCTATAAAGGAATAAAGGAGGAAATAAAGGAGACCCCCAACTTGGGCCTAGATCTCAAAAAGGTACATCGGAAACCTTATATGAGAATCTTGGTTTTTAAACCTCTAAGTCAAGATAAAAAAATATTAGTATTCACGTGGGAACATTTTTTTTTTAATTTTGCCTAATATAGACTGAGCTGTGTACATGAATGACCTTAAACAACTCCCTAAATGTGGTCATTATTCCCCATCCATTCAAAAACCTTTAATGACTTATAGCTATTTTTCAGGCAAACTACTAGACTCTGAAGATACAGAGGTGAAAAGAAATCTATCTCAAAGCTTGAAGTTAAAGCAGTAGACTGACAACTAACTAGGCTGTGATGGGCCCCTCCTGACATTTGGGTGGAAGATTTGTAGAGAGAACATCGTACCAGAATTCACAGCCATCCCCCAGATAAGTGACACTTCTTAGACTCTGCTGAATCTGAGAACAGAAAACTATAAGACACATCAATACAGCAAATCTGCCTAATGTTCCCTTCCAACATGTTTTATTTTTTTCCTAAAAATAACTTCTTCCTATAGTAACACTTTTATCTCTAAAAATATTTTTATCTCTAAAAAATGTCAGACTCTGTTCTCTCACACCTTCTCAAAATCCAATCAGTATTCACATCCCTCTCTGCAAAAGTGATAACCTAAAGAGAGAAGTAGTTCTCAAACTTCGCTGCATGTGAGAATCACCTGAGGAACTTTTTTAATGCCCCTTGCCCAGGTCATACACCAGACCAATTAAGTAAGAATCTCTGGGGGTGAGATTTAGAGCTCTATTTTTACAGGGCCCCAGGTGGTTCCAGTGTGCAGACAAGGTGGAGTGCCACTGTTTCAGGGCATTCAGCAAACCCAAATATGATATTAATATTAATAATAACTCAAACCATGACTTCTTGTGCCTCAAACATGACCTCTGAAAAGGGCTAAATTCATGGCTCCTCCCAAGCAATCCAAGTCAAATGTGGTGATGCTCTGAATGGAAAGCAAGCAAACAAGAGAATCTTACAGATTTGAGACTGGAAGGAATCAAAGATGGAACTGTGGTTTCTGGCTTGGGCAGGGCTGCAGGCCTAGGCTGCAGTCCTCACTGAGATAAGGAATCCCAGGCCAGCAGTAAGTTTAGGAGGAAAGGAGAAAGTCTGGGAGAAGTAGGCAGATCTCAGCTGCCCACATCTGAGTGCATCTAATTACATTTAATCATTCATATATTTGTAATAAATAAGGGCCATTAGAATAATAAATGAATGAAACCAGGTAGTTTAAGAAACATGAATTTTCATAAGAATGAAATTATGGGTATATTTTTTAAGTGAAAATAATTACAGGTTGTATGATGCTAAGGAAGAATTGTTAACTTAAATGAGGAAGAGTGTTTTTAAATGATGATATTCAGAATATGAGAATATTACATCATAATGTGCTCTATTTTTGCAAGGCATTAAGATTAGACCACGGAATAGGCAAGTCGTGTTCTTTTCTAACAGTTTTCACTGTCTTGTGTTAAACTCCACATTCATTTAACCATTGAATCATCAAATCAGAGTTACATTCTGAAAAGGATGATGCTTTTCACCCAGCATATTAATGTGGGAGCATTAAACTAAAGCAAAACAAAAGCACGTATTATTTTGTAATTGAGGAATCCCAAATAAGACCAGCTCTTCAATAGGATCCTTGCCATAGAAGTGTTTAATAACAAGAACATTGTCCTCGAATTTCCCACTCTATGATTCTATGACCTTTTATTTATAATTTCCAAAGTCTTCAAATTTCCACCAATTTTTACATGCCTTTTTTGTTATTCCTAACAGTTAAGTTGTAAATTAAAGATGCTCTTAAGCTTATATCCATTTAGGATTGCTGCCCCCAGAGTGTAAACATACTGCTATGAGTTTGGTTTTAACAATGTACGTGTCATAAATTATCATTCTCCTTGGCTTTGTTTAGGCATCGAAATGGGAGAAACAGCATGCTCAGAACTTTTTACCTTTGATACCAGGCGTGCAATGTTCTTCAGAATGAGAAATGACTGGATTACATATCGGTTATTAAAGTGAGGTTTATTATGCTGTTCAACAAAAATGCATTTAATAGCATTTTCATTATATCAAATCATTTTCAGAGTTACACACTTAAAAAGTCAATGAAATGTGGTCCTGTAGAGAATCACTCCTGTGTGAATTCAGGCAAAGTAAGAATAGTATATTATTCTTAACAGAAAATCCCAAATATATATATATTTGAGCTATAAGCACATGTAAATGTGTGATATGTTTTCCAAGGGTATTTTCCCTGGAGTTAAAGGTGGTTAAGGCAAAAAATAATAAAGACTTTTAAGAATTTCTTAGGGAAAATGGGTGACATGCTGTTCAATTTCTGCAACCATATTGCAGTCCATTCCCCAAGTCGCTCCATGGAATAGCATCTGGTATTTGTCTTTCTGCTTATGTGCTGAGAGGTGGCATTTCCACTCCTGCTCCTGGGAGACATAAGAGTCCTTTCCGCTCCAGGAAGAGCTGCGAGTATATTTGTATGTATAATTTTCTCCTATTACTTGCCCTTATTCTTTGTGACTAGGCAAAATCCATCCACAGAGCTAGGCCCTAACAAGTCTGATAACCTGAACATGAGAAGAATGAAAGATAATGAGAAAGAAAAGCAACTATATTTGCTTTACTATCTGCATAATATGGACTACATTATTTATCGTCAAAAGGAGGGTTAATTCCATATACTTAAATAGAGGAATGATCAAAAGATAACCTAAAATTAACAAATAACGTTATTTCCCAGTTAAAAATCACTTTTACTCAAAATTTAAATGGAAGGAATAATGAAATAATCTTTCCTCTATTACTTAATACCCATCGACAGAGTGTGTTGTCCTGCATTATTCTGCCAGTTCCTTCTGTTTTGATTCACAGCAAAGCACTTGTAAATTAATTCACATTTATAGAATTGTTTGATAATTTCAGTTTTTACTTCTTAGCTTCCACAGTCAGTCATGTAAACATGTTCTGATTTATAATCTGAAATAAATTAGATCATCCCAAAAAGAAGTGAGGCTGTTGTTTAGAAAATAAACTAAAAAAAAACAAAAAAAAATTGAAAACATGACCCACAACACTATGCCTTGAATCAGCAAGGCCCTCTACCACCAGCTGTTTCTAACTGTGAAACTGGCAAGACTATTGAACGTGCTTTTAGAAGCTGAGTGTCTTAAGAAAGCCCATTGCATTCTTTTATTTTGAAAAGAGACTATTATAGGATTGAGCCTCAAATATAACAGTGGTAAAACATATCTTGTCAAGAAAGACTATATAGTGAAATAGTATCTAAGTGACAGATTCAGTGTTTAATAAACCTTTTGAAACCAAGTTGTGCTTAAAATCTTTCACTTAAAAAAGTCTAACATATTTTAAGTAACTTCAGCTTTCTTTTGGCTTTGAAAAAATGTTTTAAGACATTTTAAGAATTTAATTTAACATTATATAAGGATTATATTTGTGTAGTATGATCATTTCAACATGCTTATTCTTTTGAAAATAATCTCTTTCTCTTAATATTTTTCATATTGCTCTTCAGTATTATTTATTAGTTTGATTATCCTTGCCTTTTAAATAAATACAGTATATTGAGTGTATATGATTTGAACACATATGAAAAGTTATAATCTCAATAATCCTTCTAAGCTAATGAAAAACAGGGATATAGCTCTGCTACTTTAAGACTAAATATAAGTTTTGTTATGAAGTTATCAGTATAATTTTGACAATGAGGTCCTTATTGGATAACATAATTAATATTTAGATTTGAGACTAGCATTCCACTTATTTCTAAGGAAAATGATAATATAAACTTTGAAGTCCTCCTCAGATTAAAAAATGCTAAAATATGAATCTCATATACAACAGTGCTATGATGTATATTTCACTGATGAAATTATCTTATTGTAGTTATTAATTTTTAAGTATTTTCTTTGGGATTAGTTAGAAACAATAAAAGCAAAACTTTTCAGTTCAGAGCTAATGGTTTCATTTAAGTCTACACTGAGAAATAACTGTAGAAAAGAAGATATTTACTGAGCTCCTATTAAAACTTCAATCACTAAATCTCATATTATTTACATGACATTTACTAAAATTTCATTCTATAGAAACTGACATTAAATTAAATTTCTGTTGCATATATAGCAGTACCTGAAAGGAATTAAAAAAAAAAGAAAAAAGAAAAAAAGAAAATAGCTGAGAAACAATAATTTACCCAAAGAACTTGTTAATTAAAAAATACACTATTCAAAAGATGTGGCAACATATAAATACAAAGTGAATAAAATTACTGAGTTGATTTAGTATGCAACCTTAAGTATATTTGAATTTTAAAAAGCATCTATATTCTTCTGGTTGTCAAGTTAACTGACGAAGCTCAGCAATGAAATCAGATAATCCTCCCAATGCTCAGTTTACTCCAGTGGAACAAACACGGCACTTGTAAGTGCATCAACACTTCCAGGGTGCCAGGGCTTCAAGTCATCATTAGGGCAATGCAGTGCATAATCCCCTAATGGCATGAAAAAGTTAATGCTCAAAAAAAAAAAAAAGCCTAACGGTCATGGGAGGACTTGATGTACATGGAAAATCACATTGAATAAGATTTTATGGAGCCAGGGCTTTTTAGGTTAATAACTGCCAGACTAGAAAATAGGAGTCTGTTTTTCATGGTACTTCTGCTAATGTTGAAAACCGCGTCCAGGACTATGCATCCGCATCGCATTTCATGCTGTACCGTGTAGGAGGATGGCTCTCAATTTAGTTTCAGTGGAGTCAATTGAAACTTCCCATGGAAAATCATCAGCCTAGTAAAATTAAAGACTGGCCAGTTTGTCCTCAAGGAAAATATCCATGTCTGAGACATTCTCTAATTAGAAGCCATGTAAATCTCAGTAATAGTGTAAGTACAAATCAAACTCAAGAAATCTTTTTCTTTTCCTTTCCTTTTCTCTTTTGGCTTTTTATCCCTACCCCTACCTCATTTGCATTTAAAGACCCTTCTTCTCTAGCTAAAGTCCTGAAAGTGAGAATGAGTCTGGTGTATTCCGTTATGAAATTAGTCAAGGTTTTCCAATAAGGCAAAATGTGCAGTCTTCCATTCCTATCCATCTTGTTGGTCAAATGAGTTGCTCTGGAAATTTAAAGCACACAATATACTTGATGAAGGTAATTTAATCTCAACACTTACATCATGGTTACCAGCCACAAAATTTTTTTCTCTATCATTTTGTACCACCTACATGTATTTTATTTTGTTTTGTCTCTTATTTTATTTCAAAAGGAAGGGAGACTCAAGGCAAGTTCCCAATGGGATTTTATAAGGGAAACAGTACATAAATAAGCAAGATCACGAAGGTATGCATTCCAATAGACAATTCCCACCACGTTAATGAAGGGACTACAAATTGTATACTAGTAGACCTGAACTTGGGTTTTATTTTACTAGTTTCATGTGTTAAAATATCTGGGAATTTTGCATAAATTTTTAAGATTTCTAGTATTTTAATTTGTACAACTTTCTTATCCTATATTTTCATTCCTGCACAACAGAAATCAACTGGAGAAATAGAATAGCTGCCACCTTCTTTTAGAAGTAATTGAGTTGTTAGAAATGCCACAGTCCCCCCCACTTCCAGTGGTATCATCGCCCGCATGTTTCACTCATTGATGCCTCCTTTCTGCTAAACCCAGGTCCTGGTTTTAGTCTGAGTTTCCTGCCTTACACTTTCCCATGCTTTAGATATTGTCATCAGTCTACCCTTTGTGCTACCAATAGTTGGACACTGCAGTCAAAAAAGGCATGCACTTTTATGTGGCTTATATTTTCTCACTGGTATGAGATCATCTGTTTTGGCCTCAGAGCAGTCCATAAACCTTTTGAAACAAAGCAATAAAGTTAAAAATAAAACCAAAATCCATTTAAAAAACAAAAACAAAAATACCAAATAGAGTCAATATTGTGTGTATGATTTCGTTTTAGCCAGGATCAAATACTTAGATTTCACTGTTTTAAGTTGCCTAAAATAGCTAAACAAGATTGACCTTTCAATATACCCTTCTGGTCAAGGCATCTGGTTTGGAATGCAGGTTTGGCTGGTGGCTCTAGTTGAGTGACAGTTGTGATGAGGGTCATTTAAACATTGTGCCAACTCTGCAGCTGCAAGTGAAGAGGACTAATTGGTATGTAAATACAACACTTCTACTAACTCGCAAAGGCTTAAGATTAAACAGTGGTGAAAGTCAGTGAACATTGGAGCTGTGGGAGTGGGGAATAGTAAATCAAATAGTTACACATCATTAAAAGATGTACCTCTAACTTATTTTCATTCATTTTGTGAGCTTTATTGGACACATAATATTTTCGTTTCTGTCAAATAGGTGGAGTTTTAAATGGCTTCTGAAAAAATATTTTGAGTGTCTGATTCCTAGGTAACTTGAACGTCATGCTCCTTAGCTTTATACATTATAAACAAAACCGGTAAACTCCTGGACCAACCAAATATAATACAGAACTTTAACTAAAGCTGTTTTCCTTCTTTTACATTTTTTTCCCATATAACCAAACACATTCTTTAGCATAGTTTGGTATTAAGCCATTTTATTAATGTAGAGAACATTGTTTCATAAATTTCTATTCCTCTTTTACCGATTTGAGAACAAAGTGACTAAGGTTAATTCTGAGCTTACAACTGATTGTTAAATAAATTGCCAACAATCAATAAATAAGATTAATTACAACTGCTTGCATGCGTCTAAGTATTTTGTTTTGTTTTGATGAAAGAACATATGAGCAATCATGTTTTCATCTGACTTTTTTTTTTTTTTTTCTCTTTCAAATAACACTGGTTTCAAGTCAAGGTTCCTCCAGTCACTAGCTGAGTAAATTTAGACAGATCACTTAAGCCCACTCAGACCTGTTTCCTCACAGTAAAATAAGGAGGCTGAGAAACATCCTTTCTAAGCTTCCTCAAGCTCCAAAATAGGATTACAGACTGTGAGGATTATTGCTGTGGCATATGTTCATGGATCGGGGAAGCCAATGTTGTGTAGTGAGGCAGAAACTGCTTCAGAGCCCTGCTGTGCTTCTAATATTTCAGTATGAAGTTGGATGTTTACTACAGATTTTTTTTTAATGATAAATTTTTATCAGGTTAAAGAAATTTCCTTCAATTCCATATTTATAAATGATTTTCATGAACAATCAATTTTACTAAATGCTTCTTTTGCATCAAGATAAAATATATTTTTCCATTAATGTAGCAAAAAATATATTTCTTAATGTCAAATTAATGTAACTTATGGAAATTGGAATATAATTTTCCTTTCTCTTACTATATTTGATATTCATGTTATACAAGAGCTATAAGGTAAAATGCAGATATGTGTGTGGCGCGCATTCATAATCATTGGATCAATGTTTGTAAAATGGTAATTATAAGTTCTCTGAAGATCTAAATAGCTAGGTTGATTTGTTAATATAATTTAAGTGATTTATTTGACTTATTCAATGTTTTCCATGGTTATAAATCTTTTCCAGTTTTCTATTTCCTTGTAAGTCAGGTTGTATATGCTGTATTATTATCTCTAAAAAATTGGCCTTTGCCGCAATGTTTCCTCACCTTACCCAGAATATTATAGAATATTCTTATACATTTCTGAAAACTGATATATATTCTTACATCTTCTTTTTACTTGCACTTTGTTGATATTTTATATTGTATCTTATTTAATATTTCATTAATTCTATCCTTGTGTGTTGCTCAGCCCCTTTCTCTCTCTCCTACATCTTCTTCCCTGCTTCTCTGTATCATTACTGGTTCAAAGGCTCCCATGTCATGTGTCATAGAGCAGCTCATATTTGCAAAGAGGATAAGTAAAAATCACAAATCTCAAAAATCACCAGTGCACTGTATCTTCCTCCTAGTATTCCTCAGTAGTCAAATAGCCATTTACCAGAGTAACTAGGAATTGGGAAAAGAGAGACCTACAGATCATCGTTAGACATTGGTCCTCAGTCTGAGAAAACATGAATTTGGAGAACCAAAAATGACCCCTTGTTTCACTCGTCAAAATGGAGGCTAACTGGTGCCAGGAATGAAATGGCATTTTAACCCAATACAACTAATGGTAGTCCCATTGGGACTCCAATAACATTCCATTATTTCCCCTAATTCCTGAATTCCTCAGATCCCATCCCTAGCAAATCAAGAGCATATCCCAAGAGGCATCACATATTCTATGACCTATACCGAGGATTAAAATGGTTCAGAAGTAGTCACATTTCCTATCACCATTCCATTTCATCCATTTTTATAGGTGCAGAAGATGGAGGGATTATGGACAATGACAGTGGATTTTCTAAGCTTAATTATTTGGTTATTCCAATTGAATATAGTTCTCCAGATGCTGTCTGTTTTCCCTAGAGCAAATAAGGAGTCTTTGGTATCTGGTGTGCAACCATCAATCTGGTGAATCCCTCTCTACTTTCTTAATAATAATAATAAAACTAAAAGTAGAACAAGGTTCTACACGGCAAGTACAGCAGTGTACCTCCATTCACCATACTGTGTCAGGGTTGTGTCAATTTCTGTCCACAATTTAGTCCAAAGAGAAATTAACTGTTATCATTAAAAATGACATCAAGTTGAATCATTCTATTGATGACAGCATATTGATAGGACTTGGAGAACATAAAATATTGGGGGCCTTATTGTCATGGTGGGTGGAGATTCACATAATAACCAAAGGAATATCAAATTCCTGTCCTGGGGAGCTTTGCCACATTCTCTAATGGAACGCCAAGAATCCCCTGAGTACAGGGATGATGACTGGTGAAGGAAGATGGTCCATTGACAGGCCCTTGATATTGATGACTCTGCTTATGAACCTTTATTCTTGAAATAGAAACTTACCCTATTATTATAGTGTGCCTAAGAGTTATCTCCTGGGAACCTCCTTGTTGCTCAAATATGCCCTCTCTCTAAGCCAAACTCAGCATATAAATCCATTACCTTCCCCCCAGCATGGGACATGACCCCTGAGGATGAGCCTCCCTGGCACCGAGGAATTACTACTAAGCACCAACTAACAATGCAACTGGAAAAAGGCCTTGACCAAAAGGGGGAAAAGATAAAGACAAATGAGTTTATATGGCTAAGAGACTTCAAAGTGAGTCAAGAGGTCATTCCAGAAGTTACGCTTATGCACATCTCAGCAGGATCTCATTGACTGCCAAACAAGATACTACCCCAAACAGTGGATCTCCTAAGGGCTCTGGAAACAACCAGACACTATAGTCAGGCTAGATAGCTCAGGAGTTTGGTGCCTTGCCAATGGACCCTACTTTGGAATTTATGCTCCCCAGGGTGACAGAGTTGGACTCAGTTGTAGTTTCCCTACACATGGCTCTTCTGTTCTTCTATTTTAACCTATAATCAGTACTAGAGTTGGTAGGTGCATGTCCTGTAATTAGAGTTGGTGGGCTGTCCATGTGCCAGCTGTGCCTCGAATCCCAATGGAGTTGCAACACCTACTCTCCAGTTCATTGGTCTCACCCAGGACAACTAACAAGGAGGTGATGTTGCACAACTACCATGCCAAGGAACCGAGAGAGTCTACAACTGTAAGAAAGAGAGTCCCATCCATCGTCCCTAATGGATTGCAGCCCCCTCTCAATTAGAGATGGAGTGGACATCACCATCCTAGAATCCTCAGGATTGGGGAATGAACTATGGACTAAAGTAGACTTACTAGTATTCTACTATAGATTTATTGTGATTCTACCAATGGAAGAAATTATATCATTGATGTGGAGGCAGTGGCCACGGGAGGTTCTGAGGGCAGGGAAAAGGAAAAACAGGTGTAATACAGGGGCATTTTCGGGACTTGTGAATTGTCCTGGATGACATTAAAATGACCGATACAGGCCATTATATATCTTGCCATGACCTACAGAATTGGGTGGGAGAGAGTGTAAACTACAAGGTAAACTTTAATCCACATTTAGTGGCAATGCTCCAAAATGTGTTCATCAATTTCAATGAATGTACCACACTAATGAAGGATGTTGTTAATGTGGGAAAATGTGGGAGGAGTGGGGAGTGGGGCATATGGGAATACCCTATATTTTTTATGTAACATTTATGTAATCTAAGTATCTTTAAAAAAAATAAAGTGTACAATTCAATAAATAAATAAATAATATTGAATCTTAAAAAATATTGGGGGCCTTGAAGATAGAGATAAATTCCATGAAAACATAGGGCCTTGATATAGGTTCTGTGTGGGGAGGAGGACTTCAGTAATCTTGGATATGTCTGGATATTGGTTTCAAAGCATAGGAAAAAATGTGCTATATGCCATCTACCACTTCAAAAGTTAACTCTTAAACCTATTAACTCTTGGGATTTGGGAAGAAACATATCCTAAAAATTAAGGATGCTGTATATTATCTTTACAGATGATGCAAAACAAAATGTATTTTTTTGAAACTCAGAGCAAGAAAAAATAAAAGCTCCCATAGATTCAGACTAATATGTGAGCATCTCTAACATTTGTCCCTCCTATGAAGCCAATAGAATTTGTTGTTCTGTTTGTCAGTGGAAGACAGACTATTGTATGGAACCTTTGTCAGGTACTTATATGACAACCATAGAGTTTTGGAGAAAAGCCATGTCTTCTTTTCCCAAGAACTATTCTACATTTGAGAAACATTTTTTGCTTTGTTATTGGGTCCCTAAAACTACCACCAGTCATAGAACTCCAGATGCCAATACAACAAACTTGCTCAGCATCACCTGGTTGTTATTTGATCCACTTAGATACAAATTTGAGTGCTGAGCAACAGTCCATGGTCATTTAGAAATGGGCTATATAGCCTAAGTTTTAAATAAGTCCCAAAGTTAATCAAAGTTGAAATTGAACTCCCAGCTTCTGCCACAATCCAACCATCTTTGGGTCTCTGGGGGAGTTCCCTATGACCAGTTGACAGAAATGGAAAACATTTGACCCTGTTCTAGAGAGGGCTCTGTCTCATAGACTGCACCAGCTTCAAGGACAATGCCAGTATTTCTTCCCCATTCTTGACTGACACATTCAGTAGTTCACTTTGCCTGGGAGGAGAGATGGTCTGAACATGAAAAGACCACTGGCTAAAGATGGGCTGGAAGGTCAGGGAGATGAAACAAGATTAGGTTATTGGTGATAGAAAGCTTGGGAAAGAGGAATTCCAATGTGCTCAGAAATGTGACATTGTATGTGTACAGTGGAATTGTCTCCAAAAGACCCCCATTGCAGAAGTGCTTGATAATCAGAAAACAATGTGACCTCAAGTATGGATGTCTGGCTTCCTCCTCAGTGATCCGGGGTTATAATTTTCCCTCACCATGTGAGGAGTGGAAATTCAGACTTCAGACAGACAGGGACAGGACTATGGCTATCAGCATCTCAAGTGAACATTATTTTATTTTATTTATTTTGAACACTGACTAAGTCAAGACTTCTTACTTTTTCTCAGGACCAGGAGACAGTGGATTTGTTAGACTCTTCTTCATTGGGTCTAGGTTTCTTCCAGGGTCCCAATTTTTTGCAGAGATTTCAGTTCCAATTCCCCACCTAGCAACTTAGAGTCTTTTTCTCCTCCTGTCCTTGTTTGGGTTTAGAAAGCCAGTCACTTCCCACACCGCCTCACCCTTCCCTACCCCAACCAGAGTTGCCTATCCCCTCATCATCTTGAAAATCTGTCATTCTTGCTCTTGACAACCTCTTCATTTCTGGTACCTGGTGATTAACCTTTCTTTCTAGTAAATGTAGCCATGCATGAAAATATATTTTATTACTTGTAAAAAATAATATTTATTTAGCATATCTAGATATTTTTACAGAACAGTTTCAGTTTTGCTCTGTTCAGCTGCAAGATGAATCCTCTCTTTCCAATGCAGCAGAACAACTTTATACTCATTTATATTTTATTTGCATAACTGTGGTTTGCCTGCAGAATCTATATAGCTACATAGTAATGGTGTGTTGAGATTTAAGGTACAATTAATAGATAGACTCATGATGATATTTTAATAAAAATTTAATGTGACAATAAAAAATTTTAAGTTGTCAATTTAAATGCACTCAAAAATCAGAAAATAGTTCATTGTCAAATATCTTGATTCTGTTCAAAAAACAAAGCAAAACATAACATGATTATCTACAACATTTTCTTATAAATAGAAGTGTAGATTCAGATACTTACCTGGAGTTTGAGAAGTATTTTTTCTGTATACCTAATGTAGAAGAACACAATGTTTTAGTTTCCTAGGCTACTCAAGCAAATACCATGAAATGGGTTTGGTTAAACAATGGGCATTTATTCGCTCACAGTTTGAGATGGGAAAAGAGACCAAATCAAGGAATCATCAAGAGGATGCTTTCTTTCCAAAGCCTGATACACTCTGGGACTGGCTGCTGGTGTTCTTTGGTCCTTAGCTTGTCACATGGCGAAGCACGGGCTGGTCTCTCCTGGTCTCTTCCTTCTCTTCTGAGTTCTCTTGAATTTCAGTTTCTTCCTTCCCTGGCTTTCTCTCTGTCTGAATTTCATTCCGCACATAAAAGATTCTAATAACAGGATTGAGACCCTTCCTGATTTACTTGGGCCACACTGTAACTGCAGTAACCTCATCAAAAAATTCTACTTACAATGGGTTCACATCCATAGGAATTGGATAAATTTAAGAAAATGTTTTTCTGGGATGCATACAGCTTCAAACCACTGCACATAGTAATTATGATATACAATCATTACATTATTTCCTGTAGTCTTTTATAGTAGTCTTGAAACTTCATAGGACTATACCATAACTGCTGTGTAAAATTTTGCAGTACTTAAGTGCATACCAGAGTTGTAAACAAACACATATTAGAAAGACTATGAGTGTCTCTTAGAAGTTTTTTCTTAAAATGATGTTTCCTGGGACTGTCTTGAAAACAAGTTTCTTAACACATTACCATGATCGGGTGATTTAAGGAAGCACTAATAGTAAAGGGCAAATAAAGTGTCTTTTCTCATCTAACTAAATATTAAGTTAGCTCAACTTCAACGTTGCTTGAGTTGCAACATGCATTATAGAATACAGAGCTAATTGCTTTAGTGTTTCAGCCCTTCAAGCAGTGCAGATGTTATGCAAATGGTTTAGTGCTCATTTTCAGAAAGTAAACAATTGTGGTAAATTTTGCAAGGGTATTTTCTTTCTTTCTTTTTTTTTTTTTTTGCATTAGCACTAAACTTTCTAAAATTGTTGCTAGCTGCAATGCTAGTGTTCAAATAAATTGAAATTTTTGTGGGGCAAAAACCTGTCAGATATGAAAGTATAATGGATTTTTTCTAATTGTAAACTCCATTACATGAAAAGGCAACATGGAGTTAAATAGAACAATTAATATTAAGTTGTCTCCCTAATTTGATGAAACATTTTTGATATCCACAGGCAACTAGAATTTGTCAAGTGTGTCTGCAATAAGTATAAAATACAAACAAGTTTATTTTTTTCACCTGAAATATGCACTTTGTAAGCAGTTTTTAAAAGTTTATGGCTCTACATTTATTTTGTGTCAAAAACAAAAGGAATTTAGAGAAAAAATTATAAAGATGACTTTGAACTTCAGTAGTTAACTTTGTAATTTTTGTAAGTATATCATCTGTGTGGCTTAGAACTCGAAATCTTGATAATTTAAAAGAATTCATACTATAAGAAGGCAGTTGTTGACACTTCCTAAGTGTGTGAATTTCTGAAATACTTCGTATTCATTTCTTATTGCTAGTGTAACAAATTACCACAAACTTAAACCACACAAATTCATTATTTACAATTCTGGAGGTCAGAAGCCCTAAATTCAAATTGTCTTGAGACTGTATTTCTTTTGGAGGGTGTAGGGGAGAATATAATTCTCGGCCTTTTCCAGCTCCTAGAGGCCAACCACATTCCATGGCTCATAGCCCTTTTGTCCATCTTCAAATCCTGCAGTGTAGATCTTCATATCTCTCTCTCTCTCTCTCTCTCTCTCTCTCTCCCCTCCTGCTCTGTTCCTTTCTCTCTCTCTTCTTCTCTTTCACTTTCTTTCTCTCTCTTTCTCTCTCTCTCTCTCTCCTCCCCCCCTTCTCTGTTCCCATTGTCCCTTCTCTTTCCTTGACTGTCACTCTCCTTTCTCTTGTAAGGATCCTTGTGATTACATGGAGCCCGGCTAGATTATTGAGGATAATCTCCCCATCTCTCAAGAGGCTTAATTTAACCACATCTGCACAGTTCCTTTTGCCATGTGTAGTGGGTTGAATACTGCTCCCCCAAAATTATGCCCACCCAGAACCTCAGAATTGACTATATTTGGAACAGGGGTTGCAAATGTAATTAGAGTAAGGATTTCAAGACAAGATCCCGGATTAGGGTGGACCCTCAATCTAATGATGGGTGTCCTTCTAAGAGACAGAAAAGGGGAAGAAACAGAGCCACAGAGGAAGAGGTGATGTGAAGAAGGAGGCAAAAATTGGAGTGATGGTTTATAAGCCAGGGAATATCAAGAATTGCTGGCAGCCGCCAAAAGCCAGAAGAGAGGCATGGAGTGGGTCCTCCTTCAGAGCCTCCAGAAGGAACCAGCCCTACGGACATCTTGATTTTAGGCTTCTTGCCTATGGAACTACGAGAGAATAAATTTCTGTTGCATTAAGATACCTAGCTTGTGGTCACTTGTTATGGCAGCCCTAAGAAAATAATGTACCATGTAAGGTAATATGTTCACAGGCTCTAGGGAATCAAATGTGGATATAGTTTTGGGGGATTGTTTGTAGGTGGGTGGAATTATTCTGTATAGCACAGAATGCAAATAACCTACCAAAGTAAGAAGTTAGCCTGAAATTTTGATGTGATACATGTTTCTGTCTCATCAGCATATTAGGATGCTTGAAATAATATCCTTTACACCTTTCTTTTTTGGGTGATAATGAAGTGATATCAAAGCACAAATAGTTCAAGTAAAAATGTAAGACAGATAATAGATGAAATGAACCATGATCATGGATAGAAGGCTCAACAGTTTAGTGGTGTTACATAAAAAGGCACATATTCTGGAATCTTGATATACAGACCCAATGATTTGGAAATATTTCCTACTCTCTTTGTATTGATCCTTAACTGCTAGTACAATAAAATTTATAGAAAGCGGTTTATCAACTAAGCTTCTCTGAACAAAATGAGACCCAGACCATCAGAATTTTCCCCTGGAAATTTGGATTGATTAAGGCAGAGATGGATAACTAATTATCACACCTGAATTACTTAACTAACCAATTTCATTTCTCAGAGAAATGAATGCTTAATATAGTTAATATGGAATATATTTTGCTTTATTTTTCCTTAACACAGTTGTAAAAGTCAGTGGTATAAAGTTAAAGTATCATTCTCAGATATTTGCTCAATTAATTATTTCTCCCCCATTTGTTTTCCAGAAACAAATATTTGTATCTAAAAATATCTAACTTTAATTTGGCACAGAGATATTGTTAAATCTTCTAAATGATTCCACAGTGATTTTTGGTTTGGGTTTTGTTTTTTTCAATACAGGATGTCATTGATCGTGTAGTAATTATAAATTCCTGTTCAATTTCTGCACAGATCCTCTGCAAGCTAAACAAAGATATTCCATTCATTTGTTTACAGATCAGATAAAATTGATCTGATTGGCTATCAGTAGCAAAACATCAATTGTTATTTTATGTTTTCAATTTGAATAACCTCAAATCAACAATAAAACATGATATCCTTTGTGGAAAATGCTTAAACACTGATTTACCAGTTTGTCAATTGTTCACCACAGCTTTTTCTAATTTAATCATACATCTTGTCACAACTACCAATTAAATAAATCTCTGTTAGTTTAAAAATAAAAACTGAAGCTCGCTACTCCTTGAGCTATTCATGCTCCAGACTTACTTCTTCAAGCACAAATGGCATGCATACAAAGAAAATAAAGTATACTTTCTCACTGTTTGATATAAGATAACACAAACAATTCAAATGGGCCGATATTTTAGCACACTTAGGTATAAATGCATGGACAGACCTCCTGAGAATTAAGCATTAAAAACATAACTGGGAAGCAGATGTGGCTCAACCAGTTGGGCACCAGCCTACCCCATGAGGTCCTGGGTTTGGGTTCCGGTGCCTCCTAAAGAAGGCAAGCAGACGCCCATACCCTGCCTCAATGAGCAGATGCCTAAACAAGAAGATGCCACAGTTCAGCAAACACCACAGTCCATAGGAAGCAGATGTGGCTCAGGCTGTTGGGCACTTGCCTCCCATGTGGGAGGTCCCAGGTTTGGTTCCTGGTGCCTCCTGGAGAAGGTAAGCAAACAATGAGCAGACAGACAAGAGAACCATCAGGGGGTGGGAGATAAATTAAAATAAATAAATTAAATTTTAAAAAACATATAACTAATTTCTTTCTGTGTTTTCATAAGAGACATGAATTATCAAGTTTTCTATATAGTCTATTTCTAGGTAACTTATGGGAAGTTATTACTAATTGAACTTAATTGAATTATAAGGGTTCCACCATTTCTCAGAAATGCTATTATCTTTTGGTTATGCAGTAATATATAACAAGCAAGACAGTGACAAAAGTATTCTGACAACACAGTAACTTGCCTATATTTCAAATAAACTTAGCTTTTGGAAGGGAGGTGTGGCAGTTTGAGATTATTTTATGAATCCCAAAAGGAAAGATTATTTTTGTAAACTAATCTGTTCCTCTTGAAGTGACACTCTTTGATTGCATTAAGTGCAATTAAGAGACCTTTGATTAGATTACCTGTTAAGATTGATTTAGGGCTTTTGATTCAACCAAGTCAGTGGGTGTGACTCAGGTTGATTTCCTGTTCCCTTGCTGAGTCTGATATAATGGACACTCACAGAGACAGATACAGGAAGCTCTGTCATTTTTTATCCTGCCATGTGACAGAAAGGAGAAACTCAAACAGCTGAGTCCCCAGGGAGAGATGAGTCATTTTGCCTGATAGCTTATACCTGAAATCGGGAAGAGAGCAGACTGGCCGAGACTGATATAGAAGGTCTAGAAAGAAACAAGCCCTATGCCAGGAGAGAGAGGACTACAGGATCCCTTAAACACAAAGCCTCAAGAGGCTGGAGCCACAGAGCTTAAGAGGAAGAGGAAGCCCAGAGGGGAAGGCAGAAACCAGGCAGAGATTGCCTGCCATCTTGCTTGAACATGTGGCAGCTGACTCTGGTGAGAAAGCACCTCTTATGGTGCCTTGAGTTGGACTTTCCATGGCCTTGGGACTGTAAGCTCTTACTCCAAATGAATACCCTTTATAAAAGCCGACAGATTTCTGGTACTTTGCATTGGCACCCCTTTGGCAGATGAATAAAGGAGGTCATCTTGATTTAGAGAGTAAAATTGGATAATACTTGAGTATTTTTAAAAATGAAAAATGTAGACAATTTGTATAATATTAGGTTGATTTTTTCTACAAGTTTATGACAGAAATTTACAATAAATACATAGCTATTTAATGTGCTTTAAACCAACAATGAGTATTGTAATGCTATCCTTAAAAAAATCAAATTAATCAAACACCATGCACATTATTAGACCACACTAACCACCCATTAATTTTTTTTACATATTCATAAAACTAGTGAACTTCTAGGTACCCACAAGGTACAATGGCACAAAATAATTACTCTTAAGTAAATTATTGAATGTGTATCATTAAAATACATGATGGCATAATTTTCCTTGATTGGAATAAAGTATATCTAATTACAACCAATTTCTTAAAAACACATCTAGATGTATGCATGGTTTAAAGTAATGAGGGTTATCATCAAGAAAGATGTTTATCCGCCTAACTAATACACTTATTAATAATTTCACAGCAGGTATGAATAACACACCTAACATAATCCTTTTGTGAAACACAGTAAGAAATGTGAGTTTACACAAAATTTCTTATTTAACAAACTTGTTATTTTGAGTCATTTCCTTTGAATATTACAAATCTGGAAAAACTGAGAATAAAGGAAGCATAGAAGTAAGAGCTTCCACGAGGAAGAGAATGGAATTGAAAAGAGAAGAATATTAGGTTAGGTAGCAAAGATGAAAGGATATAGAGTGATTAACGACAAAAGAAAAAATTAAATTACGTAATACTTGAGTTAATGAATGGAGATTCCATTACACCTAGTAGAGTTAAAAACAAACAAAAAACAAAAAAACAAAAACCAGAAACTCTGGAGCTGGGCCCAGCACTCTGATTAATACTTTTTTCCTAGTAAACCTCCAGGTGATTCTCATGCACACTGAAGTTTGTTTTAATCATCCCTTTATCAATCTCGTTATGCTAATTATTTTTCATCCAAAGAATCCAAATTCCATACAAGGCTAAATTGAACCCACCCAAAACGTAAAGTGTTTATGTTCTCTCTCCCTTTGTTAGCCAGAATAGAACAAGACACTAATAAACACATGGCAAAATTAGGACCCATTCATGTTTGACATTTAACAAGTTTTAAGAAACTGCAAGTCAGTAAAAATTAATAAAATGAAAAGTTCTCCAACTGGCATCTTTGCATATATTCAGACTTCCCACAGACAAGTATTTCCAATCAGTAACCTCTTTACTAAATAGCTCTCTGTGCAAAGTGCCAATGGAGTTATCCTCCTTAAAACTAGGTCAAGGAAGGTCAACATTTTGTTCAAATTGTTGAGGTCTCCCTGTTGCCTGCAAAATTAAGTACAAGTAAATTGGAACTTTTCAAACCCTGCATGACCTGAGTTCTACCAACGTTTCCAGCCGTATCTCTGCTCGGTACTTTCTAGGTCTTTACTCTGACACTTTGCACTATAATGTCCACCACCTCATTCTTGCTATGGCTACAAACTTGTACAGTCTTATTTCCATGTGAATCTATACAATTCTATTCATTTTCTGTTCAATTTCACTGTTTCCTCTTTCCTAATAAAATGTAATCATCTATGTTCCCATCTATATTTTGAACTCCTATTTTAGCCACATCTTTCCTTCTGCGTTTCTAGTTGATCACTTGAACATTCACAGCTTCTCTCTGTGAATACTTTCCAATCAACCTCAGCCACAAGCCACAAAGATCATTCATGGAACACCTGACATTCAGTTATATTAGAGATAAAAGCGACACCCCCCCCCCACCGCCACCACCACCATCCTGGCTGTCTCTCATCCACTCATTCTTGGATTTTTTTTTAACCTTTGCAATTAATTAAATATTGCTTTAACTTCCCTCTAATCTTATGCAGAATAGCATAATTCATAATAATGTGTAAGGACAGTGATATGGAGAGTAAGTCCATTATTAGGACAGTGTATGGGTGAAAAAGCCTCATTGGTTAATTCAAGATTATAACGTTTAATGTGCAATATCTAAATCAGTTGAAAACGTACAGTTTTTTGTTGTTATTTTGTTTTTTTTTTAATCATTTCCCTGTCTTCCAGTTTCCTTTCTTGGCTCGGTTTAAAGCTACAGGAAATGTATAGAGTAACATCAAGTTTACACATTTGTTGTTAAATAAAATGCATTCTTAAGAGACACAGCAGACCTTTAACAAATTATTGTTGAGCTGTTGCACCTTAGACACTGAGAAAAATACAATCAATGTCTGCTATATTCAATTGCAAAAACGAAAATATCTTCCAGAATAGACTTGCTTGGAAAGAATACTATCATATTTGATAGTGTAATTGTAAGGATTTATTTCCTACATAGAATGGCTTGGATAGAAATAATCTGAAATGAATTATGAAGATTTTTCCAATGATATTTCGTATCCTCAGTTATCAAATGATCAAAACTATACCATGTTGTTTATAAAGTACCAGTAACACTTTAAAAATATGTAATACATTTAAGTAATTGTAATTTTTATGGATAGAAGACAAAGTGACACAGCATCTTTTTAACTACTAAGAGTGAATCACTTTAACAGAAGTATGTAGAACATATCTAACAAATGTAAAACAGACATAAGACAGCAGTTTGCTTTTATCATTGAGAAATAAGAAAAGTGCTATGAAATATAGAAAGGAGAATTATACATAATTTCTTATTCCTAAGAGTTTACAATCGGTACAGGAGAGAAGATATAAGTATGTGAAAATTAAATGAGGCAAATATAATCATGACAGATGAGAGTAAGTACCATAAATAAAGCATTTTAAATAATATATACTCAATTTATAAGAATATGAATGGCAGATGTGGAAAAAAATCTTTGCAGTATAAACCTAAACCTTATTGCTATAGTAATTTCCTGTTGTGTGGAGTTAAGGCATAGAGGATAACACATGAGAGCATGCTTTAATAGGTACCAAAGATTACATAGGCTACTGAAGATGTAAGAATTGGAAAAATGTCAGAGGTTCTATTGTTTGATCCATCCTCACATGTTAAAGATATCAGAGCCAGTGGCCACTGGATGCTTTGGGGGCAGGGAAGGGAAAAGCAGTTGTTATACAGGTGCTTTTTCAGGACTTGGGAATAATCCTGAGTGACATTACAATGACAGACATAGGCCAAAAATGTAAAACATCAGCATATAATATGCAGAACTGTGGGAGAAAGAGTGGTCTACAATGTGAACTATGGTGCCACACTAATGAAGGATGTTTATGTGGGATGTTATGGGAGGTGTGGGAGGTGGGGAACATGGAAATCCCTGTAATTTTTGTGTAGCATTTATGTAATCTAAGCATCTTAAAAAAAAAAAAAAATTAGTATAGGAAAGATCCAGATCATCTGATCATTCCCCATCCACTGGCTGACGAACCTTCTAGGGGGTTCAACTGAATGAAGATGTTGGCTTCTACTTGAGTGCTCTTTTAATTTTTGGGCTACAAACAAATCGTTTTTTTTAATTTGGGGGGGAGCAAATTTATTTCATCCAAAGGACATTTAACCTTCATTTCATAATTCACTTTTAAACCCCTGAAATGAAATACACAGCAGCCCCTCACTAACTTAACTCTCCCTACCCGGATTGTTGCTATAACTCCTCGTGAAATTTATCCCAGATTCAATGTCTGCCATAACAAATCTGCACTTTCATGCAATGGAAAATACTTAGTTGTGTGAGTCCAAGCAAGAAGTTTAGTGTATGCTGTATTCATATCTCAGCTTTCCTTCTGGAATTGCATCTTGTATTTGTGGTTGTACGTTATATATATTTTTTTGTCTTCTCATGTTTAGGTGGGGAAAAAATGTCTTATATGAAGTGTAAAATCCTGAGAAAAATGTAGGTGAGCCTAAGGACCCTAGAAAAGCTCATTGATTAGAAGCAGATTTGGTAAGGCATGTTATTGAGAGAGGTGCATACCTAAAAGACATAAGTTTTATGAGAGTTTTGCTGGTTCTGCAGAGTCTCACCAGGTAAATTGAGCACTATGCAATATTTCTCTAACACAGGAGCAATATTGCTGCTGAAGATTGAAAAGCCATTGTCAGCGTGGTATACCAATGAGCATATTGTTGAGCTAGCAGAATGTGTTAAGAGTCCTTGTCTATTTAAAAAACAAAGTGATGGGGCAGAGAGATGATTCAAAGGGTTGAGTTTTCAAAGCAATTTCTGTATGGTTTGAAAGATTTAATCGTTCGTGATTACATAATTAGAAGATCACAGGTGAAGCCACTTGCGTGGAAAGTGAGGCTGCAGCAGACTTTCCTGGACAGAGCTGGCTACACTGCAAAGAAAATTTTCTAATTTAAATAAATAGGGCTTTTTTGGAAATAAATGGCATCTTCGATGATTAAATCAAAAGATGAGATAAATGTGCTGCCATGTTTCATGTCCAAAGATAAGCTCACTGCTCTGGACTGGAAATTGTGAAGGTGAAGGTAAAATCTTTGTTGGTACATCACTCCAAAACTCCAGGGCTCTTAAAATAATAATGGTGTCTGCATTACCTGTTATATAGTGTTCAAATCCTAAAGCCCAAGAAATAAGGGAAGTTTTTTAACTTTCTTTGAGGAAATTTATAATACAAGAAGAAAAATTTTTGATGATAGGCAATACTTCAAAATTTTTCTGGGGTTGTTGACTTACGGATATGATATTGAATTGATCTTTTTGCCACCCAATGCATGAGTATTCCAAATTTTGGACCAAATTGTCTTAACAGCTTTCACATCATATTCTAAGCAGTATCTGGTTTAGGGTACTGCTGAAGATGACAGTGATTCAAGGAAGGACTTATGAAAGAGATTTGGAATCAAAGAGGTAATCAGGCTTGGAAGAAAGTATGACAAAGCACAGAGAATGGAAGAAACTGGTTTTGCAGTTTCCTCACTGATTTCTAAGATACTGAGGAACAATTTGACAACCTCCCTCCCAAATAATTAAATACATGCTAGACTTTGCTGACAATGCCAAGATTTAGTGAACCATGGAAATATTGAATACTGATGCCAAAAATTTAATTGAAACTTTAGGCCATGAGGAAAAATGTTCTTGTTAGTGATCATAATCGTGACATGAGCAGATACATCACATTAAAAAACTGTAATGACAAGTCAGTCTTATGCTATCAGGAGTCTTGGAGTTCATTGGTCCCTTGGATTCAGAAAATGTTGAGCCTCTAGGCTTTTTGTTCCCCCGACTCCCTCCTCGATGTCCATCTGCACCTGCCACCCATCAACACGGTAACTGTCCTTCATCTCGCTTCTCTTGTCCCCAAACCCCATCCAGGCAAGTGTGCCATTGCGAAGTAACAATTTTACTTAATAGTATTTGTATACCTTAAGTATCATCACTGTGTTATTTTGTTTCCTAATAAATTAGAGTTGAGTGACTATGCAGCACAGTTGATGCCTGTTGCCCAGATGTAGTTATTATTAGCACACTATTCTCACTCAGACTCACTCAGTCTGGACCTTAAACAATATGGTCGCAATAGTTACAGGAGATATTTGTTACAGTTTAGGAAAAAAATGATTTTGTATTTAATATCATGTATAGTATTACAGTCTACACAAAAACATGCCCACCAAAGTTCATTCATAGGTAATTGTGTAATTTGTGTTTTACAATTTTTGGTGGGTTTTTATATAGATATTTTACATTGTTTTAAAGAGATGTGAAGAAATTGGGGGTTTTGTGTAGACTGGAAAAGTGTTATTGTTTTTCCCATTCAAATTAGTGCTACGTAGATGCCCACTATCTGAAACTTCATTATTCAGCCAGTTTTCGGGAATTGATTAGGATCTGAGAAATGCCGGATAATTGGTACCACTGTTTGGTCAGGGGGGATACTCAATTTATATAGGAAAGAGTACTCACGGATCCTTAAAAATCGCAGTGGAGCATTATTGAGTATATTTTATTCTAGAATGTCAAGTAGGGATAGAAGATCTTATCCTTCTTACCCAATATTTCTTTCTCAGTCAACAAATAGGGATAAAATTGCTGGTCAGCACTCAGATGAAATTCAGAGATACTTTGTGTTTATGTATAATCTAATTAGTGTTTGTTTTATCTGAGTTTTCATAATGCTATTTTCTCTTTTAATTACAAACTAGCTAGGACAGCTTTATTAATCTTGGAAAGAAAAGTTTCGTTGTTGTTGTTATCTGATATGGCATGGATTAATATATCTACTTGCATGTCTGACAGAAAGAAACACAGAATTGTTTAAAATATGTAAGGGGTTATCATGATTAGTATTATTGGACTATTATCATACGCTGACACAGCTTTCTTTGAAATGCACAGAATAAGTGAACAGATCTCTTCTGTAACAGAAATTCAGCTGGGCTTTTATTTGATCATCTCATTGCCTGTAATAAACCAGGGCTTATTCAAATCCAGCGAGCTAGCTCTTCTCTTTTTAAAGCTGAATTAGGCCGCATTTAAACAGTGAGTGAAATCAGGAAGACTGCATAGATGCTGAGGCCCTGCCTCCATTGGTGGAGGAAAAACTAATGTCAATTGAGGACATAGTTGAGCACGAGCTGACTATTTTGCGTATAAGGACCCCTGTTTCCTTTTTCTGTAAAGTCAGAATTGGTATTTGCATTAGAAATCTATTCACATTTGACAGCAGTTCGGCTGAAACAGAGGAAAGAGAATTAAAATTTAAGATAATAGTTTATGTACTTGTTCATTCATTCACTTATTGTTTCAATTATTCATTCATTGTTTCTTTCAATGAATATTTGATGAACCCTACTTTATGCTGGTAATTACACTATGTATGGTGATATAAACATAAGTATGCAACAATACCTGATCTTTTAGATTTCCCAGGCTTAGGCAAGGCAACATAAGTAAAAGATCAATTATAACAAGTGCTAACATAAAGGTAAAATCAAGGTGGAAGAGTAATAGTTTATAAGAGCTTTGTTGATAAGAGTGTATCTTAAATTATCAAATTATCTAATATTAATATTAGGTGAAGATATTCTAGAGCCTATTTAAATCTCTAGCTTTGATGGATAGCCATCTCATTCTAAAAGAAGGATCCAGCAAAATGTGGAAATTTTCCTAAGAAGTAAATTCTGATCTATCTCCATGGACAAATGATGTATTGATTTAACAAAGTTCTACTTTTTTCAGGAAAAAACAACAAAGATGACTATTGCCTTGAAAATAGCAAGAGAGTTTTCCCACTCATTACACATCATCAGGTAAGAAAGAAAAATATTGTTATGAAGCATTTAGATCTGAGCAACAAATTTGCCATTGAATCAACAGCTTCAGTTTATAATTAACTAATAAAGCATACTATTCACTGACCCAAGAAGAATTTGTTGCAAAATATAGTAAATAATTTGATATTCCTAACCAATTAAGGAAATACAAAACAGTTGTACAAGACATGACAAACTGATTATATCATTTTTTATATAATCAAAGTAATAAGTAAGTTATATTTTCTGGCAGTGATTAGCTATAATAACCAATATCCTTTTAAGGCTATTCCTTCTTTATGATAATAAAATTACTTTATAAGTGTATTTGATAAATGACAGAATGAGTGAATAAGTAGGAATATACATAACATCATATATTACACTTACCCAGGTTGTTATATTTCAAGTCATTACAATATAATGTAGACTCACTTAATTGTATTCTCTAAATGGATGCAACTTATACATGAATTATTTCTCAATAAAGTTGAAAAGTAAGAAAAATGTAAAACACAATAAGGAAACAGTACAGAATTACATAATTCTTCATTAAAAAATTATATTCTGACCTGTCAAAAATCACCCAGCTCTTATATTGGTGTTATACAAGCAAAGGTTGTATGTAAGCACTCAGAGTTGGAAATTTATTTTCATTTCCTCTCATAACCTATAGCTAGGATCTGCCCATTGAATCAAAGTCTGAGGAGAGGTCAACAATAGATAAATCATTCGTCAGTTTTGGCAGATTTATCTGTAAGGTGATACAGAGAGAATTATTGGAAGGAAACAAATATTGATTGATTTGATTCCTTTAGAAAATAAAAGTGTGCATGGCTAAAAATGATTTATAGATATATGGCTAAAAATGTTGAATTAGAGACATATTTGCTACATATTTAATCCATGACAGCAATAGAAAATAAAAATGAACTAAAGATAGAAGAAGAAAACCCTAAAACTCCAAACTTAAATTATGAGGCATGACTATTAAGTACTATGACATCTGAAACAGGAGAGAGCAAGGTGAGAGAAAAACAGATTGCCCCAAGCTTAGAGGAAAACAGAAATTTCACTGAAAAATAAGTCTCACCTATACGAAAGGAGTATTCAACCAGACTTTGATTAAAACAACAAAACAAAGATCTTGAAAAGGTCATGATAGAGCTGTTTTGTTGTTGTTGTTTTGTTTTGTTTTTCTGCAGAAATTTAATTAGACCTTACAAAATGTCAGAGGTCTTCACACTGAAGATAGAACTATTATCCAAGATTGAGCCTTTGAGCTACCCAGTAGGACTCTGGGCAGCAGCTATATGAAGGTGGAAATGCAAGCTCCTTTGACATAAAGGACATTTAAACTTACCTCAATTTTTAGGGGAGGATATTCAAGACAACAAGTCCCAGTAATGACTCCATACTGTCCTGGTTACCCTCTCCTCCACTACTAGTCTTGATATGGAAACATTAATATACTCTTGTGTTTCTGTATGTACAGTGCTATGCAAAGCAGCATTTAGGAATAACTCTAAATAACCTTTTCAATGGCCCCCAACCCAGTTCATATAGAAAGTTTTAACCAATATTGAGGGTAGCCAGCTCCATTAATACATTAAAAATCAGAAGAAAAAAAAATCACCATAGTACTTAATAATAAAAACCACTTTTAAAAAGTGGGTGGATATAAAAATCCTAAAGTATTTCAAAGAAATAATAAAGTTATCTATAAAACACATGAAGAAGATATCTCAAATAGTCACAAATTACCAAAACTGGCTCAAGAGAAACAGAAACCTAAATAGCCCTATATCCACTGAATCAATTGACTTTGTTGTTAAAATTCTTCTCAAACACACAAAGAAATTCCAAGGTTAGATGGCTTCACATAGAATTGTAGGAAAGAGTTAAGGAATACATAATACCGATAATACACAAATTTCTTTTAAAAAAATAAAAGAGTAGGGAGCACTATCCAATTTATTTCATGGAGCTGCTATATCCCTGATACCACAACCAGATAAAGAAATTACAAGAAAATACTATTTAATACCAATATTTCCCATGAACATAAAATGAAAACACCTTAACAAGATATCAGCCAATGAAACTCAGAAATTTGTAGCAAAGATCATACACCATGATCAAGTTTATTTCTAGGTTTATCCCAGGAATAAAAGATTGATATAACATATGGAATTCAATGACTATAATTCAGCACAATAACAAATTAGAGAACAAAATTACATGATGATTTTAATAGTGGCAGAAAAAGCAGTTCACAAAGTACATCCGCATTTATGATAAAAACTCAGAAATCTACGTAATGGGAAGGAATTTCCTCAACATGATAAATGGCATCTATATCAAACATCATACTTAGTAGTAAAATGTTGAATGGTTTCCTGAAGTATGTGGGATAAGATAAAGATGTCTGCTCTCGTTACTTCTATTAAATATTTTAATGGAGCGCCTAGCAAGTGACAAAGACAAGAAAAATAAATAAAAACATAAAGAACATAAAGGAATGACTAAAACCATCTTTATTTTCAGATAGAATGACTATGTACCTGAAAAATACTAAGTAATATTTAAGAAATATATTAGAACTAATGTATTATAAAATATAAGGTGAGTATACAAAAATCAATTCTATTTCTATATTCCAGCAATAAATAATTGCAAAAAGAAAATTGAATAAAGCCTATTTACAATATAAATTTTTAAAAAATCATTATTTAGAGATTAAAATATTGGTAAGGCCTTTACACCAAGAACTTCAAAATAGTGCCAAAACTGAAGAAGATATAATATATTAAGAGATTCTATATTATGTTTATAGACTAGAAGACACAATATTATTAAGGTATAAATTCTTAAAGTTTGATCTAGAGATTCAAACTCAATCCAATAACAATCTCAGATTTTTTCCCAATAAACTGAAAAATTAATTTCAAAGTCAAGACACTAAGACATTCCAAACAATCATGAAAAAAAAACAAGAAGTTGGACAATTAATGTTGAAAGCATAGCTACAGAGGTTAATGAAAGAGAAAAGATTAACATCTATACCCCCAAAATATATGGCAAATGATTTTTTTAAAGGGAAAGGGAAATCTCCTTTATAAATGGTGCTGGAAAAACTGAATATCCATATTAAAAAAAAAAAAAAAAAAAAAAAAGAACTTCAACCCCTACCTCACACCATGCACATGCACACACACACACAAAATTTGAGATAGACCTTCAACCTGAATATAAAGCTAAAATGGTTTGCTATAAGAAAACATGGGAACATTACTTCATGACCATATAGTAAACAAGTTTCAGAGAAAACCCAGAAAGGGCGAACTGTAAAAGAAAAATTTATAAATTGGACATCATTACATCATCAGAATTAAAAATTTTCCCTCATCAAGAAAATAAATTGGCAAGTCACAACCTCATAATAATATATATTACAACCTCATATAATATATATATTACAACCTCATAATATGTGCCAACCCAATAAAATCAGCTAACCATTTGAAGAGACTCTTTACAAAAGAAGATATGACAATTGTTAATAAGCACATAAAATAGTATTCAGTAATATTATATATTCAGTAATATTACAATCTTAATGAGTATTCACCTTAGAATGACAAAAATGAAAAAAGGTCACCAACACCAAATGTTGTCAAAGATGTAATATAACTGGGCTCCTTGCAGTTTTGGTGGGAGTGCAAAATGGTACCCACACTTTCTTATGATTTTTTTCAATAGTTGGACATGTATATACCTATGGTCCACCAATTTCTCTCCTACATATTTATTCAAGAGAAATGGATACATATGCCCCCAAATTAATACATATGCATTGTATAAGAATGTTTATAACAACTATATTCATAATTAGCAAAAACTGGGAACAGAGCGTATCTTTAAACAGGTGTTAGTTACAATGGAAAACTAAATAGCAATAAAAAAGATTAAACTACCATACTTTAATAAGCATGGGTGTTATTAAAATATCATGCTAAGTGAAAGAAGCTGCATACACATATGCCAAAGAAGAATAAACTTAGGATGGTATTTACATGAAATTCTAGAATAGGAAAAATAACCATTAGTGATAGAAATAAGATTGGTAATAATCTCAGATGTGTATGTGTGTATGTGGAGGAGGAATATATTGAGGGGAAAAGGAGCAAGATAAATTTCTGGGATATTCTGTGACTTGACATGTATTTTAGTTTCCTTGGCTGCTCAAGCAAAAAATACCTTGAAATGGGTCAGGTTAAACAATAGGAATTTATTAGCTCAAAATTCTGAGACTGGGAAAATGTCCAAACCGAGATATCATAAAGGCAATGTTTTCTCCTAGAAGACCATGGCATTCTGGGGCTGGCTGCTGGCAGTCCTTGCTCCTTAGTATAAAGGCCTCTAGTAATAGGGTTAAGATTAATCCTGATTGAGGTGGGGCACACCTTAACTGAAGCAACAACCTCTTCAAAAGGTCCAACTCCCAAAGGGTTCACACACACGGGAATTGGTTAAATTTAAGAACATGTTTTACTGGGGTACATACAGCTTCAAACCACGTCAATATGCATTCATAAAACTGATTGAACTATACACTTAAGGACTGAGCATTTCACTCTATGTAAATTTTTTTAAAAGATGGAGATAAATAGGCAGTAGAGCCAGTTCAGAAAGAAATATAAGGAAAAATAATAAAATTGAAAACCACAAAACATGGAGAACAAAAAAGTAAACCCAACCACACTCAAAATCAGAAACATGGTGAAGCGGTTTGAGGAAATTTTAAAAATCAATAAAAATAATATTCAAATAATTATTCAAAAAATTTTCCTAAATAAAAAAATACCCACTCATCTCCTCACATCTGTTCACTGATAGGCTACATTGCTCCAGGAAAATTCAGCAGCCTGATCAAACCGTATTCCCTAGTTTCAAAGTTATATGAAGTGCCATATGTGCATGTAAGAAAGAAAAGGCAAGGGGGTTACAAGGAACAGCCCATGGCATCATATTTCTCCCCAGTAACCCACAAAGTTAGAAATTCTGATATAAAGACTGTGTGGTCCAAGTATTTATATAAAGCAATGGCCCTTAAGGTTAAAAAGCCAAATTCCTATATTCTCAAGCAAGCCACAAAATTTCTTACTAAAAATACTATAGCAAAAGATCCCGCCAAACTATATCCCTAAAATTATCTTATCTTTGGTCCAATCAAAAAAAAAAAAAAATCAGGCCTGCACAGAATAATTTACTATATGTAATATTTTTAAAAATTTTATTCTGAAGAATATCATTTGACTTTAAAACTACATTGCTATTCTTTCTCCATTATGACTGCTGAGTCAGATGCCCTAGATCTAATACCAAATTTAAAGCATTTTACCATCTCCCTCTTACCTTGCCAGCCACCCTGCCCTAGCACCCAAAATTTAAAATTATAAATCTATTTGAAATCACTCTTTTTTGGCCACTAATTCTTTCATTGAAATGAATATGATGCCGCTAATATCTTAAGAAGTTTATAAACCTCAACATCTCATTTTAAAATAAGAGAAAAAAATGTTTAATCGTATTCATATCTCATAAAACCAAATCCCATATTCTTTCTTTTTTTTACCTTTAGGATTGGTATTCTACCTTCTTTGCTTTTGCTAAAAAGTATTACAATATTATTGTTAACTAGTCTATCAGTTACATTAGTTATATTTTCCCCATGTACCATATTCTTAACACCATGTAGTAGAACATTCCTGCATTTATATTATTAACCACAATCCTTATCTACTGCCAAAATCATAGTTATACATTCCCTATATGATCCTCCAGCTATCTTCCAACTAACATTAACCTCCCTAGATGACCCACTTCAGCCACTATCACAACCATAAAACAACAGTTTATGTTACACTCATTATAATGTTACTATCAATTTCATCCATAACCACATATTTAAAATTGCTTATTAAACATTCTACATACCTCCAGCATCAGCTCCCACTTCTCAACCCACATTCTGTCTCCCACCAACCTTTACTCTGTAGTCCAACTCCATAAGTCTACTCATCATATTTCATTCATATCAGTGAGACCATATACAATATTTGTCCTTTTGTGTTTGGCTTATTTCATTCAACATAATATCCTCCATATTGTCATGTGCTTTCCCAATTCATTTCTTCTTGCGGCTGAATACTATTCCATCATTAAGTCTATATCACATTTTGTTTATCCATTTATCACTTGAGAGACAGTTGGGTTGTTTCCATCTTTTAGCAATTGTGAATAATGCCACTATGAACATCAGTGTGCAAATAACTTTTCGTTTCCTTGCTTTCAGTTCTTCTGAATATATTCCTAGTAGGAGGATTGCCAAATCAAGTGGCTGTTCTATATTTAGCTTCCTGAGGAACCACCCATCTTCCACAGAGGCTGCACCAGTGGCTGCACCAGTTTACACTCCTACCAACAGTGAAGGGGTGTTCCTGTTTCTCCACATCCTCTCCAATACTTGTAGTTTTCTGTTTTTTTAAATAATAGCCATTCTATATGGTGTGAAATAATATAACCTTATGGTTTTGACCTGCATTTCCCTAATAGCTAGTGATGTTGAGCATCTTTTCATGTGCCTTTTAGGCAATTGTATTTCCTCTTTGGAAAAATGTCTATTCAAGTCTTTTGCCCATTTTTAAATTGGGTTGCTTGTCATTTTGTCATTAAGTTGTGTGATCTCTTTATATAACATGGAAATCAAGCCCTTGCCATATATGTGGTTTCCGAAGATTTTTTTCCATTGAGTTGGTTGTCTTTTCAACTTCTTAACAAAATCGTTTGAAACACAAAAGTGTTTACTTTTTAGGAAGTCCTATTTATCTATTTTTTTTCTTTTATTGCTTGTGCTTTGGGTGTAAGGTCCAAGAAATCACCACCTACCACAACAAGATCTTAAAGATGTTTCCTTGCATTTTCTTCTAGGAGTTTTATAGTTCTCGTTTTCACATTTAGGTCCTTAATGCATTTTGAATTAATTTTTGTCTAAGGTGTAAGATAGTGAGACATGTGAGATTTTTAAATCAATACTTTCAATAGAATCCACTATGTGCACTGGCCCTTCCTTCACCCTGCCTTAAAGGAACTGTATCACTCATGAAACATTGTTAATAACCATCATATAAAGAAATGCAATTTCTTGTATATCCACTTTTGATCATTTTTATAAAATTAAGTATTCATTTTTACAGTTTTTAATGGTAAATATCTGCTATACATTTCACATGTGTCCTGCTTTGGGGAGAGTTATCATCTTTATAATAGCTCACAGTATTACAGTAATTATTCTGAAGATATTAAAGCAGCAACAAGGGTGAGGGGGAAATGCAGAAATAAGAGAAAATTTTCTCTTCAGAAACATGAGTATTTTCTCTTACTGAGATTTATGGCAATTTTAAGGGCAGTGGTACACCTTACACAATTTAATTCAATTCATTCATGAGGACACAGGAATTGCAATGGGTTATCCAGTGACATGCAAACCCTAATAGCCATTTTGTTATTACAGCGTGGTCTCCTGCATTTCAGTTTGGTTCTTTGAATATTATATCAACAAGAAATTCTTTGAGAGAAGATAAAACATTAGGGCAAAACTAAGGAATTTTTTTCGTAAAGGCACTCTAGGGAAAAATATCCTAGGATTAACAGCTCTACTCATGCCTGTCAATTTAAGTATTAGTTTGAAGGATCCAAGGCACATTGTTATCCAATCAATAATTGGCAACAGTCATAGTCATAGTAATAATATTTATACTTAATATTTAAAATGTGTTTCTTACGGAATGATAGTTACCAACAAGCACAGATATATTCTTGATTAGAGAAGTATATTTGAGTAATGGAACAATGAAAAGAAAACTATTTTTTTATAATTTATAATATAAAATATAAAAATTTATAAAAATATAATTTATAGCATTTGTAGAAATAAAATAATTTTTCAAGTTGGATCTTCAATTTTCTGATGTATTAATTTGCAGCAACTTGCATTTATGATAAGATTTAGCAATAGGCCTCTATGACTCTTTGTCCCTGCTCTTTCACTCAATTCCTTTTATTCAATAGAAGAATCGGGCACATGATTTCAAAGGTTACTTTTCCACAGATAATCCTGCCATTATTCTGGGTAATTTTAATGCCCATATAAATGAATTCTCCAAAACACTGAACACAGTTCCTTGACAGAATCAAATCTAATGACCTTCACATGTTCATTTCATCAAATTGCTCTTATCACCAAGCCAAGAATCTTGTCTGATGTCGTTTCATCCTTGAAAGTTTGAAAGCAATATGTGTGTGTGTGTCCTTGTGTGTGTATAAAAATAAATTATGTTTTAATGCAGGAAAATGAGAAAATCCAGATGTTTGAAAATAATAATTTTAATTCTGGATTGCAGGACTAAGTACTTCCATGATGGGTAGGGTAAGCTGATGGGTGGGTGAATGTGTGGACGGACTGATGGAGAAATAGAGAGAGAGAGAGAGAGAGAGAGAGAGAGAGAGAGAGAGAGAGAGAGAGAGAGAGAGAGAAAGGTGTACCTTGCAGTCTTTAGTGCCCTTATGTGCTCTTCCTCCCCTGAATGTTTATAGCTTGATTATGTATGTGTACTATTTTGACAAACAGACTGCCATTATCTAGCTAATATGCTGCTTTAGTACCCTAGCTGCTAAAACAAACACCAAACAATGGGTTGGCTTACCGACAGGAATTTATTTGCTCAAGGTTTCAGAGGCTAGCAGGCTTGCTTCCTCCCAGAGTTGGTATCTTCTGGCTGCCCCGCAAGCTTTAGGGTTCTTTGGCATTTCCATCACAAGGTGATGCACATGGCAAGGGTCTCCTTTCTCTTCCAGCTTCTTTCCAGCTTCCTGTTGCTCCCATGGCTTCTCCCATGTCCAATTTCCTTTGCTTACAAGCACTTCAGCCATATTGGACTAATGCTCATTGTTCAGGCACTCCTTAACTGATAGCATCCGTCCACAAAGGGTCCTGTTTACAAACACGGTCACACCCTCAGGGGTTGGGACTTGAACATGCCTTTTTGCAGGGACATGATTCAAGCCCCAACATATGAATATTTGTATACTTTTAAATAACTATATTGGCAACTTTTTTCTTATAAAATATTATTTTAATGGCTGCATAATTAAATATTTTACTACCACTGGGTGTTTAAGATGTTTTAAGTTTTAAGTACCATAAAAACACTTGTCAGGAATTTTTATAAAATATTTTGGCACATTTCTGATTTTTCTTAGGATGCATTTCAAAAAGTGGAATTACTTTGTCAAAAAATAGAAAATGTACCATGTTTGTACATATTTGCAAATGCATTCCAAAAATGTTACAAATTACACAGACACTAGCAGTGGAGACCACATTTTAGCACACTTAAGTCTTCATTAATTTGGAAAGTAAAAAGCTATCTCAAATGTACTTTATTTTGCATGTATTACTATTAGTGAGGATAGAAATTTAAATATATACACTGAGACCTGCATGCATATACACCCTCTGTCTATCTATCTATCTGTCATATCTATCTATCTATCTATCTATCTATCTATCTATCTATCTATCTAT
>JAKSZT010054215.1:13443531-13462081 GCA_026826555.1 Tolypeutes matacus | reverse complement strand
TACTATACTATACTATACTATACTATACTATACTATACTATACTATAATAATTAGGTGAAGAATGTGCCATTCAGCAACCTGAGGCCACCTCTTTCACTCAAATGAGCTTGAGCACAAACTCCGAAGAGAAAATACTCACCTGAGCCATACACCATTCACCATGGGAAGGAAGACCCAGCATATTACCTTCATTATTTCTCATTCTAGCTGATCTGCAAAGCCATGTCACTAATAACTATGCCGTAAGTTATCACTGTAACTTATGTATAATGTAAAAACTTGTTCATCTATCTGAAAAACATTTCTAGACCCCTTGCTGATGTTCATTATTAACTCTGTCCAATTTAAACATCTCAAGGAGATATTGGGTTATGGAAACAAAACAAAACAAAAATCACTTTAACTGGTTCTTCTAGTAAGCAATGGCATTCTATTTGATTATTTTCCTTTGGGATTATTGGTTCCAAATTGGCAGATTCATTTTTTTCTGATGAAATTGTAAATTTTTATAATATTTAAGAGTACTTTATCGGTTTCCCCTCTAAACATATTTTAATAGGTTCTTTCTAAAATTTTTATTGTATTGCATATACGTAACTCCAAATTTCCCATTTAATCTCTTCCAAGTGAATAGTTCAATGATATTGTTGTGGCCAGCGGAAAGAAACCCAAGTGGCACTTTTGGGGGTATGGATGAACGAAGTTTTATTACACATGGGCCCAGAGGAGAATTCAGTCTCCAAATTCTGAGCCCTGTTTTCTAATTTTCATAAGTTTATATAGGAACACTAAGCAGGCAAATTCCTGAGCAAGCAGGCAGGCAAGTTACAAAAGCAGAGGAGCAAGGTTAGCTTATCTTCCTAAAAGCACAGGGCCTTTAGGGAGGAAAAGAGTCATAATCTGTTTAGAGTTATAAATTTCAATTCAAAGGGGCAGGCAGGAAGTGCCTTCCTGATGTGGATTCCATGGAGAAAAAGGGAGGGGAGAAAGGGACCTAGGGGAGTTTATTTTCCTAAAGCTGTGGGTTTCTGCCGAGGGGGGGTTAGGGTGGAACACTTTCCTTATCAATATTAATTGCATTTGTAATATTGTGCTACTGTCACCATCATCCATTACCTAAAGTAGAAACCAATGAGGAGTAAGAAACTCAGTAGGAAATAAAATTGATTGGAAGCATATGTGAACAGCAAAACCTAAAAAACTTATGATACTTATGATACTGTCACTGGAAGTGGTTCCAATGGCCACTTTGTCTCCGTCAAAGCTGGAAATCCTGCCTTGCTGTGGTTTAGAAAATAGCTGATGAAATCCTTGAAATCAAATTAAGCAAAGCAGAATTAGAGCAGTGACAAGAGTGTATAGGGATGGGAGATATTATAAACTATAATCAAGAGCCTATTTGACAATGGCTAGCCCTCCTACAAGCTCTGGGTTTGCAATTCATGAGCACATTTTTCTTTTGTACTGATATCTTAGGAAGCCCATTCTCTTGTTAGAGACTGCTTCATTGAAAAGGAATAATGTTGGTTCTCTTATTTCCTAAGCACTTGTTAACCTGATACAATTTTTCATCTATGTCTGCAAACCCTCCAAGGTTTGATCATTAGCCAGGTATTTTGCTACAGCATACTTTCAATCTCTTTTCTGAACTCATGCCTGGCAAAGTTTAGTTTAGAACAAAACCTTAAACAATTAGTGTATTATTTTAAATATCTAAAAATGATTTTTCATCTATTGTGATTAATATAATGCTGTATCAAACTGAAAATAAAATTAATGTATGGTAAGACAGAAGTAATTTTTTTATTTCTAAAAAGTCTTAAATTGTTGATACCATAGCTCATAATTCACAAAGTAGGAAAATTTGATATTATATTTTATTTCTTTATCCTGGTTATTATATATTATGTAACACTAAGATTAGATGGCTTTATGGATGTTGACCAATGCACATCTGCATCTCCTCATGGAATTTCTTCTGCAACCTACTTACATGTATTATATAAATGAGTTATGACATGTTTTTGGATTATTGTGGATAAGATAACTGTTATTCAGATTTCCTCTTATTTTTTTATATTTAACTAAATAAAAAATAGGTCTTCTCAACTCAAGTATTTTCAATTTAACCAATATTTTCTTCTGGATCTTTTAAAATTTATTTTAAATTTTTTTTCTTCTTCTGAATCTTTTAGACATCATTTTTTACATTTTGATCTCTAATGCACTTGAAACTAATTATGGCATCATGTGTGGATTGTATTTAACTTTGACTTTTTCCAAATGATTTTCCATCTGTGCCACTTTAGTTTATCAAAAGCTCATTTTACATGTTCCTGATTATAAATATCATGGTCTAAGTTCCTGTATATGTGGGCATTTTTATCAGAATTGTTTATTCTATTTTCTGTTTATTCATGAATCAATACCATGCCATTTTAATTGCTGCTTTATAACAGTTTTTAATTATCTGATGGTCTAGAATCACATAACTCCCCTGGATTTAGAGTGTTTCTAGGAATTCTTCCTCAATAATATTTTTTATTTAAACTTTAGAAACTTCTTGTCTCATTCCAGAGAAGGAAAATCAGATGACATTTTTATTTAAATAATGTTTAAGTATATGCACTAACTTGGGGACACTTTTAAGATGCTGAGTTTCTCTCTTCAAGAGTATGACATAACTTCCCATTTGTTCAAGTTTTCATTTGCACCCTTCAACAGTGCTTTGTGATATCTTATTATATTTTGGACATTTCTTCTTAAGGCAAGTGGTATTTTATGTATTCTGTCTTCTGTCAGGATATATGAAGTCTATTTCTGATATTAGTACTAAATCTTGCTATTTAAGAAGTTTTTTCTTCCTTACAGTTTTTCATTTGCTCATCATATACTCTTCCATTTGCTTTTCAATTTCTTATCTAATAATGTAAACAGATACTTCCAATTAAATGTTAAACAGTAGAGAAGATTGTGAGTATAGCTACTTGTTCCTAACCTTACAAAAATGTGTTTTCCTTTTCCCCAAGAAGAAAGATGCTGGATTTTTGATGTTTATGTTTATTAACATTTATAAAAACACACTAAATATCCATCCATATTTTCTTATAATATTCATTGTTTTTCATCATATATAGTGATACTTTTCCCCTTGGAAAAAAGGAAATGATGAATTATATTGATAGTTTGCCAACTTTGCTTTTTTGCAATTAATTCCCTGGATTATGGTGTATTTTTCTTTGTCTATGTTGTTAGAGTCTGTTTGCTAGTATTTTCTTAGGATTGCTACATCAATATTTATAAGTGAGTATGTTTGATGTTGCCTTAATGTATATTAGAGTGAATAGTTGGAATTTTCTCTTTGTGTCAAACTTTAAATGTTTTTTTATCTATGTCATATTTACTCTTTAAAAATAATAGAATAACTTAAATAATTTTAAAATCATCTGCTTTTTAAAATTTGGGGAAAATTTCCCTGTGGAACTGAGTCTGGTATTTGGGCACATATTAGCAAACTTGCTCTATTCTGTCAATGGAAATTCATCTGTTTAGACTTTTCAATTTCTTTAGGATCAGTTTCCGTAAGTTATATTTTAAACAGATTTTCATATGCATTTTTATGTACTTTTGCAAAGTTGAAATTGTTTCAAAATTTCCTCTGTTTTGATGGTTTTCTCTCCATTGCTATTTCATATTTTGTGTGTTTGTACTTTCTTCTATGTCTTCTGATATGATCATCTAGAAATATATCCATTTTACTAAGTTTTCCCTAGAGGCTACCTTTTTCATTTACGTATATGGTCTACAAGTTTCCTGTTTTCTAACTGATTATTTACAATTTCTATCTATGTTTTTTCTTTGCTTTCTAACAGCTTTCTTAGTCATCTTCTTACTTCAGAAGCATAATTCATGTATTCTCATAAAAGTGTTTACAACCATTAATATATTTGTTACTTCTGTAATGACATAGTATTTCAAACCATTTATTTCTGAGTATTGTTTTTAGCTATATCTATAGGTTCTTATAGATATTTTCATTATTATTATTTTCTAGAAATTATGCTATTCAGTTTGTATTTCCCCATGGACCCAAGGCTTCTCTGCTTTGTTTTGGTTTTGTTTGTTTTATGGAGAGTTCTTAAATTTAAAAATTGAAATTATCCTTTGTTTCTAACTTTATGCTTTAATTTCAAGATAATGTGGTTTCCGTGGTTTTTATTTTGTGGGATTTATTGGGAATTTTTTGGTAGACAAATATATAATTCATTTTCATGAATCATCCATGGGCACTTGAAAAAATACATTTTATTCCACATTTTTATTTATTGTTTTTGGAAACCTTGTTGTTGAGAAAATGTAGCACAGTACGGGAAATACAAAGATAGAGCTTAATAAATTATAACACCTATGAATTTACCACCCAATACATGAAATAAATGCTTTTCTGGCATGCGTCTTCTCTATCATTCCATGATTATATTTAGTTGATACCGGACTTTTCGTTTGAAAAAAATAGTAGAAATAATTTTGCACACTTTAAGGTAATATTTTTATCCAGCAATGATTTGATTTGTCTCAGGTGGGGCCCCAAAATCAAGAATGATATGAGTCCAATGTCCAGGATTGAGATTTTTATGGGCAGTTTGGAATCAGTTCCTGTGACGATGGCTGGGTATTTCAGGGTTAGCAGCCATCTAGGGTGCAGCCTCTCAGGGTCCAAACATCAAGCTCAAGGAGGTTATGTTGGCACCAAATGTGATGGGCTCTAGATTTTTCAACTTTTGTCCTTCTAGGGCAGGGTTTATCAACCTAAATGGACATTTAGGGTCTGCAAAATTCTTTGGGGGAGCTGCACTGTTCACTGTGGGATGTTTTGCAGATCCCTGTCTTCTCTCCACCAGACACCAGTAGCACCCCAGTGTGACAACCAAGCAGACATTGCCAAGTATCCCATAGGGGGGCTAGCAATATCACCCCTGGTTGAGAACACTGTTCTATGTCCAAAGTATTTAAAGCCTGGCCCAATTTGGCAAAGAAGGTCCCCATTATCAGTCTCATTGCTCTTTATTACTATCTTCTCCTGGATTGTGTCCAATATTTATTAACAACTTGATCAGCATTCTAATGTCTTCATTATTTAAAAATAATTTGTTCAATTTATTTATATTCCCTCAGGCATTATTGGTCAGTTATTGAACTGCCTCAGCTGAGCAGTCAACCTTTATCTACAGGTCCTGAGATGGCTTCTTAAATCTTTCTTCTCTCCAGAGTCTACTCTTAAATCTGCCTTTCCTTCCTATCAAGTCTCAGTCAATATCACTATGTGTAGCCTTGATATATTTGAATGGAACCTTATCATACTACGGGACCTACTTCACAGTAAATGAAATACTGGAGTAGGTCTATGACAATGGAATTCACTGGATGCCTCACCTCCTGCATCATCTAAAAACTGCCAGGCTGATCAAGCATTAGAATGGGCTTTGGAAGACATGGCAATAGTGCCACTTCAGATGTAGTACCCTGTAAGGATGCGATGCTTTTCTCCAGGATGCCTTAGACACACCAGCTGCTTTGTCAACAACTGGAAGAATATATAGGCCAAGAAACCAAGGGGTATAAACAGGAGTGGTACCGCTTATAGTCACTCCCAGTGAACCGCTAGGGGATTCTATGCTTCTTGTCCATGTTTCTGGACACACTAAGTAATGAGGTCCTAGTTCCTTAAGAGGGCCCACTCTTGCCAGGGGATCTAGCAAGACTCCCATTAGAATAAAAGCATCATTTGATACCAGAGCACTTTACATTCATAGTGTTCAGAGACCAGAAGCCATGAAGAGGATTTGCCATCTTAGCAGGGATAATTGACATTGATCATCAGGAGGAGATAAGGTTTCTCTTACATCCTGAATCTGTGAAGAACATAAGGGAACTACTAGACTCTTTCTAGCTCCTCCCCTGCCCAGTGGTGACTGTGATTAGATATAATCCTGATCTAAGAATAGTATGCTTGCCAGGGATTCAGAGCTCTAAAGAGTGAAGTTTTGAATCACACCATTAGGTAAGTCATTGAAACCTTAGTACCCTTGCTGTGCCAATTAGTGGCTGAATTTGACTAAGGAGAGGAGAGCCTCAAATGCTGAGATAAAACCCCAAAAGCTCTTCAGCTGGAGACTCTCAGCTAACTGCATCCATCACAGCTGACTGGCAAATTCATTCTTGAAGAGAAATCCTTACTGCTACAGTTCACCCCTTGCACTGCATGGATCACTTTTCCATACACAATCAAGGAGGAGCTCCTTCACGATTCCAGAGGACCTCTCTTCTTTAGAGGAAACTTGGAATGCATTGAAGCCTACTACAATTCCTGTTGCTGCAGTTTGTCTCTGGACCTCAACTCATCCTTTCTCTCTTCTATTTTCACCCTAAATTCCTCTACGTCGGCTATTGCTGCAGCTACAATTCGTCTGGACTTATGCAACTCATATTCATCACCTCACTCTTCCAGTACAGAATCTAGATTCCACTGAAGTCATTCAGCTATCCCAAAAGAAGCAAGTAGCATAATATGCTTTGTATTCCCCTTTTCTGCTTCCTCTCCTCCTCCATACTCTGCATGATATTACTACTTTTTTCTGGTCCTTTTTTTTTTTTCAGATAATAACATAGTTGAGTGGTTTATTTAATCAGTCACTTTCTATCTACATTATTCCATCCTTGAGAGTTCAATTTTGCCTTTACTGGACTGCTTCATTGATGCATCTGCTTCAGATGGTCTTCCTGTTAGAAACCCTTTAGGCTTTGTATGCTTTACTGTAAACTTTACTGTACCCTCTCCTTTAAATGTTATAGTGACGGCTATATGGTTATAGTAATGGCTAAATTACATGATCAAATTCATTTTCTTCAATACTTTGAAAATAGACATCACTATCTTCATGTAACCAAGTTTAAAGTCCTCTGTACATCTGACTGTTTCCTTTGTGTATTTTCTTTTCTCCTTCAGAGTCTTTTGAATTTTCTCTTTGTCATTGATACCCTGTATATTTTTTCCTATCATATTTCTATTCATTTTTTACTCTCCTGTTTAGAATTTAGTCTGACATCTTAATCTTACATCATCTCTAGTTAATTCTTCTTTAAGACATCTTGACTCTGCTTAACAGTTCCAATATTACCCTTTGAGTTTACAACTCTCCAAGGACATCTAATATCCTCATGATGAATTATTAGTTTTTCCCTGATTCTTTGATTCTGCTTTATCTGCTTGCTGACTCTTTCCCATAGTAGCTCCTTCCTTGTTCTTTTTCTATTTCTTTCAGCACATACTCTGAAAGTGTGTGCTGAAAGCAGGCATCAGCTCTCAGGCTAACCTTTTGGGAATAGGTAGTTGTCTGTTGGACCTCCAGTTGGAAAATACCTAGTGTTGGATTCTATCCCCTAATATCAGACATTATTGCCTCTCTGGAAACATTTCTGATCTTTTCCCCTGAGAACTGCCTCCTGCCAAGAGCTATCTCTCCTCTCTCTCTTTTCACATACTCTTCTGTGTATAAGGGGTTTTGAGAAGAAGGGATGGTCATGGGACAGAAGATCACTTGCATCTGCTTCATACACTCCCAACCTGGGATGTCATTTTCTGACCGATCTGGCAAGGGCAAGGTAGATGAGAGAGAGAAAGAAAGAATACCTAAGAATCATTCCACAACCAATCTTCATCCACAGAATTAGGTCCATCTAACTATATCTGCCCACTCAGGAGTCTCTCACAGGCTTAGGTTTGTTTCTCAGATATGCATAAAACTCCCTTTCATGTCTGATATATCTCAAGAGTTGCATTTAGGAAAGAAACTGCATCTTCTCATGACTATTCCTATTAAATGTGTGTTTGGTGGCCCACTTTACACAGTCCGGTTGAGATTGGTCTGCCCCTTTCTGACCACACATTTATATCATTGCTTAATATGTGGATAGAAATAAATAAATGCATGGAGGCGGTGAATCAAAAATGATCTCTACAATACTCCTCTGTTCTGAGGTGCTCAAGTTAAGTTGACCACAAGAGAATGCATTTTGTCTTTTAACATGAGAAAAAAGTACCCAACTCCATCTCTCTTATGTGCTTATACACAGGATCTTTGTGACATCTCTTTTCCCTGGTGCATGGGGTTTGCATTTTGTTTCAATTGATTGGCTTCTAAAATCAAACTGTTAGATATGTTGTTTATTCATATACCCGAATACTTACATTTTAATTATTTTTATGTAGGTAAAATTTATCTATGGCATGAGCAAATAACATGCAATTAAGAGTCACAATTTGTATTTTATTGAATGGCCCATTTATTTTTTATTAGAACTGAAACATATTTCTAGTACATATTTGGCCCCTAAATATATAATACTGATTACATTTTCTTTCTGATGATCATTATTGGGGATAAATGGTAATGGGTATGGTTCTAAATGTGAAGTGGGGCATGTATATTCTCAGTAAAACTAAATATATTAATCACTTTATTTCCAGTTGGGTTTTTTTTTTTTTTTTTGAGTTATATGATTATGAATAAACAGAATAGAAAGGCACACACATGAAATATTGAAAGCCAAATATCATGGAATTTATTTCCTTTCCTGTGATAAATCTGTAGCTCGTACATATAAAAACTGAAATTCTTGATTTATACTGTAAGGCAAAGAAAAAACATTTTTATTTGTAATTGTTATAAGTATAGTGAAACAGAAATACACTAAACATAAAGAAAAATATACTTACTAGGCCCCAAGTATAGAAATAGTAATATTGTCAAAATAAAATATTATAATGAAGAAAATCTTGGAATAGTAAATAAGTAGAATGAGAACAGCATGAATAATTCAACAAATGATAATTTTGGTTATTCTGAAGGGAAATTACTAGTAAAGGTTGAAACTTCATCCTTAATTCATTTTCCTTTTCCTCAATCATTTTATAAGACAGTATTTTGTAGATCAATTTATTTTCTACTATAAACTAGCAATGTAGTTTTCTACTCAATAACAAAAGTTTTGATATTAACATGCAAGCTTTTTAAACAAACTTAAGAATGTAAAATTTAAATTAAATATACTTTTAAGTATTTTATAGACAAAATTCTAGGAGTCTCGTTCAACAGCATGGATTTCACAGTCAAGAACTTGATGTATTGAGGACCCATAAGAATAAAGCTGCAAATCTGTACCATCACTTCTCTGAGCTTATGCTGGGTTTTGAGGCACTCACTGTATTTTTAGACTAGTGCAGTGTTACCTTCAGAATCTGATTGGACAGGAGACTTTATTTATTGGGTTCCCAAAGAAGATTCTTAAATTGAATAGCAATGGAATTGCAGCCTTACTCACCTGACATAATACACTATTGCACACATATATTCAGAAGATTCCTGAGTTAGAGTGAGGATTTTGTGTAGCATGTCTTTCCTTCTTATTGCTTTGTGTTTTAGTGGATATTTCATTTTCATTTCTGAGTGTCACTCTTTCAGTTAGGGAATGTCCACTTTTCTACTCCAAGTGATTGCTGTGAGAGTTACTCTCAAAACCCTATCCAAACAATTTAGAGTTAGATTTCAAGAATATTGTCAATCCTTAGAAATAAAATATTTAGGAGGAATACTTAGATGGAAAGAGGTGGATCTGAATTATTATTTGAATTATTATAGTGACTCCCTCTTGATGAATGTGTTTTTGAGATTACTGAAGCCACTATTCTGTCTTTCTGTATTGACCAAATGAGATCAGCTTTGTCATAGATTAACTAATTTAACTAACCAAAGGATACTCTAGAGAACACTTTTTTAAAACTAATATAAGTCAAAGGTTAATGGTTCTTGGCCAAAAAAATTATAATAATGAATTATATCAGGGAAAATGCTAGAGTAGATAGTACAAGGGTCTGTACCTCCACAGAAACACTGAAAAATTGAGCAAAAACTGTCAGAATCAACTTTGTTAGAACTCTAGAAAATAATCAGAAGTTTAAAGCAACCACATGAAATATGAATCAAGAAAAAGGTGACTTATATAGGGTAGGAGAGCTTTGTGAAGTTTTTACTTGTGCTTGCCCATGCCCCTTCCCCCAACACACACCGTCCTGGCTCAGCAGTGGTCTTAAAGATGGCAACCTGCATACCCATCATGAGACTCTTGTCCCTGGTTCCAGAGGGAGCAGAGCCAATCTTATTCTTAAAGAATTGTGTTTGTCATTTGACCTGTATGGGGCTACCTGAAGGAGTGGCACAATGTGCTTGCTTTGTTTTACCTAATTGGGACTCTCCTGGGTAGAAAAGTGGCTCTGTAGAGGGCATTTCTTAGAACTGTTGAGTGGTAAGTGAAAATACTGCTGCTGTCTGGGGTAAAGGAATCCAGTTGAAGCAAACAATAGATGCACTAAAAAAGGGAGGAAAAGGTGGGGAAAGATTTTCTTAGTGAAATTAGGGTATTAAAAACCTATGCTGTATACTGGGGAATTTATAAATATTATGCATGCTCATGTCACTACACATGCTAGAAAAGACCTGAGACGGCTCTAAGCTTTAAGTCTGTATGATTTTTAAGCTCAGGACATGTAGGAAATGAAGGCTAAGGCAGAGTTTTAAACAGCCTAATTAAATTTCAAACGAGTGCTTCAACAAAAAGCCTATCTGTAAAGACTGAGCGAATGTTTTTTGTTTTGTGTATTTTTGTATTCTTTCTTTATTTCTTTTTCTTTTCTTTTCTTTTCTTTTTTTTTTTTTTTTTGGCTCCAGGTATTCAAGGACATTTCGGCTCAAATGATAATTGACCACAAGCTAAATAATTGAGACTCAGAGACCACACATGGCACAGAACACACTCAATACAAAAATAGTTCACAAAATTCATTAAATACACAAATCACTAATTCCACAGCAAATAACAAAAACAAACCCTAAGAAAGGGAAACAATCTGATTTCTAGAGCTACACATTATAATACTAAAAATATCCAGTTTCAAACAAAAAATTATGAAGAATGAAAAGAAACAAGAAAGTATGTCCCATTCCCAGGATAAATTAACAGATAATGTACAAAGGAAGTACAGACATTGGACTTACTGGACAAAAACTTTTTTTCCACCAGGAGGTCCTGGGGATCGAACCCAGGTCTCTCCATATGGAAAATGGATGCCCAACCATTTGAGCTATATCCATCCCCTTGGGTAATAACTTTAAGTTAATTGTCTTAAATATATTTAATGAGCTAAAATAAGCTGTGAAAAAAAGCTAACAAACCCAGGAGTGAGCAAAGTGCTAATACATGCTACATATGGGTAGATCTTAAAAACATTATTCTGAGTTAAAGAAGCCAAACACAAAAAGGCATATATTGCATGATTTCCATTTATATTAAATATCCAAAATAGATAAATCCATAAGTACAGAAATCATAATTGGAGGTTTCCAGGGGTAGAGGTAGGAGGAAGTGGTGAGTGACTACTTATTGGAAACAGGGTTTTCTTCTTGGGAAGGGGGCATTATGAAAATGTTTTGGAACTTAATATAAGTGGTGGTTGCACAAAATTGTGAATGTATTACATGACACTGCAGTTTTTACTTTGAAATGGTTAATTTTATGTTATGTGAATTTCACATCAATAAAACAAAAACATCAAACTAATATATTTGTTCTCTAAGAATAACTGGGAAATTTGGAACCAAATAGCTGCTTGAGAGTAGATATGAATGATGATAAGTAATATAATTTCATTGGTGGCCATTGTGCATATATAAGTTTAAAATGAATAGGCTAATGTTTGATGGAAGACCATAAGAACAGAAGACCGTCTTAGCTTGTTTTTGCCTATTTACATTCACAGTTTGACCACGTTACTTTATCCACAACTACTCTCCCTATCATAATGTCAGTGCTATATTATTGCAATTATATAAATAGAAAATAATTATTTACATTGTTTTTGAATTATTCCCACTGGAATCTATTTGACTTCATGTTAAAGAAATGCGGAGAAAGAAATTATAGGTATGTAGAATATATACATTAGCTAAGTTGAATTGATATGAGAGGGTTTTATTTGGTTGGTTGTTTTTCTGTCTAATTAATTTTATATTTTTATTATATATACTGAAAAATAATTTTAACTTTACCTATCCACTGTTATTACATTAGTTTGATGTAGTAGAAAAAAATGATAATTTGTGTTCATAATCAGAAATTGCCTATACAAGAAAATTATACCTAAAATGGTTCAGACCATTTAGACTGAAAGTTAAGAATTGTAAGACAGAGCAGAGTTTAAGTGGAGTAGCATTATTGTTTTTTACCTACAAATTAAATGCAGTGATTCTCAGAGAAGTGGGAAAGAGAGAATATACATATATACCAGAATTACTAAGATTAGAATAGGTAAAGTTAATTTCTAGTTTTGAGAAAGCTTAATGCTGAATCTTTAATATTAATTGTGAAATATATAGCTGGTGATTTCAATAAAAAATCTACAGATTATAAAAACGTGTAGCATGAAATATTTTGACTTAGTATTATCTTTCACTATATATTAAATGATAGAGACAGTGATGCCAGATTGGTGCCATAAAAGTTGGTGTTTGATAGATGTTATTTCCTGCAGCTTCCTGTCTCTGCTGAATCTAATGCATTGGTCATTCTGCCTATGCTATACATTTGGCCACTAACTTGGAATCAACCTTTGTCTTTGTACAATAATTTCAGATCTCTGACAAAAATTTAATTGTAAAGCCATTAAAAAAGAAATCATCTACCAACTGGCTTCCTGCTGATGCTGAGACAATAGATTTTGCTGCTTTAGCCTCTAGGTTAGACTATCATCATGTCCTTTTTAAAATGTTCTTTTAGGGAAAGAAAGGGGGGTGGGCTGCAGAGGCTCCAACTCAAGCAAAATGCTGCTGTCAGTATTTTATTCACACTAAGTGGCCTCAGCATGTCAGTGCCTTCCTGTGGGACCTGCAATGGCTCGCTGTCAAATACCAAATTGATTTTAAAATTGTTTGGATGGTTTCTGAGGCAGAGCAGTCAGGAGCTGTATATTTATCCGAGTCAGTGTCAGTGCATTGCCAGGGTCTCTTTCAGCAGGTGTGAAACATGCTTACGCTGTGTTCCAAGGAAAGGAGAAGTTAAAAGCCTCAGTTCAGTATTTTAAGCTGCATATACTCTGATCACAGCACTAAAGTCAATTACACATTTGGAATATTATATTCTTATGTAAAAGAAATTAAAACTTCAAATCTTTTAAAAATGTGTCATCTTTTATATTTAGATTGTGACATAGAGGCATGTTATATATGCAATATGGAATTAAGGAAAAATAAAAGTTCCTAAATGTAGTTGAAATATTTTATATTTTAAACTTCTACAAAAGCACAAAGGATAAATTAAAAGAACTGCATTCTCTGAAGATTCAGTAAATTTTAAGACAATTAATCTTTATTTTCATTGGACCTCTTAGCACTCAGTTGTTCAAAACACACAGTATGAAAAATCACACCCGAGTCTGCTTCAAGTGCACATACAAGGACAGTACATTTAATCATTTAGCATTAGTTGTACAGCGTCTATTTTTGAAAGACTATAAATGCATTGATTTTATTTTTAAAAGTTAATTATTGGTATATTTAAGGAGTAAAAAAATATAGAAAAAAAACGAAATTAAAAAAAAAAAAAATCTAACCAATTTCCCCTGCACACAAACTGCTATCCTTAACTCGGGGAACCTCACTCCAAGGAGGGGTAGTGGAAACCCAGGAGGTTTTGTGCACTTCACAATGTTTTATATGTGTGTGTGTGGCAGCAGGAAATACCTGTGGTCACCTAAGATATGTCATCTACTTCCTACAATACCTGGAGGGCAGGATGGGCACACAGGAAAATAAAATGGCATTTTCAATAAGGCTAAAAGAGAAGCACAATTACAGAGAATAGCTAGGTTCAATTAGAGAAACAAGGACAAAAATCACTGTTTAAAAGAAAGTGAAAAAAAGATAAAGGGAAGTTTGCAAATGACAGAGCTCCAGAGAGGAGTGATTTGTTTTTGGATCCGGTCCCATGGATGCCCTGCTGAACAGCAGGCGCACATGCAGCCCTTTCATGATGCAGGGCTGGGGAGGTGTAGCCTTCTTTGATGACCGAGGTGAAATGATTTGAAATGATTTGTACGTCACGCTGGCATCAACCGCGATGATGTATCAAGGAGAACGTGTGGTGGAATCATTTTAAGTTTCATGTTTTTGTTTCCTCCCCCAGGTAAGATTTTCCATAGTTAAAATAGAGAGGTATTATAATGGAGAGAGGAGGTTGTAGCTTTGGCATGTGACATCCCACAAGCTCTCAGAGTGGACTTCAGGGAGAAGACCATCTGTCCCAGCACGTGCAGCAATGTGTGACTTCTTTATATATTCATTCTAGGGCTAAGCCCCGTTGCTAGAACACATACAGCTCTGAGCATCATCTTAATATTCTTGTTTACTTTCTTGTGGCCAGGTGTGATGATATACTCAAGAACACTTGTATTTCTGGCAAATTTATTTAAATGATAGATGAACGTAATTAGGAGTTTGGCTCCATTTATTGATGTTTGACTGCTGAGAGCTTCATGCTCCCACTTCTCCTCTGTCCACCTCTGGGTGAGCTGATGAGAAAGTCTGGGCTTCTCCTTTGGCCCCGTAGGAGGTTCAAACCACACTTACCCCTGCCAGTATGCACGCATCCTCACCTGGGCTGCACCTTGAGCCACCGTAAAAACCCTGTGTCCCTGCCTCCCCCTCTCAGAGATTTTGGATTGCTTGGAAGCCCTGCTCTGCTCTCCCCAATTACAGGAGCAATAAAAATTTGCATACCCTCCAGGTGTGCGTGTGTAGCATCATCAGTCTTGACTTCCAGGCCATATTTTGGTTAGGAATCCATCCTCCCTATAAAGAATATCTAGAACAAGGGCACAAAACATGTCCTGACTGTCCCGGCCCGCGGGACATCAACGAGGACCCGAAACCTGCTGAGAAAGAATGGTGGGACAAGAGACGCAAGGAATGACAGCAAGACAGTATTCTGATCAAGCTGCAAATTTTATTTGAAGGAGCAGGGCTTATATGCTGTTTGGAGAAGGGAAGTGAGTCGGGGCACTCCAAGATTGGAGGGTGCTGTTGCTGGGGTAGGGGCAGATTTTACTCTCGATGCTGTTGCTAGGGTAGGGGCAGATTTTACTCTCGTGCCCTGCGCCTGCGTATCGTTACAATCACCTAGGTAGAAATGGGAACCGGAGAACAAAGGAGCTACAATCACCTAGGTAGAGGTGGGAACCGAAGAACAAAGGAGCAAGGAGGAAAAAGAACAAGGAAGTGACAAAGCAGATTTTGTGCCTGTGCCATGTTGTGCTATGTAGCCACTGGTTGCTGTCGCTTAGGTTGTTGGCACCTCTCTTGGCAGAGTCCAGTGACGGCTCCCAACACCTGACAACGGAGGAGAAAGGACATATGTAGTCTCAACATTAAAAGGAGCCACATTTTCAATCACCAAATACTAGTGGCTTTAATATTATCCCAGACAATTCAAAACAAAATGTGTTGACATTAATTATAAAAATAAATATAGTAGGCCATTGAGAGGGAATGTTTTTGTGGCTTTGGTAATTGACATATGGAGCAATTGGCTAAGGACAAAGAACATTTCACAGTGCTGTGTTCTAAATAGAGCTGCAAACAGGGATAAAATGCCCTCCAAGATTATCAAATGATAGGCCAATAATTCTGCTATCCTGACCATAACCACAGCCATATATCCTCTACAGATTCCTTTCCCTGAACCCATGCAGAGAAGCAGTTGACTTGAAGAAGGGCATGATTGGATAAAGTTATATAAAATTAGAGGCATACATTTCTGAAATGTGGGGGATATTGTGACTCTACAAACCCGTACAGCTGTGTAATTTAGTGACATATTCCTACAAGCCAGATTATAATAGAATCACGTATACAGACTGAGGTGCTTTCATGGCATTATCTACTCATTTTACAGCTAGATGTCTATTTAGGCAGTGGATCTGATGTCTCCTGAACTTTTCAGGTAGAAGAAACATTAAAGAGAGAGAGAAAATAATGTGGGATAATTTAATATGATTTCAGGTGGTAGTAATTATTTGTTTTCTGCTTTGTTTTGTTCATATTTTGTTAGTCACTTCTATTTAAAGACACTCAGTAATAGACAAACGCACAAATTTAAACATGATGTGGTTACACAAGTCATTTCATTTGATGTAAAGAGTAAGGAAATTTCGATGATTTGTTTAAAAACAAAGTTTTGCAAGTTATATATAGCGACCATTATTAAATATAGGAAGCATTGCCAGGTAGGGGTGTACTTATGCTTAATGATCTCCGTGTTAAAAATAGTCAGTGACTTATTAATTTTCTATTCTTAATCTTGTAGCATTGAGTACAAGCTCTCTCCTGTCTGTACATCTTCATGGCCATAGTTTGCTTCTTACTCCAAATGCTTTCTCTTCTGTCTGCATTAGACTACTTATAACATGTCTTTTACTCCCTTGTTCCTTGCTGTAAATCAGTTTTCCTGGACACCATTGCAACATTTAAGGCTCGGAAAGTTTAAAAACAAAAACAAAATGAGTTTGAGTCTCAGATCGATTTTGCCTATTATCACGCACATTCAATTTAGAACTTCAACAAAAAATTTGACATGGTTCTTGGAAAGGAGATTCAAGTATTGCATGAGTATGTGGATTAAATAACCTTGACTATTTCTTCTGAAACTTCATTTTCTATCTAGCTCAGGGGTTCTTAACCTTTTTTGTTCCATAGACCCCTTTGCCAGTCAGGTGAAAACCATGGACCCCTTACTAAGTCCACACTATACTGTGTATTATTTGCTAAATATATCACATCTGCACCAACACATCCCCACAAGAATAATGTCTTTTTTTAATTTAAATTCAAGCTCATTGACCCCTTAAGAATCCCTGTCCTAAATGAAAAGAAAAGCCCTAAATTATTCTCAGTGCTTTTCCCAATAAATGGAGGAGAAAAAGCCTATTTACAGAATGCAGTCCATTATATAAATCTGGGTTTATTGATAAATACATAATTTAGACTCATTCCTCCTACTAATTAGCTTCTCAGCAATGAAATACATCAGTATTATCATGATAAGATATCAAGATGTTAACTGTGTTACCCTCAGTTTTGGCCTGTTTATGTCAATGGCTTGATTTAGGGCACTAGAAAGTTATTTCATAGCTTAGGGACTCAATTTCTTCATATGAAAATTCAAAAAAATTCAAATATTTAAGGCATTCTCAATATTTATTCATGTAACAAACAGCCATAAAAATCAATATTGTATAGCAAACAATTTTTTTGTCAAAATTATGTGGTCAGTTGGGGGGTGGCTTATGTAGGCTTGACTTGAGGGTACATTGTCTTCTCTACGTCTCCTTCATCTTTCTTATACCAGTGGACTAGTCAAGGACGATTCTTTTTGTCAGGTCAATTATTCAGACTTGCACAGTGGCAGAACTCTTAAAGTATGAAGGATACCCAGAATGAGCATGAAACAATTTGAGTTTTGAAAGGCTTCTGGGTCAAATTTACAAAGAAATCTGTGAGCTTTATAATATAGTTTATCATATTTAAAATGAAGGATTTAGTCATGTATATCCTAAGATCTCCAGTTCTAAAATTCTGTAAATTTGTAATTTAGAAGTAAATGAGATAATTAGTTGAATTAAGTTTCTTTACTCTTCTGACAAATAGATATATTCTCAACAAATCAATTTAAAGCCTCGTGGATAAGAGTTACTTATATTACTAAGCTTATTGATTTAATACTTCTTTTAAAGTCCTGGAGTATCTGTACTTCACCACAGATTGTTCTTCAAGCCCACCAGAACATACAGTATAAAGCAGCAGAAAAGAAATGAGTTTTAAGGAAAAGAGAGCAAAGTCAAAAAATTGTACTAACAATAAACCCGTCTCATGTTTTAATGGAAACAAGTAGTTTATTATTTTCTCAAAGTGCCTAAGTATTGCCAGAAACTACAATAATGAATGTTAAGAATAAGGACCCTGGACCATAAAGAAACTGTTTATTTATGTTTGATCGATTTAGCCAATAAAGGAAAGTATCGTATTCATTTTAGGATGGTTTCCATAAAAAAGAACGCTCTTCGGTTTACTTAGTTTGTGTTTTTAGCTATGGCTAGTAAGTGGTCAATATTTGCTTCTTTGGAGATTCCAGTATGAGAAGCCATTACTGCCCTTTTGATGGGCCCTTAAAGGCAGAAATCTAATTTCTTCTTCAGAATTCCACACGTGTTGTTTCCTCTGCCTTGGTACATCTTGCATCTCAGGTCCTATGTCGGAGTCCTTCTCAACATTCTTTCTTAATTTAATTACCACCTTCTTCAAGAGGCTTTCCCTGACCACTAAATCTGAAGAGCAAGCCTTTGCCTATATATATATATATATATATATATATATATATATATATATA
>JAKSZT010054215.1:13386564-13443131 GCA_026826555.1 Tolypeutes matacus | reverse complement strand
TTTTTTTTTTATTTTATTTTTGAGGTTCTGGGGGCTGGGGAATGAAACTGGGATCTCGTATGTAGAAAGCTGGAGCTCAACTACTGAGCCACATCAGCATCCCTAGTGAGTTTTTTCATTTGCTTTTCTTGTTTGTTTGTTTTTTTCGGGAGGCACTAGGAACCGAACCCAGGACCACCCATGTGGGAGGTGGGCATTCAACCACTTGAGCCACATCTGCTCCCCTGCCTATATTTTTTAAGAATATGGTGAGGTGTGTGAGTATGTATGAATGTTATTTTTTGTTTATATTCTCTCTTATCTGCAAGACGGAAACCTCCAGAAATGCAAGGTCTTATTTTGATTATTTTCTGTTTTTCTTAACACAGGACCTGCTACAGTTGTAGGCACATAACTATTTGTTAGACAAATTAGGATTGAGTATATTAGTTGATTAGCCAACATCTCATTTATGTTATGACTTACAAATGAGGTGTTATATAAATATAGTCAAAGAGAATTATAATTACTGATTTAATAGTTAATTGTGATATTTATATAAAATCTTTGGTGATTTTCATAATATTTAACGTTGAAGGCTGTTTCATTGAAAAATGTTTCACCAATTTTTCTAGAATGAATAGGATATAAGTTGCTAATTTAAAAGGTTGCTGTAAGAGTGCAAGTTAGCTTTTGAGATGAGTTAGAGAGTGAATACATTTTTCTGCCCTCTGTTTACACAAAGTGATTCTTAACAGTTGACTAGGCTGAAGGATCTGCAAAGACTAGTAATAAAAGTCAACTTTTGAATCAATAAGTATCACTTTGTGGAAATTAAAATATAATATATATTTAAATAAAATATATATATTATATATATTTTTTATTCACAATAAAATAGTGAATTCTATAAACCCTCTGCTAAATAATCTTATATCCCAGATCTTTTCTCCTGATGCTTCACCATGATAGTGAAGTTATCTCCCTACTTGTAATAATTACATTTTCTTATAGTAATATCTAAGCACAAGAGCTAAGGAAACTGGATAATAAAATAAGCAATAAATTGTTCTAATGACAATTGTACAATTTCTGTATCATAAATATCATGCATATTTTCAGACATGTAAAAATAGTTGACAAAAGAGTAAAATGTTTTATGTGTAGACATGCTTTTAAATCAATGAGAACATCAAAGAATATTAACTTAAAAAATACAGAAACAGTCTAACACAAATAAAAACATGCAATTAAAAATATCAACCTTATTAACAATATAGGAAATACAAATTAAGCAATCTATGCTTTTATTATGGCACTATTTATCATAGTAAATAATTATTCCTAGGGATTAGTGTTTATGAAACACTCTTATCTATTGCCTCGGTACATGCCTCTCATTTGCATTGCCACCATTTATGTCAACCATCAAAACCTCCCATCTGGTATATCTGGCCTTCCCTAGTGTTTAAAAAAAAAAAAGCTTTATTATTACACCAGCTCCTAACTGGTCTTCAGAACTCTAAGTTTCTTCTTTCTCCATATTCTCCAAATCCATCAGTCCTTCACAAAGCAAGAAATTCATCTGTAAATATGCATATGCATATTTAATGAACATTGATTATATCTTGAATCATGTATAACATCTTGTAATATGTGTAAAATCATTCTCAAATTGACCCCATCTCATAGCATCCTATGTTGTTATTGCCAGTGTTATAGTTGAAGAGGATCCCTTGCTATTCATTACATTTTCCTCTCATCTCATTTCTGTCAATTCCTTTTAAAATCCTGTTCATTTTCCAAATGTTATGGTGAATACAATCATCTTAACGAATCCTTTCCTGTTGCTTCACTGTGTGAAATGGGAATTCCTACATTCCATTTCTTAAACTATTTTAGCCTCATATACCACCTAATTACATATTTTATGGTGAACCATATTCTTCTTAGTGCAAAAAGTGGTATTAGATATATTTATAATTCAACCACTTCTCTCATGCTGCGTTTCACAAAGTAGATGTTAATAAATATTTTGTTTAAACTATTTGTTAAAAATACAATTGTTAACATGTTTTGTTTAAGTTAAGAAATAATTTTTAAAATTTATGTTGCGGCTTACTGACATCTACTGAAACCCTCTTAAAAAAGGGATACTTATTTAATTGCTGTGCATTCTTAGGTAAGTCATGTTCCTTATTTAGACCTTAATTTCCTTCTATGTAAAATGTTATACTTGTACTAAATCAGTATAATTATAGGAGATCTCTTTGGCAGTGTTTAAACCATAGGCTCAGAAGTAAAATCACTTGTTTTTGAATTCTGTTTCTTCCCTTTAATAACTGTGTGAATGTGGGTAAGTTATTTAACCTCTGTGCCATTTCTGACAGAGGTGCTCAAGTATTAGGTGAGTTAATACCTGCCAAGTGCTTCTGAGAGTACCTAGAACAAAATTATATTGATATATATACAATATATTATGAATTATCATGCCAATACTTCAGAAGAAATCATATGGCAGCACACTTAGCAGATAAAATACTTACAAAATAGTTCTCTTCAGTATATATGATAGGAAACAGAACTGTCTGGAATATAAAATAAACTCATATCTTAAAATTATCTAAATAAAGTTTCTTCAAAGTGGTTTTCTAAAAGTACTGCAGTGACTAAATCATTATGAAAATCTATAGATTTTTCAGTTTTTCCTTAATGGTTGGATTATATCCTCCCAAACTATCCATTTGGTAAAGTCAACAACCATGCAGTTTTAGAAGATCAGAACATATCTCATGATTTAGCAACACCAGGCAAGCGGGAAAGCAGATGAAACATGAAATTAATCTCATGAGAAATAAAGGGAAAAATCAAGGTAAAACCACTTTAAGGTAGATCCAAGGAGCCAGTCCCTTCAACAGCATTAACAGGAAAATCTTTGTAGAACTACAAAAAAATATATTGACTAGAGTATGAAAAAAAAAAAGTTATAATCAAAAACAATTTAAGATGGTTCTATTGTATTTGTATTTTCTAGTACAAATTTTAAAGGTATCCATGTGTTGCATTTTTCTCACTGAGGACTGACAGGACTACTAATTTTAGTTTTTACAAGTGTAATACTATATACTTTCACTTCAGTTACCAAATCAAATTCTGACCTTCATTGTTCACTCTAAGCTAATCGAACTCTCCCATTTTTGTTAGTTCTCACCAGTATTCCTATAGAATATTTTTTGGTACATGTGTGGAACCAAGACCCCTCACTCAAAATAAAAGTTCTGAAGACAGACATTTGGATTAGAGGCAACAATTTCTTTCTTTCTCTTGAGAAAGGGCACACACCCAGGCTAAGAAAAGTGAGTGAGCACGCCTGCTTAGTGTGAGAACAAAGATTATATAGGCAATGTCCCATTTCTCTCCCTCCCTATCTCACCCATTTCCCCAATGGCCAGGGACTATGGGCTTACAATCTTAAACCGAAAACTAGTCCAATCATGGAGCAACACACTTATTGAAATGGTTTTGGGGAAATGAGCTATATGTAGGAATGTGAGGCTTAGCTTGTTGTGATAAAGATTCCAACAAGAATGTGGGAGGGTTAGATAGGACTGCCAACAAGAATGTGGGAGGGTGAGGTAGATGGGAATAGGGAATTCAGTTTGAGAAGAGACCACTCTTTGTTCTACTTCTCTCAGCACATAAACAGAATAAAAGTGTATGTGTATGATCAAGTTTGTATAAAGGAATATAGGTTCTATGCTAGAGAATTAATCCTCAAATTAATGCTAGCTTTGCCCTTTGAACTCAAAATCCAATCTACGTAAATATTGTTTGACTTATCATATAATTTATTGTTTTCCTGTTGTATTAGTGAGCATGTCCTGAGCTGCTGTGACATGAGATATTCGATGACAAATTAGAGGCTTAATCGAAGTTTATTTTTCTCTCACATAATGCTTTTGAGCAGATGTTCCATTTCTGGGGGCAAGTCTCCTTAATTTGTTGATTCAGGGACTCTAGACCTTCATTTATTCACTCCACACTCCCCTAAGGCTTAGTCGGCTTTTGCGTGGTTGAGATCTGATTGCCCCGTCCAGGCTGCAGCCTGCAAAAATGAAAGGTGTGTGAAGGTAGTAGTACGCTGGTGCCTTGAAAGGCCCGTGTGGGGGGCACATTCTGTTGGCTTCTCAGATGGTCACACCTGGGTGCAAGAGGACCTGAGGATTGAAGTCTAATTCTGTGCCCAATGAAAGGGTAAAATTTTCCAATGACAAAGGTATTTAGTATTTCATATATTATTAGGAGTTCTTAGAGAGGGAAATGTACCCACCCAATGAACTAATTCTTAGTAACATTAGTGTCAAAATTTTGTGGTATTATTCACCTGGGTAGTCACTGTTCTCCTCACAAAATGGTGACTTCTGGAGGAGAGATTCTGCCTTGAAAGCTCAGCACCCACCACTAGGTCTGGTAAAGACCACGCATGTACTTAACACCTTGGTTGGAACATGAAGGAATGTGGTTAGTGAAAATTGTTAGTGTGATATTACTACCTAAAATAAGGGAAATATTACTCTATATTTACTAGTCCTCACTCACTTGAAGTCATCATAGAAGAGTCAAAACGATGAGTGTGTAGTATAGACAGAATTCATGTATTCTATTTGTCGTAGGAATAATGACATCTATAACCTATGTGGAAATTTTAAAACTCGAGATCAAAACTATCCTTTGTTTTTAAGTACTTTTGCCCCAAAAGAATTTCATTTAGAGTACATGCTATATTGTAGTCAAAAACACATTTATAAAAATACAACATTTGGGAAATAGAGGCAGCATTCTCCATAAATTTAAGGGATCTGACACACAAAATCATAATTTAATGTACACATTTAAATTGTCAACTTCATAATAAGTTAAATGTTATAGTTAATTAATTAAATATTTATTAAATGAACTCCATAATCACTGTTGCAGATATGTCAAAATGGACAGTGTTTTCACATTTTTGTCAAAACCATTATATCGAGCATTCTATATAATGTCTCTATTCTTGTAGTTACAAACTACCACTCAGTAAACTTTAACCCAGATGAAGTAGTGACTCAATGGCATATCATTTGAGCAATGACAGTGGCCTCTTTATTATTATAGTTTCTAAAAACACATTCTCCCCTGAAGCAGAGAGATCATAAATTCCTGGCTTTATCCACTTTGCAGCTACCTCATTTTATGACATATAGCCCAGAGTCAGTTAACAACTGCCTCTCCTTCAAATTTATATAATAGAAAACATTTCAACATTAGTCTAAACATGAGGCATTCTCACTTGAATTTGGTGACACCCAACAATATTTGACTTGCTGAATGAGCAGGAAAGTATAAACAATCATAAATAAACAAAAAACAGAATGTAAATATTATTGTTTCCAGCCTTCATAGCTAAATGTCCTGTCACTTGAACTGATGAGCCATTTTTATTTTATTTACTCCTATTTTAACTTTTAATTCTCCCAGCCTGAAACAATATTAAGAAAATCAAAAGATGCATCACAGTATTGCATCCAGGATTGTGAGACCTTCCATTCTCCAATGTTACAGAGAATGATTCCCTTTTCAAGTGTATTAAGTGATCTACACATTTAAAGAAAATCACCTATTGACAACACAACTAAAATATAGGTAAAAACAAAATATGTAAGCATGTGGGAAAAACTATAAAAAGCATTTCCCTTGATTTTCAATAATTTTTTCTTGGCTCAGCTGTGTATGGAAAATACCTACAATGACTCTTAGAATTAAGAAACACAGCTCAATATCCACTTGCAAAATACATGGAAATACAATAAACATAAACATGCACAAAATACTTACATCATTTCACCTGGTATAAACGAAGCTTTATTTAGTTAATTTTGTTTAATTAATATGGGTGGAGATATGAGTGAGCCTGCATCCATCTCAACCCTCAATATTGGTCTTGAATTGATTACATATCTCATGATGTATTTTACCACCATCCTTCCTTTTCTACTATATCCCTGTCTTTTTGCAGCAAATATTAGCTGAAAAAAAAAAAAAAAACGACTAAAATGAAAAAAATAGCTGTAAAATAATTCTAGTGTAGGAAGCTGCCTAGGTTTCAGATCACCTGCTGCCTCTTTGGGCTTGTTGTTCAAGAGGAAAATGTTTGTCAATCAAGATCTTATTCAACCTTCTTTCCAGATCTATTGGCTGATTTATTTGATTTTGGCGGGATTGTGTTTGGCAAATAATCTCTTTAAATTGCATTCCATGGAAAGTTCCTCCAGATTTTGGTAAATGTTTACACATTTCATCAGTTTCTAATTTTGATAATAGTAATTTAAATAATTGTCCATATCTTCATAAAAACTTACTGGGAAGTTGGGAGATAAGTAGCAGAAACAGCTAGAGGAGCCTGAAGACCTCTGTCTTGGGTCCACTAGAAATACACCTTGAGATGATTTGTATGGTAAGTTTACTGAGATGCCTCTTTGTGATGAAGGCCTGTGGGGAAGGGAAGGAAGTAGGGATAAGAAGAGAAGGTGCTGAAATTCCCTGAAGTTGCATCAAAGACTTCAGATGATCCACTAGGGTCCTCCACAGCTGGTAAGGCCCCTCAGGATTGCCCTGTGTGAAAGCCTTGGAGTGAGTCCTCATTTCCACTCCCATGACTAGTTATAACATACAGACTGTTTCAAGAAGGGGGCATTTTATATGCACAAGTCTGAAAGAAATTCCCATAGAGTGATTGGGTAAGAACCCTGAGATGCCAACACTTCTAGCACCTAGAGGGATGAATGCCTTAGACTCAAAGGATAATTCTGGACAGTATCACAGCATCTGCAACAATGAGAAGTTTCAAATCACCACCAACTGAAAATGTTCTTGGAGAGTACCATTTCCTATCAGATCCACAGTTATTCATTGGGCCAAAATTCTTGATAATTTTTTATGGTGGAAAGGTCTAAGCCATAGCACAACATGTATTTACAGCTATATAAATAATTATGTAGATATTTGCATTTGTATCTAAATAATTAGGTAAGTATATGTATCTAATAACAACCTGAAGTAACAACTCAAGTAAAGCTATGCCTTATTTCCAGTGCCTATTTATATATATATTAGATATCTAACATATATATACACTGCATATATATACGATATAAAGTTGAATAATGCTCTCTACCAAAGTCTGGCTCTATTATCTCATATAATAACCTATAAAATCCAAACTTATTCTTACTAAACTGTAGATGCCTCAGTGTAATTTTCTAAATGGAGACAAAACATATTTTAGATCTAAAATAGATCATTTTATATTCACTTTTGTTTAATGGCCAAATGCAAAGGGTGAGTTTCGTAAACATTCTTTGATCAATCAACAATTATTTTTGTATCTATGTTATCTAGAAAATATTTTCAGTTAAAATAGATCCACAGGTTTTTGTGTTTCTTCAAAACTTGTATCATAATATTTAACTCTGCATCATTATTCAGAATTGGCAGATAAACTTTTATGGAAGAATAGATGTCAGTTCTAAGAAAGAGCTCTATGCCCATTCTCTTCAACTGATATTAATGTCGATATATGTATTAGTCAGGGTTCTCTTGGGAAACAGAATCAACAGGAGATATCTGTCAATAATATGAGGTTTTATAAGAGTCTCTCATGCTACCGTGGGCATGCACAAGTCCAGGTTCCGCAGGCAGGCTGCAAACCAGGGGCTCGGATGAAAGTCCAATGAAAGGTCCTTGATGAGTTTCTGGGAGAAGTTGGCTGTCAAAAGACAAGCTGGGAGATACTTTCTGAATATTGAAATCACTTCACCTTTTAAGGAATTCAACTGATTGGATAAAAGCGCCACCCATTGCTGATGCAATCTCCCTATTGATGCAGATGTAATCAGCCACCCACACAGTAAACTCACTGGTGATTGAAGTCCATAAATGCTCTTATATTACAATTAGCCCAGTGCTTGCTGGGCCAAACACCTGTCCACAATTATCTGGCTGAGTTGACACATTAGCCTACCCATCACAATATATTTACCAGAAGAATAATTTCTTGTTATAATAGGGTTTAATTTTATTTCACAAACTATGTTTTTCCTTTTAACACATCCAGTTTTCTTGTCTAATAACTATCCCCCCCCCCAAAAAAAAAAAAAAAACTTTAGAAAATAACTATATCTATATTACAGTGGTTATTTTTACAACATATTCAACAAATTCCTAAGTTTCTGTGGTAGGAGGCAGTCCTAGGGTGGCCGCTGCCTTACTCTGGGATCCATAAATACCTTCTGTGCTGAGGATCAGGCGTGTCAGCCTGAAGGGGAAAACACAATTCCTTAGTAAATGAGGGGACAGTGGTCCATTCCCCTGTTGTCCCGGCACATGTAAACATTCACCACATCTTTTAGGACCTCCAGCTCACACGGTCCCTGGAGGGAGGGAATGGGGTTCCTCCACTGCAGCAACACAGGAGCAAAAGAGAGGGGTGCTACTGACTGAGACCCACTGCCTCTGGGGACCTTACTCCCACTGATGAAGCTGACCTTGCCCTGTCTCTTTACATGAGGAAGGTGTCTTTCCATCAGAGCCTGTGGGAATCATGTTTTTGCTGGCCACCTTGACACCTGTATGGGAGTGGGTTGACATCGGTTAGGTGTGTCCTTCTGACAGTTTCCTTAAGAAAATTCCTACTGTGTTTCACTATGGTAAACAGGCTGATTTAAACTCAGTAATATCTAAGGTCAAAGATCTATATCTTCAGAATAGTCTGTTAAATAAAACACGTGACACAGAATAACAGGTCTTCCTTCAGTACACAGAATAAGCCTGTAACAAAATTTTCAAAGTTGAATTATTTTCTATCATTCAAATGATAAACTTGGTTACTAAAATAATGCTGAAAGAAAATAAATGTACCCTCCCACATATTACCTAATGTGTGGAAGGCTGTAAGTTAGCTGTCGGCATTAAGAAAATAATGGTATATTTTACCATAAAGGAGCTCACATTTAGTGTGGAAGAGAAATGAGCACACATGTATGTGGCATACATTCTGAATGTGTAATTACAGTGCAAGTGTAAGGCAAAGTGCAAATGAAAAGGAAGACTTGATTAACTATCATTTGATTAAGAGAGAATTAAGAAAGTCTTCACCAAGAGGGAGCTCATCTTTGAAGGATGAACAGCACAGCCTGCAACTCAAAGGGATCTAAAATCAAATCCTCCACATTCTACACTTGAGAAGAGGTAGCTTGGTTTCTGTAAGGACAAGGCAAAATTAGAAAACGAGAGTCAGGTAGGGGATGGGGTGGGAGTTCATAGAAGATTCATGACTCTCAGGGAAGGGGTTCAGTGTCTTACTTCCAGTTGAACTTTTGGTTTTTGAATCTATTTGCATTCTTATTTATTTAAATCTTACTCTTCATCACTTACCTTCCATTTATATTGCTTTAAACTAATCATCTTGTGTCAGTCTTTGCTTTCTTCTGTTAAATTAATTGGACAATAGAGAACAAGACAACTGTTTCATCTGTAAGTAGCCACCATTATATTCATTCCAGCTTTATAAGAGAAATGGAGACCACTATTGCTGAGTAGAAAAGATGAATGAAGACGCCTCTTACCTAGTTCAGCATCTTCTCTAGACTAAGACTCACATTAGAGAAGGAGAGAACATGGTGAATTGAGTCTTGAGTCCTGAACCCTATGTTGTTAATAATAATAATAATAATAATATAATAATAATTGTGAAGCCATTTCTATTTATTTTCATCAAAGACTGATGAAATAAGCAATGATAACATTGTATAAGAAAATGAAATAACGTGTAGTAGAAGGAAGAGTGAATCAATATTACCCTTTTGAATATAAGATAGGAAAGTTAAAGAATGTTGCATAACACAATTTCTTAAACTCCTACAAAACCGATCAGAAAGCACTTACCACTAATGTAAGCCCCTTAAAGGGAACTTAAAGGGAAGTTTCCTTCCCTTTTTTAGGGCCACATACTAAAATAAAGTATATAAAAGTAATATAAAATATGAAATATTGAAAACAAATGTGATATATAAAGAAGTTTAAATATGTTTATCTGGGTACTATCTATTGTATTAACTCATATGAATAATTTGTTCAATTTCTAAACATGTCAGATTTATCTATCTTGAACAACTTATACACAAGAAAATTCTGGTTCAATATCTGTTTAACAACATAAATGTATGGGAAACATTATTTTAAGTTAATATTATATTTGATCACTTTCTACTTTAAACATATATGATCAGTTGAAAATATGATCATAAGGAATTTTTTTTCAAGATATATCAGTTTTTCTTGAAGAAGAAAATAGCAAGTATAATACCAGGTGAACTTATTAGACATATTAGAGAGAACAGATTTGAACTAAGTCTAGAAAAACCAAGGGAAGTAAATGTCCCAACCTCCTAGGATTTAAAGGCAGTCTAACTCCCAGCATAGGTCAATTGGGAATGCAATACACTTGGGAAAAAACAAACATAAAACCATAACAAAAAATGAACAAACAATACAACAAAACAAGAAAAGTAATTTCACAGTCCTCCTTTGAAATTTGTCAAAGATATTACCCTTCTATATTATTATCTGTTAAGCTTCTATCCAAGGAATACTTTATATATATATGCAAGTAGCCATAGAGCCTCCTTCTTTCTCTAGAGACATTTTATCTTTTCTCGTAGCACTACCACTTAATGACAAAAGAGTTTTTCTAATTATCTTTTTTTTTTTTTAATTAGCTTTGATGGAAACTGGCCTAGGTTTGGATACCTATAGGAATCAAGAGTTCTTATTTTCCTTCACCAGGATGATCAATATTTCAATATTAAGAAAATGGTAAATTCACAGCACTCTGGTTAAAGTCCCTTTAATATGGTATTTTCAATAAAATATTGTATTTCTAATTTGTAGCACTTTCTAGATATAGTCTACAGTGCCATAGCTTGTAATGGCAAGTTGTAATATCAATTTTGGATGGAGGCGATAACACTTTCTAGGGACAATTCTATAATAATGAAGTAAATTTATTCAGAACTTTTGAAAAAAATCCTTTTTTGTCATGTTTAAAATATTAAATATGAGCAATTTTTACTTATTATATTGACTTGATTCTATAAAAAAGTTATTTTAATATGAAACAATTCAACACTCAAACATTTCATTATCTCAAAAAGGAAACCATAAACATATTAGCAGTCGATCCTATGTCACCCCAAACCTCTAAACCTTAGGCAACCAGTAATCTAATTTCTGTCTGTTTATGGATTTCACGTTTATAGACATTTCATATAAATGGAATCATAAAATATGTGTTATTTTGTGACTGGCTTCTTTCACTTAACCTAATATTTTCAAGATTCATCTACATTGTAGCATGTATCAATATTTCATTACTTTTTAATTTTAGAAAAATATTCCATTGTTTAGATTTATCACATTTTTTTAATCCAGTGATGAGTAAGATATTTGGGTTGTTTCCACTTTTTGGCTATTATGTATAATGCTTCTGCGAACATTTGTATATAAGTTTTTGTGTAGACATTATTTTCTTTTCTTCACCATTTGCATGATATATCATTGTCAACCCTTTTACTTCCAACCTATTTTCATATTTGAATCAAAAGTGTATCATATAGAGAGCACACAATTGAGGCTTTTATTTTTTTATTCAGTCTTACAAACTCTGCTGAGCGAATGAATTATTGACTTAATACATCTGCTGTTTTGATTTTTCTATTTATCTCATGTCCTTTTATCTCTATATATTCCTTAACTGATTTCTTTTGCATTAAGTGACTATTTGCTAATCTAATAATTTAATGACTTTTAATTATGTTAACTATTTTCAATTATTTTCTTAAAGGTTTTTCTAGGGGTCACCATACACATTAACTTCCTAGAATCTACATCAGATTTATAATGACTTAATCCCTTTGAAATATAGAAATGCTACCCCTAAACAGCTATATTCTCTTTTCCCCCTTTATGTGTTATTGTCATATACATTTCATCTTTATATGTTTTCAACTCAACAATATACTGTTCTCTATTACCTTATATAATTGTGTGTCTTTTAAAGAAGTTGTATATATAGATAGAGATGAAGACAGACTTAGATGACAGATATAGATATATGTAGATATATTACATACACATAGTTTTAGACCTATAGATTATTGACTATTAAAGAGATACCAGTGGTTTTGCACTGCTTTCATTTCACCTTTTCAAATATTTTTTAATGATTTCCACATTTCATATCTCAAAGCCAAGGCATCAAGTGGATCTATCATGTAAGCATAAAAATCATATGCTTAAGTAATAGAACTTGGATTCAGGGAGACTATAGAATGTGAGCTGTTATGCATGATTCCAAACTGAAGAGAGCAATACTGGCTTTTATGGATGGATACTTAAGTAATTCAGGGTTTCTTCACTTCAGAAATTGTGAGACAGAGGTCTTGCAAGGCAATGCTTACCCTCCACATGATATGACCCCACATATTCTCCTGGCCACTAATAATGTGGTCAAATCTCTGCTGGCATGGCGGAAGCAGCATGGCCATGGTAAGGGGAAATATAAATTGTATACCAAAGCAGCTCTACTAATTTATTAGTATAAATCAGCTGGAACCGGGAAAGCATGCTTGTGAGTGGACCTTGAGTTCTTAACTCAAAACTACAGGAAAAAAAAAAAAATGAAGGGAATAAGAAATGGCAAATGGCAAAATGGCAAGGTTAATATAATTAACTATAAATACATACTTGCTCCAATACAGATAGATAGATAGATAGATAGATAGATAGATAGATAGATAGATAGATAGATAGATAGATAGAAAGAAAGAAAGAAAGAAAGAAAGAAGAAAAGTTAGAGAGTTGACAGTTCTTGAAATATTTTTGTGGAGTGAGTTGCTACATGGTTCATCATTAGAACACCACCTCAGCACAGCAAAGTCTTTTAGCAAATGACCACTTTATTCCATATACAGCACAAAGGTACAAAAGAGAAAGGGAAGAGATTCTATTGTGATTGGTCCCTTGGGGAGGGGGCACCTGCTTGGGTTAGTGTCAGTGGATGGTAGCTTTGCATGCCAGCATCGCATCAGAGGTTAGAGACACCTATACTGCCCAAGAGTGGGTATTTATTCACCCTAGAAGGAGATCCTGCCACTGAGCAAAAAAGCATGCATCAAGCAAAATTTTTGCAGAGTTCCCATGCTGGCAGGCATCTGGGACTGCTTGTTCCTGGTTTCAGGTTTCAGGAGTGGTCAGACCATTCCATTAAACCTAAGGGGTCCTTTGGGCTGTGTGGAATGGAAAAATATTGAAACATCTGCACAAAAAGAAAAGGAGGGCGGAAAGACTAAGCCGGGGAGATGTCTGCTAGACATGTCACTGACTTCCCCAGCAACATGTTGAAACTTTAGTGACAAACTTGAAATAACTAACAAAGAGAATCCCGACCTACATGAACAAAATTGTAAGGAAAACCAAAATGTATGAGTTTCTTTTCTGATGAAGAGCCTAACTGGGGGGCATGAGAATATCTTTAGTTCAAATCCCCAGGGCATGTAACTGTGAATCTTGACATTCCATGGGTTGGGAGAGGGGGATATCACGGGCCCTGGGGGTCTGGGGGGAAGGGAACAGTCAAGATCTAATGGGTTGTTTGGTGGTCATGAGGAAGGTTTTTCATTACCTTACAGTAATGGACACAGGACATGGTAAATATCATCAAAATTATTAAACTGTATCATCTAAATTGTAAACTATACTGTAAATCACTGACAAATAAATAAATAAATAAATAAATAAATAAATAAATAAATAAGTGAAGTGATCCTTTTGTAAACGGAACTGGATATGTTGAACAAAGGCCCACATGAAATAATTAAAATTATGGAGAATAATTTTGTTGAGGAAAATTCTGTATTTATACTCTAATATTCTAAAAATCTCTAAAAAATTTAATTTCTTGAAACAGTTTTATTTTCATCACTTTGGAGGTTGTTTAAACAGAGGTGGGGTAGGATTTCTATAGCAAATCCTTCTATTAAGCAAATTTGGGCCTTATAAATGTCTGGACAATATGGCAATAACTTAACTTTTGATTGTGAGATCCTAATATTCTACCTTCAACATTATATGTTATAATTAATTCACAATAATATTTTATAGAAAAGTGTTTGGCAGGAAATACTAATGTATTTAATATGTATTTATTTGTTAAAATCATTTTGTACTATGGTGTATATATACTTTCATTTAGGAAAAAAATAAATACTGAAAAATTCAGAACAGCCACACCTGGATCTTGATGTCCCTTTCAAATGTATATCTTAAGTCTTTACTCAAATGAGGGATATTTTCCTCTACTATATTTAATTTTTGTATCCCTTCCATTATTTTCCCCCATATCAGAATTTATGCTATTTGAATGTGCAGCTTCCTGGATCTCTGTTCCAAGATTTTAATGTTTTTTGTTTTTTACTGGAGTGATAAAACATTTAAGATATTTAGATGGGGCAGATTAGCCTTGCATATGTAGTATAAACACAATTTTGCTTTCTTAAAGATTTACCACAAACGTGGAAAAAAACTGGAGAATATGCATGTACACTCAAGGTTAACTATAAAATCCCACGGTGATACAGTTATGCTTTTACTAAAACCTGTTTCTCTTGGGAAACACTGCTCCTCCTGCAGCCCTCTCCATAGCAGCAATTGTTCCTTTTCCCCCACACCCTTCATACTTCTGTGCCTGGAGGTGGGCTCGGTTTCCTTCTTTCTCCTCACTGTTGCTTCCAGACCATTCTCCTTCCTTCTCTCTTTTGAATCACAGGTCTCCATATTCCTATTTGCTGTCATCTGCCCCTCTTTTCACTCCCCCACTTGTCATCATCCCCCTTCCTCCCTTGAAAGTTTGAGTCCCTAGCTTACTATGGTTCTTTTAATATCATTCCATCCTAACTTTTAGTGATGTTTGTATTCACTTAAAGGAGCCATTCAATACCCTGCCCTTCTTTCCTCCCCTAACTGTGCCTTCCACCTTGCCTCAGCAAGTTACTCCCTAGATCCTTTCATTACCTACTGTAATTCTTTTATGATCAAAATTCTCCATCTCATTTCCTGTCCACAGCCTCCTATATTCCCGGCTAATACCCTATTGTGCTAAAATGCCAGCAATACTTTAACCTTTAACATTGGTTCAATGATCTTATCTTCTGGCTATTCAAGTCCCTCACTTGTCTTGAATTTTTCCTTATCTATCTTAAATTCCACAGCCAAGAGTTATCACTCCCTTGAAGATACCCTCAACAATCTTACCTTTTATTTTGTTAACTTCAAATCCAGCTCTTTTACTACACACTGACCCTCACCCAGCTGTATATATCTGGTGGAAAATCCTGTATCATACAGAATGATGTCACTTCAATTCACTATCATTGCCTTTAGGGGGACCTGGCAGTCATAGTATATTTTCCCTCCATTCACTCTCCCACTCTCCTAAATGACTGGTTCATATTTTCTACTCATCCTTAAACACCCAAACCTCCTGCAAAGCATCTTAGCTGATGACTTGCTTTACACTAAGAAATAAGAGCTATAAGAATAAAAATTCCATAAACTCCTTTGACCACATCCATCCACTTTCAATCATCTGTGCCCATATATTTTGTCTTCTCTTTTCTTACTATGAGTGAACTGTCTGGTATCTTACTTAAGACCAGCTATTCCATTTGACCATGATCTTACCAAGGACAATGCTCTAGTAATTCTCCCCTCAATTTCCAGCATCATTAATTTTTCCCTGTTTATGTTCCCATTAACATTTCCCTTGCTCATTCCCATCGGCTTGTTGCCGATTCCCTCATTTGCTGAAATTTTCTATTTATTTTTGGTTGAAGAGAATTTGTAATTGTTAGTTGAAGAATTGTTATGATCCCTTCTTTAAAATTCTTATTATATGAGACTCTTGATTCTCTTTAAATCTTCTATTTTAGCAGGCAGTCACCCAATTTAGCTGAGCATGTAGGTCCTGGGCTACTTTTGTAAACTGTGGATCCAATGACAACTAGTTTTCTGAGCCCTTGCAATGCTCCTCTGGTCTGATTTGATCTTTTGCTGGTGCAGTTCCCTCTCATTCTCTGGAAGGGGCTGCTGCTGCTGCCTGGTGCTCTTGGGTGGGAGCTTCATGAAATTCTGGGCTAGGAAGTCTTTCTTTTCCTGGGGGGAGAACAGATTCTGCCGCTGTGGTGGGCTGAGTCCACTTCTGGCCCAGCTGTGAGGTAGGGTCCCCACTGACACAATCATCAATGTAGACCCGGCCAGCACTGCCCTGGGCGGGGAGCACGACATTGCTCATGCTGTGGAATCGGCATGCTTGACCTGGGTAGAGCCAGGGAACCCAATGACAGTGCTGCAGCCGTGATCGGGTCTTCCACTGCCCTGGCTTGGTATCAGTGGAGCTCCTCTCCCAGGCCTCTGCTGGGCTCCCTCTTTCTTGGTCTTTTGGGCAAGAGAGAAGGCTTTTTAAAACTTATTTTTGCTTGTTTTTTTTTGTATTCTGTTTGTCTTTGTCTATGCCTGATGGCAGTCTGGTTTGCAGGCCTCCCTGGTGTCTGGTTTTAGGACCCTGGGGTATATGGTTCCTAAAACTTGGGGAATAAAAGAGACACTGTATAATTTCTATAGTCCTGATGTATTTGGTTGAATTTAGAGGGAAGTGATACATCCACACCATCTTCTCCTGGAACCAGAAGCCCTGGGTCCCAAGATATTTAATTTTTGTTTTTTAACTTATGATTACAATGTGCATCAGCTATATTTTACTGCATACCATACCATACCAAATTAGTGCTCAAAGCCAACTACCTATTTTTTAGCTCACTGTTGTCAGCAATTTGCTCTGGGCCTACCTGGCCAAATCTGTGGTGTCTCGGGCTCACTGAGATATATATGCCCAGCTGCTGGAGTGGTAAGTGCCAGCTCTTCTGGAAAGGATGCAGCTATGATGACTCATATGTTGCTCATATTGTCTTTTCCCCACCAGCTGGATAGTCCCAGCTTTTTCACATGGCATCTGGTCGGGGTCCCAAGAGCAGGAATATGCATGAGCTTTTGAGGTCTAAACTTAGAAATGGCACCATATCACATGTCTTCTAGTGATCCCAGGCATATCCTCTAGTGACCATATGCAAATTAATGTTTTTACGTGCACTTTAAACGCATGCCAACTTGGCTAGTTAAGCTTTAGCTCTCTTGTGGAGGGTGTGTTGTCTGGAAGGGTGAAGGTAAGGGCGTCTTGACTGTGCTGCAGATTTAATATACAATTAATTGTTGTAGACTGATTTCTTTAGTTACAAAAGAGTCTCTGCTCTATCTAGTTTGCTCACCACTCAATCTTTGCTTCCTGTCTTTGCCCAATATTTAATAGTTCTATCATTATTTTAAAATTCCTTATTGGTTATCTTTATAGGTTTGCAGGATGTATTTAAATAATTAAGCATTTAAACCTCATTTTCTTCTTTCACCAATAATCAATGATATCTCTTAATTCTACCCTTCCCTTTTTCTCCCATGCCTCCACTTCTGGAAACTAGTGAAAGATAGTGATTTTCACCCTCAGGCGATAGAGTAGACAGTGCAGCTGCATTTGAGAAGGACTGCAATCCTACAGCTCACACCGGAAAGGCCAGCAATGGTCAAATGAAAGAAAGAGGCAGAAGAAGATAAACAGAGGAAACAAATAAAGACACATAGCCAGTCTAGAGTCACCTGAGGGAATTTTCCTCAGAGAATGAACTTGAAATATGATGGAGTAACAGAATAGGTAGTCTATGTATCTATGGATAAAGGAAAACCAGAGACCAAAAGAGTCAGCCATAAAGTTCCATGTGCCAGGGAACCTCAGGAGGCCGTCTTCAGCAGAGGGTGGACTCCAAGTGCTTACAAAGGCAGCCTGCATGGGAGAATGTGTTAGTGTTCAACCCCTGACAACCATGGAGTGGGAAAATTATGAAGAAAAGTTGATTCCTAAGAAAATACTATGCTTCTGTGAAAATATGTTGAAAATGACTTAAGTAATTACTATATAAAGTTGGGCAATGTTCTAAAGTCAGCATATTCATAATCAAAATGCAAAGCTAAGAGAATGAATACTTTTACAGTGCAATTATTCATCTATGTATTAGATTTTTTTGTGCTTAGCAAAATTTGCTTCAAAAATAAATTCCAACTGGTTAAAAAATCTAACTACAAATAAATTTTTGTGTAAAACTAATAGCACAGTAGAGAAAATGAGTTTTTCTGCACACTGAACAATGGCTCAGAGAGTATTTAACATTGAATTACGTTATGAATTTTGTGATCAGAACAGCTATTTTAAATGTAAAAATAAAGCAAAATAATGATAGACCATGAGCTATGGTAAGCTCATTACATATTTTTGAACGGATGATATGAAACAGGTTGTTATGTGTAGTGTTGTGGGAATACAGGCTTAGGCACATTAAAAACTTTTAGCAAATGTCCACCTTATTATTTACACAGCCCAAGGGGTCCAAAAGAGCAGATAGAGAGCAGAACGGCAACAGCTGGGGTCAGGGTCAGGGTCAGTGGATGGGCAGCTCTGCAGGCCCCACTTTGCAGCAGAGAGGAGACTTTTTGCTGTTTGGCCATTATTGATATATCCCACTTAATGTCCCTGCCCTGATCAGAAGCTGGGGCTGCTTGTTGCTATTCCTGGAATTAAGCTTTGGCCAAGTTTATTTATTAGACCTAACATCTCCCCCTGGGTGCGCTTTGGAATGGCAACATACTGAAACCTCTGCACTCAATAGAAAAGGAGGCTTCCTTAGGTGAAGGTGGGAGATGACCACTAGTGAGAGGAATGAATGAGGAGAGAGTCCACATTTTAGAATAAGATTATGTGTCCTTTTAGTATAGGCTTGTTGACAAAATTGTTTTCCATTTTATAGACTTCTAATAAATGTTTGGAAATGTATTGGCCTATCAGATTAATTTATTTAGACAATTAATATAATTTCTAAACATCTAATGTGAGACATGAGTAAATATTAAATGTGTTTATAACTTTTTAAATATTATATATTTACATATGTCCTTAATTAACAAAAACATAAAGCACCATAAAATGTGAGTGTAGTAATACTTGGTTCTTAAAATTTTTTTTTAATTATATTTTTGCTGAAAATTAATTAGTTGAGAATGATTTAAGATCATTTAATGTGTCAAAAATAATGATAAAATTGTTTTGTTCAAAAATATACGTGGCACTCTTCTTTAAAATGATTCACTTTTTTTATTACCTTTTTCTTCTTCAAAAACCTGAATTGCATCGTGATTGGCAAATTCAAAAATTCCTATATAAAAAGCAAGTGTGGAGCTAGGGAAAAGCAAAATAAAAAAACAAAAAACAAACACGGACTAAGTACTCAATAAAACAAGGGGAAATTGTAAGCCTGTAAGTCTGGGAAGCTAGGTGTGGACAATAATCAGCAGTCGCCACACCCAATGGCTATGGTGCTTGTGCAATAAAAGTGACATAATCTAATAAAATTAGATTGCGGTGAGAGTTGCATGAGTCTAAGAATAATGAAAACCCATTGTATTGTACATTTTAAATTGGTAAATTGTTGTGAGTGAATTATATTTCAGTAAAGCAGTTTTTAAACCTTTGAACATTGAGGTGTCATACAGAAATTAAAGCAGTCCTGCAATACCCCACATACACTTTTGAAAATATTAGAAATATTACAATTAATTCTCCTTATCCAAAAGGCAAAATATTTTCCCTTTGACTCATCAATCCACCATCCATTAACCTTATAAAGAATATATAAGCAAAAATGCAAAAGTACATTTGAATAAAATCATTAACCTTGTCATTATATTTAACAACAAATGACAGGAAAGTCTAAATTGCTATCAATAGGGGGCTGATTACATAAATTCTGGAACATTCTTATTGTGAAATTGTTTTCGGCTTTAAAAGCAGTAAAGAATATGTGGTAGCTCAACACGATAGGCAATGATTTCACAGTGACGTGGAGCTTTCTCAAGGATATGTAGTTTGCAAAAAGCAATGTGAGGATATGTGCAACCTGCTGCCATTTGTGTAAAGAGAGAGCGTATGAACCCCTCCCCCACCCCACCCCCCACAGAAGAATGCACACATACACACACACACACACACACGGGACAAAGAAAAAGTGAAAGGGGAAACTAAAATTTAATTGAAAAACTAGTAAAAAAATATAACAAAGTGAACTCTGAGCAAGCAAAAGGGTGAAGACAAGAATATACATTTGATATTCTTTGATTCTGGATTCTCATAAATATTTTACCGATTCAAATAAAGACCATTAAATCCAGAAATGAAAAAAATTCCTAACATAAAAAGGAAAATAAAAGAAAAACTGAGCAGATCGACCTTACATTATATTAAGTATGTAATGCAGTCATACTGAGAAAATGATTATTCCAAAAGGCCATTGAGTTCAATGTTTTGACCTTACATTTTAATGGAATATTCTCTGAAAAAAAACTTCAAAAATAATGTTTTATTTTATTGACAATTATCATTGCTAAATATTTTATTCTTATTTTGAATATATTTTCAAGTAGATGTTGCAATATGTAACATCACTTGCAAATATAATAAACAAGCGAGAACAATTTTTTACATCAATAATACACTAATGTATCCTTGATGAACTTGTGGTTTTAGTCAAATTTAAATGCCTCTAACATTGTTGATTTGAGCGACCAGTTATTCTGGACTACTTAGCAAAATATTTTAGGTGGACATACTTTTGTTCTTCATTCATTGGTCTGAGAGATGTTGTTTCATAGCTGCAAGTTCCATCAAGATGCCCAGAATTGTGCCTTACAGTTACCTAGTGCACAGGATAGTGGTTATCAACTCCCAGGATGCATGCAGCCATGTTGTTATAGTGCTTTCCTCCTAGATACATTGTTTCTGTATTTAGTGCTATTACAGTTTCTCAGTGAAGTCTGGTTCTGTCATTTATACAGCTGCCATTGTAGAGGTAGTGCCAATAAAGTCGGTAGACTGCACACTGGCAGGTTACAGGCAACCTGGCAACCAAACGAAATTGTTTCTTTATGATGTTTATGTGATTATCTTGAAAAAATCTGATATGTACTGGTTTTCGACACAAATATAATTGTCACAAGGCCAGGAGAAAATTCCTAACGTAAAAAGGAAAAGAAAAGAAAAACAGAAGCAGATCAACCTTACATTATATTAAGTATGTGATATAATCATACTGAGAAAATAATTATTCCAAAAGACCATTGAGTTCAGTATTTTGTCTTTACATTTTAATGGAATATTCTCCAAAAAAGAACATAAAAGACAAATCTGTTTAATTTGATAATTGGTTGTTTTCAACAGCAAGAGGGAATGAAGCTCATTACACTACATTTACTAATAATTCCAGGTCTTTCTGAACTCTGAAAGAATCTGCTGGTGGTTTTGTTTTGTTTGTTTATGATCCTGAGAAGAAATCAATCAGTGGGAAAATGTGTGTTCCATGAGAACACAGTTAAATAGAGAAAAGTCTATGTGTCAATAGAAGAAACATATGTTTTGTGGCTCTCCTTATATGTAAATTTTTACTTTGGGTTTATTTTGCTTTTTTTTCATTTAGCTTCTTAATGTAGAACCTTAGATCCTTGACCTTAGTCCTTTGTTTTGTTTAAATAAAGGATTTAAACTACACATTGCCCTCTAGCAATGACTACTGTACCTGTAATACACCTATTTTGAAATTGTTATGTTTCTGGTATCATATATCAAAACTTGGAAATAGTTTTCTAAATTATTTTTGACCTATGGGTTATTTAGAAGTTTCTTCTTTAATTTCCACATATTTTAGTTAGTTTGTTTTTTTTCTGGTTTTCTCAATCTTTTACATTTCTGATTTAATTCCATTTTGGGATAAGAACATGTTTAGAATTATGTTTTTTTTTTCCCCATTTATTCTACTGCTTTTTTATTCATGTATTTTTAAGTTCTTTGATTAGGCACATAACAATTATGATTGTTTTCTCTTTCTAGATATGTTGATACGTTTACCAAGATAAAATGTACCTCTTTATTTCTGGTATTAATATTTTAATGAAGTTTCCTTTATTTTGAACTCAGTTACTCTAGCCTGTTTAAATCTGTAGCCGCATGGTATATCATTCAAGTTTATTTCTTTTCAATTGAGTTTTTATATTTAACGTGCACTTCTATGGACAGCTACAGTTCTATCTTGCTTTGTATATCCATTCGAACATTCTAGGTTTTAATTCATATCAGTAAAAATGGCTTTTGTTCTACAGTTATTTAAATTTTAACACATTTAGATTTGTATAACCACCAGGTAATTAGAAAACAGAATTTCTGTCACCCCCAAAACACCTTCTTTCTACCCATTTACAGTCATCCTCTTCCCCAAACCCTAAACCTTGGCAATGACTGATCTGTTCTCCATCACTGTAATTATGTCATTGTGAGAATGTCATGTAAATGAAATGACATAAAATGTAATCTTTTGATACTGCCTGCTTTTATGCAAATAAGTGGTCTTTCAAATTGTTGTTCCTCAATATGCAATGTGTTATTTTTCTCTGATGGTTTAAGATGTTCTCTTTATCTTTGATTTTAGCAATTTGACTATGATGTGCCTTTTGTTATTGTTGTTTATTTGCTTGTTTTAAATTTTCCTCCTAGTTGTTTTCTGGAATTCTTGACCTTTTAAATTTACGTTTTTCAGCAAATTTAGGAATTTGGGGCCATTATTTCTTCATTTTTTTCCATCTCAGTCTTGTGTTCCTCTTTTTAGGGACTCCAATATATGTTTGACTTTTTCCTTTTTCTCTGTGTTCCTGAGCTCTGTTCATTTTATTCTTCATGATTCTCCTACATCAATATTTATTGATTTTCAAGTTAAGTGACTCAGAGTTTCTCTTTATTAATTCTGTGATTTCAAGTGATTTTTAACTTTCATGTTGTATTTTTCATTTCTAGAATTTTCCTTGTAGGTCTGTAGTGTCTTACTGAGACCCCCTATCCTTTTACTCCTGAGGAGCATGATTTCTTTAAATTATATTAAATAATTTAAAATTCTTCTCTGTTAAATCCAACATCTGGTACTTCTCTATGTTGGTCTTAACTAATGATCTTTTCTCATGTTTTCCTTGGATTGACTCCTAGACATTAATAATGCATGTTTTAGAAATTCTGTATAATGGATCTCTTCCTCCTACAAATAATAATTTTTTTCAAGCGGTAGTTAACTTGGCTCTTCTCCATGCAATGAATTGCAATTCATTTCATTTGAATTTATTTAGCTTTAGCTGAATTCCTTGAAACCTCCATGTACTTGTGGTTTAGCCATCAGCCATAATTGAACTGGGAGCCCACCAGGCCGATTATCAATTGGGCTTGAACTGCATTTTTAATTTCATGAGTCATATTTATAACAATAATTTTAATCTAGTATTTCTTTATGCCAACTTCCATTTTCTGCAAGGAAATGTTTGGGAAAATGTAGCTCTTCAAAGAAAACTCTGTGAGACTTCTTACCATGAAACATCCAGAGATTTTCTTTAAATCACTTTACCCAGAACAATAGCAAAAAACAATTTACTGCTAATGTATATTAGTTTATTGATTTTATAAAGCAATATGTGGAGTTTCGGGTGAAATAAGCTACAAGAAGGTATACAAAATATTTTTCTTTTACATTGTAGATGTAGTGTTGAGTCGATAAACTATTTTTCACTATTTAATTCAAAGTGATTCAACTACTACTTCACACTTGTATTCCTGAGATACAAGGACTGATGGAAAAGAAAATTAGCTCATCTTCTGAAGAAATTTCAGAAATCAGGAAGTACTCAGGCAGTGATTTCATTAAAAATACTGCCCTAATTTACCTAGCTTTAGAATCTCAATTTACTATAGTCAAGTTTCCAATTGTGATGAGACAAAAGGACTGACAAAGACCAAGAAGCAGCATGCCACCTATTTCACTTGTCAAGGAGTAAAACACCTCCTTTATTTTCCTACATACACAGTTCCCTTTGTCCTTTAGTGGAAGACCTGACATATGCCAACTTTTAGAATGTAATAAAACATTATGCCAGTACATAATACTCCTCAAGTTGTACCTAAATCCTTTTACCTAATAGGTAAATTTATGCAGTTACTACAAATCTGGGTTTTTCTAAATATAGTAAGAACCTTCTTATCTAATATTAAAATGTAGTAGATCATAAAATACTTTATTTTTATTGTAATCTAAAATATATGGGTCCCATCACTGACGTTCAGCAATATTTGTATATAAAGAATATTATTACTACATCACCTGCCATTTCTCCTTTTCCTCTTTTAAGTGAAGCAATAAGCCAATTATAAGAAAAGTACAAAATTCATTCTAGATTTTTTTACCAACTGCCCCAAGTCCTGCCAATCTATTACAGTTATCTGCCCCAGACCTAATTATACAGAATTCTTCTGCAAAATATGTTCTTTTGGCAATTCATGTTTAATTTGAAGAAATGTGAGGACAAATAAAGCACTGCAAAGTTTCATTATTTGAAACACTTTATCCTGCTGAGTAAAATTAAAACTTTGGTTGCAACTAATGAACTCCAGGACTTAAAAGTATGCAAGTTTTAAAAATATGTAAACAACTCTGCAGCTTTCCATTTGTTTACTGTGTAGGCTGCAGTCAAGTAGGTGGTCTCAGAAACTAGGAAGATTCTTATAAATGTTAGCAATTGCCCACCAATTTTCTTGCAAATAACCAAGATTCTTCTTTCTTTAGAGTCAGGAAGTGTATATGGAAGGAAACGGAGTGATATAAATATTGAACTAAGGATCAGGTAAATCAGCATCAAGATCTGAATATAGAATTGTTCAAGGGATTAACAAGCACTATTATTTCACCTCCTTATATCATGAGCAAATAAATGAAAAATTTGTTCCTGACAAACATGACTTCTGTTTATGACATTGGAATTATGTCACACACACCGAGAAGAAAACTAAAACACCATGAATATTTTTCCTATATAGATAATTGGATAAGATTGAAACAAACCAAGAAGACAAAGCAGAATGAGTTTAATGAGGAAGATCAAAGCTTGAATTCCAAGTCATGAAGAAAGAGCATGAAGAAATATAGCTGGAAAGAGAGAAGAGAACTCTGTATTTCTTCAATTTGCATTGCATATTGTTGGAAATAAATGGATATCTATATATCTAGCGAAAGTCTGGATGCCTTGTACAGCTTTTAAAAATTATGTCTAAATTTATTAGAGTAAACATAAATCAATTGTGATTCACATATGTGCAATTACATTTATTTACTTTCATTGAGTTAGAGTGTTAAGATGAAAGCCCAAAGGAATGACACATTTGAAGAAAAATATTAAGATATTTATTTCAAAGAAGATTAATTTAGGATAAGGCATTTTCTTATTTTAATTCTGGATGCTATCACATGGAAGAAAATCCATGATGGAGGCCAAGTTATGGATCATAATGTTGCTTAATGAGAAAAAAATTAGAATAAAACAAATGGGAGAACCAAGGACTATTTTCACATGACAGTGGTGTATTTATTTTTTTCTACCCTCAGGCTTAATTATGTGTTTAAAATAATAATAAAATACACGAAGAAACATTCTTCGTTTGTCATTTCTCAATGATTTCTGGAATCTACATTGATACACCTAACATTTTAAAAAATACTGTTATTTCTAATCCACTGTAGTTAAAAGGAAATAATATATTAGTGTAAATCTTCAGTTTTATTAGTCAGTTTCCAAACCTCAGCATAAATTGGAATGTTTCAGTTCTTCCCTCTAGATGGTAACTTCTGTAGTTGGCAATTCCTGTTCCTCATATGATGCTTTCTATTACTAACATTTCAGAACATAAGATTTTTTTCTGGGGACATGTAAACATTAGCTATGGGTATAAAATACATTCCTCAGCAATGTTTAAGAAGATAATTTTTAAAAAGGTTTAACTATGAGAATGATCACAAACCAAACATACCAAACATGCTAAAAGGAAATTTTTGGCAGGGAGAGAGTTGAATAGTACATGAGAAAGGAAGAATGGAAGAAAGAAAAAAAGGAAGGTAGAAGGAAAGGAAAAAAGGGGGAAGAATAGATTACACATTTGAGAGAATATTCTTCTTAGATTATAGAACAAGGTGCAATTGAGCTTTTCAAAACTTACCAAATCTACCTACCTCTAAAGATTCTTAACTTCTCTGGAGAAAAATGAAGCACCTAGAATAAGATAGTCAATTATGAATAGACCATGAATGCAGAGAACAACACTTGATGTGATAAAAGCATCATAGAAACTCAAAATTCCAAATTTTCTTCTTTAAAATTTCGGTAACTCTAGCAGTTTGACATTGTTTATGACTTCTAAAAATAGATAGTGGATTGTGTGGTGTAAACTGGTCTGGTCCTCTGGGTGCATTAGATTGTATTAGATTTAGAGATTTGACTTTTACTTTATTATATCAAGATTAGGGCTTTTATTTAACCACATAAATTAGGGCATGCAGGGTTGTATCCCCACACTCTTGGTGGGGATAAAACAGACTCTCACACGGAAGTAAATACATGGAGACGGAACACAGAAGCAGATACGCAGGAAGAGAGAGTGCTCCATAGACACGGCCCCAGGAAGAGAGATGAGCCTCATAGTCTTCAGCTGACCTTGTGGAGAGAACAGAGCAGCTGAGCCTGGAAAGAAACGAGCCCCAGGGAAAGAGATAAGTCTTATGCCAGCCTACAACTGAGATCATAGAAGCTTGGACCACGGAGCCTTAAGAGGAAGGAGGAAAGCTGAACCCTCGCAGACATCACCGCCATCTTGTGACAACACATGGCAACAGACTTTGGGTGAGAAAGTACCTCTTATGGTACCTAGAGTTAGACTCTTTAGGGCCTGGTAACTATAAGCTTCTACCCCAAATAAATACCCTTTATAAAAGCCCACAGAGTTCTGGTACTTTGTATCAGCACCCCTTTGGCTGACTAATACAGTAACCATTGCTACTTTGTATCAAAACTCAAAATCTTTCTATTGAAAAATAGTGGAAAAGCAATTTGGTCCCTAGGTTCAAGATCGAAGAAACTACATAAAGTGTATTCTTATCATATATCTAATCTAAATTTTGAATATTTGCCATCTTAATTTTATTGAATCTTTTTACAACGCACAAGGTATAGTTCTCCAATTGTTTAGGCCATTAAAATTTTTTTTCAAAACTCTTTGTATTTTCATTGTATAGATGTTTCACATCTTTTGCCAGAATTTTCCCTGTTTCATATTTTTAATATTATTGCAAATAATAATTTTTAAACTTTAAATTTCCGTTTTTTCATTGCTGTATGTAGAATAAAGTTGATTTTTGTACACTGGTCTTCTATCCTGCATCTTTGCCTAGCTCATATTTTGGTTCCAATAGTTTTTTTAAAATAGATTCCATAGGAATTTCTACATAATCTAGCATTTGTGAACAAAGACAGTTTACTTCAATTGCTCCCCACCCCAATCTTAATTAATTTTAATGCACTTGAAATAAGGAAATTCTAAAAATTTGTGGAGGAATAGTAGTCTGGAAGGATCAAAATTTTGTTGTGCAAAATGACCAGAAAAGACAGTGTTAAATAAATTAAGAAAATTACAATGAATTACTACAACTCGCTCTAATTATGGCCCTAAAACCAAATGAGCTTTGTGTCAGAGGTATATGAACAGCTACAATATGTAATACTTTTACTTGATAAGATGCTCAAAGGAAATTGACACTATGTTGTGACTCAGAAAGATTAAAATGCCTTTGCATTCATCTTTCTCCTGGCACGAGGCTGTTGTCATTTTTCTTTCCACCCATATGAGGTTATATTTGGAATTATATATTTATTTTATATAACATATCATGTTGAGGTAGAGATATCTGCAGTGCATTCATAAAGAGTCAGGGTGGGATGAGTAGTTTGTGAGGATATTTGGACAAAGCAAGTTGCTTACTTTCAGAAGAGAAAACCTGAAGCAGATGGGAGGAGGAAATAGAGTTTGTGATAGTTGACCTTGTTTTTCAAATACCTGAAGAGGTTTCTCATACAAAAATGTGACCCATCCTGTCCACTGACCTATTGTACCTGTCAATAAACCATATGGCATTTGTGTTACTATAGTTCACCCACCTTTAAAGTTTTAACTCCATGGATCTATCTCATTAGTACCCTGCTACTATAAAATCCTAAATTCAAATTTCACAAATTGGACTTGGTGACAGATTTTGGCTCTATTCTGCACACTCAAAAGGGATATAATAATTATAATGTTGTTTTCTGAATTTATAAGTATTTGGCATACTTAAAACTTCTCAAACTTTTCAGATCTTGGCAAGTCAACTGAAGACTGGGGAAAATTTTTGTAAGTTGGCAGTGTTTAAAACATGAATTATTTACTGGTGTTTATTAGGAACGCTTGAATAACACTACCAAAGTTTATCACATTCAGAGGATGGGGTTTGTGCTTGTTTGGAGCAGAATTCAATTAAGTTTTATATAGAATAGATAGTAAATGCAAATTTTTAAAGTTTTTCTATTTTTCTTTTATGAGGTACCCAAGATTGAACCCAGGACCTTGTATGTGGAAGGCAGGTGCTCAACCAACTGAGCTACACTTCTCCCCTTTGTTGTATTTATTTATATGTTTTTGTACAAACTTAAAGTCTTAAGAAAGTTTTATAATAAATTTGCTATGTACGTGACAGAGATGTCTTGAGGTTTGCAAAGTAAATAACTAATATATCATCCCCATGTTTTACTAGTTCTTTCTTCACCTGTACTTTACCACTCCCCTCACTCTTTGCATTGTTTCAATAGAAAAGTGATTGTCATTAGTCTTAATACAGAATTACATATTTTGTTAAGTATTATAGATTATTAAAACTGCAAGTGTTCTTTCAAATTCTTAGTTTCCATCAAAATTTATATTAAATAAATCTAATCATGCTTATGAAATAAACTCTCTTTTTTAATAAATTCAAGATGTATAGTCCCTTCTATATGACACTCAGTTTATACAAATACCGTAATGATATAAATGATTTTAAATATTATTCATTTTCAAAACTGCATCAAAACCTAATACTCATAAAATATTATTATGTTCCAGGAACTTTTTAATTATTTTGCATACATTGTGCCACTAAATGATTGTCAGTTGTATTGTTAGCTCTGTCTTACGTATGAGAAAACTCAGAAGGAGAGAGATTTAGACTTGTTCAAGACCACACAGCTGGAAATGATAGAGCAGGTTTTCCACTTAGGCTATCAGGCTCTAGGATGTGCCCTGGGAAGTCTTTTTAATTACCCTTATATTATAATGCCTCTTCCTGAAGGTAAAGAAATAAGGTTTTCAAGTTTGCATTTTATATAATTAAACTTCCTATTCCCAAGTATTAGGAATTTGTTTGTGAGAAATACATGAAGATTGACCCCATGTTTTAACTGAGGCATTCTTCTATTTCACTGCAAATGGGAAGAACTGTGCTTTAAGGTAACCTATTTCAGTTTCCATACTATATCAGGGTATGAGAAATCCTCTAACCCTGCTAAATAATTCTGGATATTTTCATTCCTTTTCATTTTGCATCTGTGATAAATTTAGAATTACAAATTGAAATCCCAATTTAGTTATGAATAACCAACATTGCTACTGTACATATTGGGTACTTTTTTTTACAGGGTTTCCAAAGTCAGGTCACTTTCAGATCCCTTCAGTTATGTGTACAATAGTCATACTTAATAAAATGTGGAAGGAATTCTAAATACCAGTGAGGTAAACTGATGTAATTATTAGATTAAAAGGGATAAACTTGTGTCAGTACAAGTTAATTGATTTATTCATCTACCCAACTTTAATTCACCGTCTACTTTGAATCTTATTTCCATGTTTTGCATGAACATAAGCCATAATGTAGGATACTTAAATCATCTATAAAGAGTCCACCGTCTCCTTCTAGGTTTTATAGAAAAGTCAACTCTATGATCAAGCTGTTCAGAAATGCTTTTTACCCCCTTCCTGAACATCATTGATGTCTGGCTTTTGCTTCCTGGCCATCCCCTACAGCACAGGCTGCTTTTGCCTCGCTCACTGCCCATATTCCAGGCTCAGTAAAGGACATTAACTTCACTTCTAACTTCTCCTGTTACTACTAATTTCTGGGCATTGTGCCCATTTCTTTGTCATATCCTTTCTCTCTACCCAAATCTTCACTTCATTAAGGATGTCTAAAATCTTAGTACATATGATTCGTCCTCTCCACTCACCCACTCACAGGATCATGCCTTTAAATCACCATAAATCACTGTTCCCCATGTAAAAGGAGGAGCTTTAGCCATCCCATTTTCTCAACACCACCATATAGTCTCCTGTGATGAACACCATCATCTCTTTCCTAAAAGATGCTCAGAATAAATGATCACTAAATCTCTTCCTACAAAAACATAACACATTCCCTACCTTACTATTGAAAGGCTCATTCTAAAATCTAACTATGATTGTGAAGACTCTTTCATCAACTTTATTGTTACTCTGGATAAAATTTTAAATTTTCTAGCATCCATATTAAACTAAAAAAGAAAAGTTAAAATTAATTTTAATACTCTATTTTATTTAGCCTAATACAATGAGAATATTATTTCAATATGCAATCAAAATAAAATGATTGATGTGATATTGCATGTTAGTTGTTTTCACACTAAGTCTTTGGAATCATGCATGTATTTTATATGTATATCACATCTCAGTCCATGTGCTTAATAGTCACATGCATCTAGTAGCTACCATATTGGACAGTGCAGGACTGCTGCCTTCTGCCATGTTGGAGCTGTTGAATTTGACTAGGACCAAGATGGATCTCCATAACCCAGGATTGGAGAATGAGTGAATATGATCTATAGTAGCTTGAATATGTGATGACAGAAAATAGATAAATCTGGTCAACGTCTTGAGAAAGGCAGTTTTTGGAGGGATTGACACACCCAATCTATGACACCAGTATAACTTTAAGAAAGACTTAATGGTTGTTGTACATTTTGTATGACTTTCAAACTTGAAGAGCTGAGACTTCTATTTGTTCATTCATTCAAAAAATATTTATTGAGTGACAACGTTGTGCAAAACACTGTTAGGTCTTGCTGGTGGTTAAGAAATAGACCCCATGCCTGTCACCATGCAATTTAGAGAACTTTCACAAGAGCGTACAATAAGTGAGTTAACCAGAAAATATATAGTTGAAAATTGTGAAAAGTCCTATGGGAAATTTAAACAAAGGGTGTGTAGAAAATAAAGCTAAAGACGCAGCTTTACAAAGAATGGCCTTAAAGACCCTTTCTGAGGAGATATGTCAATAAGGACATGAAAAATAAGATGGCATCTGCCAAATAAATAGTATCAGGAAAACCATTTCATGAAAAAGGAAGAGTACGTGCAACAAATGTGTCATGACAAATGTCAGTTTGTGCAAAAAAAAAAAAAATGTGCATTGGGGCTAGAGCACTGTGAGATACAAGAGGGTGAGTTACTTTTTGAGTGACCATAAATAAGTTGTTTGACCACTCTTTGTTTCATTTTATCCTTCAAAAAATACAGATAATAAGAGTGTCTGCCTCATGTGGTATTATAAGCTTAAATGAGATATCAAACGGAAAATTCTTAGTACATTCCTGGCATATGGTAAATATTTAAAAGCTGTTGGTTAATATCACTGGACACTATTCTGAAGGGGTTTGTCTTACTTGAAATGTAAGAGAACATATCAAATAGTTTTAGTAGTAATGTAACGTGATGCAGTATGCATTTTAGAATGACAGCTCTAGTGAAGGAGCAGAGAGGCAGAGGAATCCAATAAGTGAAGTAGTTAGAGACCAGGTGAGAATTATTGCAACCGTCTATGTGATAAAGAATGTTGGCATATAATTTAAGCATAACGGTGGATAAATTTGAGATCTGCTTAAGAAATAGAATCATCAGAACTTGATGATGGATTGGACATGGACAAATAAGAGATGTGGGGAAATTATATGTTTCAACTAGCAATCATTCCCATCAGTGTCTTGCACTCCCAGCAAGTTCCTGGTTGAGGTTTTGCCAATGAGCTGCTTAGTGAAAGAGAAAGACTAGGCCAATTTAGAAGGCAAATGAGAAACAGAAACCACTTTTTCTCTTCCAATAGCCTCAGGCCTAAGCATGGGCTTTGGCAGACATGAAGCTTTGCAGCTCTTCAGGTGATCCCCTGAAAATTTGCAGGTAAAATTATTGTCTGAAGTTCCCTAATGTTATTCAAATTACCAGTTTTCTAAAATTGAAGAATGAATTTGAGAGCTAGCAATGGTTTACTTGACCTTGACATGCCCAGTATTCTAAAGGAATTTTAAGCATATCTTTCCCGTATTATACACTGCTGTGCCAAGAGTGGTTTCCATTTTTCATTCTGACTCTGAATAAACTCAGTATGGTACTAGTTATAACTCTATTCATAATAAGCAGTTGTGTGAAATCTGCTCAGTGAAGGAGAAAAACAAAAGCAGTGATTCCAGTAGTCATGGGCAGAGCCAGGAACTTCTGAGAAAATACTACTCTGCAGCAACTCCAGGCTTTATTTTTTTTTCCCCTCTGAAAATTTCCTGCCCAGTGCTATAAATAGCAGTGATCATTGGCACTGGTTTTCTGCAAATATGGTAACTTATATAAAAGTCCCTTAAATCTAGCTGGAAATTAACTAGGAAATGTTCTCCTAGACCTTTGAAATCAATTTTTCCAATAATTCTTATGTATCTTAATTCCCTAAATTAAACTGTATCTGACTTGACTTAACTAGAGTGATAAATACCAGATTTCAATATGCACACCACTCAGTCCTGTAATTTCTATTTGATAATTGCTAGATTAAGACATAGAGTCAGAAAACACTGCACCTAAGTTTTAGCAAAAATAATAATAATAATAATCACTGTGTTTCTAATGATATTCTTGTGGATAACTATGAGAAATATGGGATCTGTGATATTAGAAGCTATATAATGTGTTAATGGAAGCACCTAAATGCAATTTACCAGTTGATACACTTAGGTGTGATACTAATGATTTTTCACAGATGACTAATGTTCAATTATAAGTTTTAAAAATGTTGATGACTTTAAGAAACAGAAGACATGTTATCATAGTTTTAGATGTAATAAGGTCGAGAGGTAGAATAAATTGTATACTATTAAGATTCTCTTTGCCTCTGATGTTAGCCAATTATTTTCTACATAAGTTCCGACACTTGTCAGATCCATATCTTTAATTTATAAGAAGTCACAGGACACCTTTCACTTGCTTGCCTGCCAGTTTTTCCCCAAATTTGACATACAGCCATATAAACACTTTTGTGTCAATGCATACAACACGAATGCATGGTAAAGATCAGCTTGCAGTGGTTCATTCAATCCTTAACTTGAAACAGGAGAAGTCTATGACCCAAAAAAGAGCAATTGTCTCTCTTAGCCCAGGTTTAGTCATTCCTCATTTTGGATAAGTGAATTTTGTAAGGATAACTTATACCTATCCTAAAAGCCTAATTTATGATTCCTTTGATCACCTAGTAAGCACTCAACTCTGTGCTATGCCCTGTGCTTAAAAAAAGAGATAAATTTTTTTGGCCCTGATGAATCAGGATCAATTCATAAAGGAGTAACCGATATGAATTTTTTAAAAATCAAAGCTAACTAGAGATAAAAAGATAAGTAGCCTCTCTGTTTTCATATGTCCTGCAGAGTATCACCATGGGACTCTGCAAATGATGTGAGTAACATTTCATCTCTTTTCTAAATGTGCTTGTCTATGCATTTACAAGGTTCTCGAAAATATCATGTGGGTAGAGACAGTATTTGAAAATGACTTTAGAATATGCTCCGATGGTGTTCATTTTGAAATCAAGTAGACTGATTCACACTGGACAACGTTTCAAAATAAATTTGCCCAAAAGAATACTATAGTTATAGCCTGACAATTTCATGTTTTAGAAAAGTTTCCATAATTCTTTAGTAAAACATTAAACCTACTTTGCTGTTAAATTATATAAGAAAAATATGATCTATGGGCTTTTGCTTTAAAGAAATGACAGGGATGGCCACTGCTTAAGTAAGATCTGTATCTTATGAGAAGTACTATATATGATAATCGTTCTGTAAAAAGGGTCCATTCAAAGAAATGGCTGCACTGGGAGAAATTATGGATGAAATATGGAGTTACAGGCTGAAAATCTAGGTTATTTCAAAGTCATACACTTTTCTTTGGACCAAGCCAAGTTAAAGCAGAGCAGTCTGACAAAACCAGCACAGACTAAGAAAAATCTCTTTTAAGGTATAAAAATACTAGAGAACGACGGATTAAAAGAAGTCACTGTTGATCAGTTAATTGATTGAGTAGCCTATCAATCCACTGGAATATGTCTGGTCAGAAACTTAGACAGTACTGGATATAAATATCTGGATATAAAGGGCAGAATGTTTGCTAGTTTTCATAATAATAATAAAATCTTAGATATTAAATATTTCATCATTTACAAGATATTTTCTGATACATTCTCTAGTTCAACTTGAGCTTCAAAAATTGCCCAGATATTTTAAATAAAGTAAAAAAGCAGGTGTTTCTTATAAATTCCTACTTAGAAACTGAAATAGGCCTAGGGCAGTCATGACTAACTCATTTGTTTCTCTCATTTCTACCCTCCTCTCTCCAATATATATTATTATAATTGATTTTACATGTGAATAAACTGATGTAGGTAATTTTAATTAACTACCCATAAATGATAGAATCTATACTAGAACCTGTCCTCCAGGGCATATCCAGGCAAGTTTCACATCCCATTTTTTAACTCCTAGGATACTGAAAAGAAATAGTCTAAAGCACTAAAGTACTAAAATATATCTCTTAGTTTATTGAATTTCCAAATAATACCCTAGAACTAGGGTCAGAAAACTGTGGCCCAGCCAGCTGCCTCATTATATAGATTGATTTTTATTGGACATAGCTACACCCTTTGGTTTACATATTGTCTATGGCGGCTCTTTTGCTCTAAAAAGAGAGTCAAATATTTTCAGTAAAGACCAAATATACAGCAAGGCTAACAATTTTCTATCTAGCCCTCGAAGAAAAAATTTGTTAAGAACTGCTTGGAATTCACGTGTCACTAAAATTTCCAAGTTACTATTCAATGGTAGTAAATAGCCTATGGAAATCAGGCCAAGGAGGGTTTACAGTATATTAAGGATTAGGTATATTTTATCTAGTTTTCTGTTCATTACTGATAATATATCCAATTCAAAGAAATGTCTCTATGAGTTTACTCGTAGCACTCATTTTAGATCAAATTTAACTGTATTAGGGGGATAACATATCATTTACAAAAATGATTATGGCATTTTGAATTTTAGAGCATATATTAAGGATTCAAATATTTGAGAATTTTATCTAAAAGCTCCTTAATTTTAAGTCAATATGAGAAGAAAAGATGATTTTTTAAAGGAAGTTATAAATAAGATGGCAAAATTGAAAATTTCATTATTTTCTTAGTTAATTCTATAGAACCTAGTTTGTACTATGTGATGATTAAGGTCATGTGTCAACTTAGCCAGGTTATTGTGTCCAATTGTTTGGTCAAGCAAGCTTGGTGTGATTGTTACTGTGAAGACATTTCATGAACTTAAATCATCAGTAAGTTGACTACAACCATGGCTGATTACATCTACAATGAGCTGAGGAGATTAGTTTCAACAATGAGAGAAGTTTCATCCAATCATTTGAAGGCTTTATAAGGAGAAGTGATGATTTCAGCAGTCAGAAGAGAGAATTTCCATCTCTACCTCAGCCAACTAGCTTTGAAAACCTTCATTGGAGTTCCCAACTTGCTGCTTGCCTGACAGAATTTGGACTTACCCTTCCCCACAGAAGCGTGGGACAATTCTTAAAAAAATCGTATAATATTTACGGATATCTCCTGTTGGTTCTGTTTCCCTAGAGAACCCAGATAAATACATACTAGTACATTACATATAAGGATATATAACATTATATATTTGGCCCAGTATAAACATATCTGTCACACAGCTTAACATTTTAAAGATAAAATGATTTAAAGAAATTCTTCCCACCATTTTATGCTGTGATTTTACACTTTTGCAAGTCAACAAGTTAGTCTTTCACAATTTTATATACACCAGCAGAAGACATGCATCCCTAGGGTCAGAGGCAACAGATTTTGTTTTTCACAGTAATAGCAGTAGCCAGAGTGTCAGATTCTCACCTTTTCCTGAACCCTTAATTCACAGGGTGATGCAAAGACATCTGCACACTCAGTGGTTTGCGTCACAGGGGAAGAATTCTGATTTAGGAAACTTATCTTTTATGCTAGACAGTTAGCATGACTGTCCTTTGTTCCACAGGGAAATGTTGTCTTCTCTTCCAAGACTGTAAGCAAACCCAATTAAAACTTGACTGAAACCCCATCTCCATCCTGCAAGACTGTTTTCTATAAAACATCTTTGAAAAGATAGTCTAGAACAAAAAGTGGTCAGTGCTTCTGCTCATAAGACATGCAAAAATGAGCAAGAGCCATGGAGAATGGTAACCCCACACTTATGCCTTGTACAGTACAAGAGGGTGTTCTTAATTTTAAGTTTTATTCATATCCTAAATAATAATGATTTATCAGCCTCTATAAGTAGGTAATGATGCTTTTAAAAATTACATAGGCTGCTTGTTGATGCCTGTTCTTAATAATGAGTGTTTAGTTCCAAAGCTTCCTTGTGACTGTCTTTCAGCTTCAAGTTAATAGTTCTTGGTAGAGAGTTAGGCTTTAGTTCTGAAAGGTGAAAGCATGGAAGTTGTCCCATCCATCCTTACAATAACAAGAACAACAAAAGCTGAATAAAATGAAAATCAAACCACCTTTTCTTGAACTCATTGGAAAACTGTGGTCACAGGATAAATGTCTGCCCCCCATCTGGAGAGAAAGGAATCCAGAGAAGTGCAGCCAAGATCCCCTTACTGCAGCAGAGGCTTCTGGAGTGACAAACTGGGAGGAGCCCTTAAACAGCGATGTGGATGAATTGCTGGAGACATAGGGTAATAATAATACGACTATAGAATGCTTACTCTCACAACTTACCAACACCTTAGTGGGGTTCAAGTAAAGTAACAGTGGATTACAGCTGAAAGATGTATAAGACACAGACTCTTTCTAAGGCAGAAGTTTAGGGAAACCCAAAGAAAACAATGTTGATTACATATTAAATACAGCCTGACTCCTAGCCTGACTAACATAAAACCTCACACTAAAAGCCTTTTTACTCTCATTCCTAATCCAATATGTCATGCTTTGGTTATAACCTCATAGAGTTAACAATTCTAACACTGCTATACATGTCTACTGTAATTGTGGGTGGATTGCAGATTTTGGGAGCCAGGTTTCCCACTGTTGGAGTGAGAGTTCACAGATAAGTAAGGACAGGAGGCTACAAAGTTCCATGTGGTAATACATTAGATTTGGAGAGGTCAGTAGGAACGCATGTTTCATGTATTGTAGATACAGATGACTACATATAGAGATATTTCTAGATCTGTGTATATACAGTGGTTAGAGAATGTATATTTCCTTACTTCTGATAGCTGAGGGTACCCAGGTGCAACTACCTCCCAGTAGCAATGAACAAACCTAGTGTCAAATCTTGGTTTCTAATCTAATTTTCCAATAAAAGGTACTTATGTTCCTTGGAGTAATGGATCATTCCAGGAGAGAGGCAGGAAATATACAAGAGGAACCCAGTGTCTTGTCATGCCAGACAGCAAGTAAGTGCTAAACACACACACGAAAATGGGAGTATGACTAAGGGACACAGGAGTCACATGGAAGTGTGAGAGTTCCCAATTGCCAAAGATGGAACAATTTGAGCCATAAAATCAATAAAATTATATCCCAAAGTATAAAGCAAATATACATGAACCCACAGTTATGTACATGATAGAAGAGAAGAGAAGCGAAGAGAAGCGAAAAGATATATCGCCTATGCAAATAAATCCAAACAATTTATGCAACTAGTCCACCTGTGATGAGGGAGAGAATAATTCCTCACTCCTTAAGTGTGAACTGAGCACTGAGTATAGTCTATTTTTTTCCAGAGAATACAGTAGGAAAAAAGGAAATAAAAGATAATTTTGCAGTGGAGAAAACTGAATACTCTACCTCAGAAAGGTAATAAAGGTCAATACCAGGAGCAATAAATCATGTTGTTTGTATGTGCTCTTGATACGATATGATGAAAATGGTATTTTACCTCTGTGGTCCTCCCCCCAAGAACCCATAACCCAGTGTAATCATTAGAAAAGTATAAGCCAAATCGTAATGGAACATTCTCCAAAATACCTGACCAATACTCCTCAAAAGAGCCAAAGTCAATACAATAACACAGAAGGTGTGAGAAACTGTTACAGCCAAGAGGAACCTAAACAGACTCCATGCCCAAAAGTAATGTGGTATCCTGGAAGGGATCCTGGGACAGGAAAATTAGGTAAAAATTAAGGAAATTGGAATAAAGTATGAATTTTATTTAATAATTATTATTATTGCTTCAGTAATGTCATAAATGTACAACACTAATTGCTTTAGCTTGCCAGGGTTGCTATAACAAGTACCGCACACTAGGTTCACTTAACAACAGGGATTTGTTGTCTCATGGTTTTGGAGGCTAAAGGCCAACATCACAGTGTTGACTGTTCCTGCCTCCTCCTGGAGTCTGGTGCTGGCTTGTCACAATCTTTAGGGTTCCTTGGCTTGCATCTCTGCCTCCATCTCATGGTGAGAGCTCTCTGTCTTTGACTTCTCATACTTCTGGCTCCTACTCCTCCTGCAGAGTCGTCTGTGTCCCTGTCTACATTTCCTCTCCTTGTAAGGACTTCAATCATACAGATTAAGACCCAGTGTGATTCAGTTTGGTCCCATCAGTTAGGATCTTCGAAGATCCCACTCACAAATGAGTCTACACCTTAATTAATAAGAGCCTCTTCAAAGGTCCTTTTGACAAATGGGTTCACACCTACAGAAATGCAGACTAAGAGTTTATCATGTCTTTATGCGGGGCATGATTCAATCCCCAACAATAACGTGAGGTGTTAATAATAGGGGGAAATGGGTGCATGACATGTGGGGACTCTACTATCTTCACATTCTGTACATCTAAAATTTTTCAAAAGTAAGCTTTATTAAAAATAATTATTGAGAGAAAGGCATTTGTGTTCAGATTTACCTCCTATAGCCAAATACTTCTCAATTTTGATTATTCAACCTTGACTTCAAAGTGAATGGCATCCCCAAGTCATGTGAACCCACATCTTCTTTGTTCTGTTTCACTTTGCTCTGTACCCAGGGCATCTGCTTCATCTTGGGTGCTGTATTATAGTTACCATAATTGGGATTATTTGCTTGTGTATATGAGGCACACTTAGCTTTTAGTCATTCTTATAGTATACCTATAAGCTCAACAAGGTGTCATAAGAAAGTCCTGTCTAACCTCCAAAGAAATTATACTGTGTGGTAGGTAAATATGTATGACATATGATATTATGTATTCAAAGATAATGTGAAATACCTTCTCCTTGTGAATTTTCTTCAAATTCAGTTCAACTGTCACCTCCTTTAAAGATTTTGCTCACCACTTTCTTCTGCTGCAAACCCCAGGGGGCATAATTTCTCAGGGAGTAGCTCTATCTTAGTTAAATACTTAGAGCCGGTATCACTAGAACCACAGACTGCTTTTGACTTGGACAACAAAATTTTATTGAATTATGGTTTTGAGACTAGAAGTCCAAAGTCAAGATATTGGTGAGGCTTGCTTTTTCCTCAAAGACCGTAGCATTGTGGTGCTGGATGCCATCAGTCCTTGTGCTCCTTGGTTTGTGTGTCTGCCTCCTGTCACATGGCCAGGCCCTCTCCTTCCTGCTCTTTGGGTTTTGGCTGACTTCCAGCTTCTCCCTGTGGCCTTCTCTGATTCCCTTTAAAAAGCCCCCAGGATTGTGGATTAAGACCCTTTCTCATTCCCTTGGACCACACTGTAACTAAAAATAACATCTTCCAAGAGCTCCTATTTATAAAAGTATTCACACCCATAGGAATGGTAATTAAGATTAACACCATGCCTTTTGTTGGGGTTCAGGATCCCATCTACCACAGGCTTCCTCCTCCATTTTACCAATGCACTTTACATTTACCTCTGTCAGCATTTGCATTGTGACAAATATTTTGTTTGCACACTTGTCTCTTGATTAGAGTAAAATCATTTAGTATTAATAGACCCTGGTTTACTCAGCATCTCCTCAAGTGTTTGGCACGGAATGGGTTGGATGAATAAATGAAAACTGAATATCGTCGGCTGGTTTCATATGAATTAGAGCCTTGTATGAGAATGTAGAAGAATGGAGTCTCACTATCTTGTGTGAATTCAGCCCCTCGCTATGGAGTGCATTCACACATACATACACAGGCACACACATGCACACATTTGTCATTATTAGCTCACAGAACTGTTATCAAGAAGAGGAGATGCCATGATGGAAAGCACTGATGAAAACGTACGTATATGTACACACACACACATTGCACGTCTTAGTGTAGGAGTAGCAAGTCATCCTAAAAATGGAACAGTATAGGGGTGATACAGATATCACATTTTTAAGATATCTAATGTCACTATTCAGAGGGATCTTATTAAATATAATTTTATATAATAAGGTTTACAGAAAAATAATGCAAAAAATACAGAGTTCTCATATACACCAACTATTATCAACAACTTGCATTAATGTGATACATTTGTTACAATTAAAGAAAGAATATTATAATTGTACTATTTGAAGCAAATTATTGCTCAATTAACATGATTTCTTCTAAAATTTGCATTTTCCCCTTTTCATGTTACTTTTAGTAGTTGAGGGAGACTTTGGGGACATATTGTCTTAAAGGTAGTTTAACAGTTTAACTATATGAGATTTAACTTTGAAATGATGTACACTATATTGCCCCAAAAGTATCTGCTTACTATTTGAGTATTCCAAACCAATACTCTTTGACTATTTTATTATTAATGAAAAACAGTGCAGATAAGTTATTTAAAAATTCATTGTTATTCTGATCTTCTCTCATTTTGGGCAATGTCTTAAGGCAAAGGCTAATTGTAAGGCACATCTCGGATCATTTCTACTTGAGTTAAGAAACTGCCTGAAATCAGAGAAGCATCTTGAATTGCTTTAGAAAGGTGATGATGTTGAAATCCCTGAGCTCTCTCAGTGGGACTATTGCCATAGTTAACATATTTACTACATTTAAGCATTCTACCGTACAGAAAAACAATTAGAGGTCATAATGGCTACTCTGATTTACTTAATGTTATATACAGTATGAAAATAAATGGAAGTGATTAGAGAAGGGAAAATTGGGGGCTGAAATCTGCTTCAGGGAGAAGCATACATGCCACAGAAAGTAGCATTTGGCTTTTAGAATTGTACAGCATGTGGCAAAACAAGAGCCAGCTTGGAATGAATAACTCTGCCCTATAATGCTCTTTGAGTTCAAATCCCTAGGTTCCACAAGCTTTGTGCAACCAATTTAATTAGAAAAGAGAACACATTATAAAGCAGCGAATGATTTACAAGGGCAGAAACCCTTCTGCAGTCTGAAATGTTAACTAAATACGCTAAGACGGTTCACTCAGAAAACCCTAAGCTAAGACTCTCTGAGTTCTAGCCAACTCTATTTATTATAATAAATCTATTAATTAATTATTACTGATGTGATTAGTGTTGTAAGCCAATAAAATAAACACAACTGAAAGCCATCATAGGAAATGTAGGACTTGAATGTAATTTAAAATTCTAAGTGGGTTGTTGCTACTTTTATATGCACATTCAATTCCATTTTGGGCTTTGTAACAAAATACAGAAGGTCCCATGGTCTTTGACCTAAGTAAAAATGGGCAGAATGCACCTCTTGCTGGAGATATCACACTGAGGACTTGTCTACTCTCTCTTTGCTATGTCTGGGTCAAACTTTATTTAAGCAATGGAAGCAAGTAATTTCCATTACCTGACTAAGATCATAGCAGTGTTTCAATGTTAATAACTATTCCCACATTCAAATAATTTCTCAAATATATTCAGAGAAGGAACACCTCTGATACTGAGATTTCTTGCTTTCTCCCATGGGGAGGAGAAAAGGTGCGGAGAGCAGTCACTTAAGCATATATGCCCTTTGAAAATTGGTCCAGGTAGGAAGCTCCTGAGTTATATCCTCTCTTTCTCATTTCCACTCTTGGCAGGTTTTTAGCATTTCAAAGTTCTGCATGTTTTTTGGCTCTAAATTGAAACAGAAGACATTTTAAAATAAAGAATTTCAAGCAAAAACACCAATTAAATTTATTTATATATTTCTGCATTGGCTACTTTAAAATCAGTACCACATTTTAATATATCTGTTGGATGGTCAAAAACAAATCAACTACATTCCATATGTGCAAAAACACACATGTAGCATCAGCCTCGTTATTTCTTTTAACTCACATATATTTTTCTTAAATCCCCACTTCAGTGATTTTTGGGTAGCTCAGTCTGTTGTATAAATGCATGTTCACATTTTCTTTATCCTCCTCCTCCTTCTTCCAAGAGGGCATTGGAATATATGTGGTAGAAGATGGAATTAACTTATATGGGTGAGAAGGAAGGGATCTTGCATCTGTACCTGTGCAGATTCTTGCTCTCTTTCTCCTCTGGTCTCTGCTACAGGGTCTCCTGATCATTTGGTAACTGGGCATGTGGCTGGCCAGTATCTGAAGGTGGAATCTGGCTTGGGCAGTCAACCAGCAGGGCAATGAAGACATCTTTCCATTCAGCACCAGCATCTGCATTCCTTATGGAATATTTATCTCTTTCAAAGGTTTTGGAAGGCAAAGGAGGGGAGGGATAGCAATCAAAGAACCCCTTGATGCCTGTCATGCCATGTTGTTTTTTTGTGGCTACAGAAGCCCATGATGGGTTGGGACACCTAGGGTTGGCAGACCCCTTTCAGAGTTCCAAGTAGAAAGCAGGTCCATGTTACCCATTCTCCCCACTATTTTCTTTTTCTTTGGAGTGGTGTGGTGTTAGTGACTTTCTTATTCAATCTACATCATCAGATCGTGTCACTTGTCAGCTGACATGAAAACCTTTAGTGACACCAGCTCACCCAGAGCAAAATCCAATGTTCTTACAATGGCCGGCAAGTACTTCTTGAACTGCTTCTGCACCAGCCATGTTGGCATTCTTGGTATTGCCTGAGCACACGAAGTTTGCTGTCACCTCAGGACTTTTGCACAGACTGTTCCTTCTGCCTGAGAGTCTCTTTCCCCAGATATCTGCATAACTTGCTCACTCATCAACACTTTGTGGACTTTGCTTAAATGTTCTCTTCAGGCCCTTCTCTGACCATCTTATTAGAATGTGAAACTTTCCTTCTCTCAGCTCGTCATTTCTTTCCCTATTGTATTATTCTCCATCACAAGTACCACTATCTGATGTACTATGAGTTTTTTCTAAAGATATAACTTTTCTATTTTGAAATAACTTCAAACTTACAGTAAAGTTACAAACTCCTCTCCCTCTCTCTTCTCTCTCTCTCTTCTCTCTTCTCTCTTCTCTTTCTTCAATCCATCTATCTATCTTCCGAATATTTGAGAGCAGGTTGCAACCTCATAATCCTTGAACACTTAATACTCCCATATACATTTCCTTTGAACAAGGATATTCACTAATGTAGTTACCTTAAGTGGAGTTATCGACATCAAGAAATTTATCATTTACATAAAGCAAACATTCTATATGCCAATTTTTCATATGACCTAATAATATCCTTTTGAATATTAGAAGGATGTTAATATTCTACTGAATAATAGAATATTATTCTTCATCTCCTCCATTCTCAAATCCTGCCCAGTAATACATATTGCATTTAATTGTCATTATCACTTTAGTTTCTTTTTCTTTATTTTATTTTAATTGTGGAAAAATATAGACACATATCTTCCCATCCCAACCCCTCCCAAGTGTACCTTACTGGGATTAATTACATTCTCAATGCTGTAGTACCCTCAACACCACCCAGTGTTAGACTTTCCTTTCACTCCCAATAGAAACTCCACACTCATTTAGCATGAACTCCCCAATGCTCCTTTACCCCACTTTCCTATACTTTATGAGTTTCCATATTCTCTGATATTTTCATTGTGCTTACCATGGAACGTCTAGGGAGATCATAGACACACTTAGCAGTCATCTCACGGCCCTCCCCTCCCCTGCCTCCTTTTCTATAAAGTGCAGATAATTCAGTATGTTTCCATTCCACAACCTGGGGAGACACTAAGTCTAATGGAAAGGCCTGACCATACATTATACGATTTTTTATATGCCCTACAAACCGGATTGTTATCTGGTGTATGATTTGCAAAAATTTTCTCCTATTCTATAGGTTTCGTTTCACTTTCTTGGTCTTGTTCCTTTAAAGTATCAATTTTAAAATTTTGATGAAGTCCAATTCATTAATTTTTTAAAATTTTGTTTCTTGTGCTTCTGGTGTCATCAAAATACCGCTTGCCAAATACAAGGCCCTGAACATTGACGCTGTGTTTTCTTCCAAGAGCTTCATTATTGTTGAGCTCTTACATGTAGGTATTGGATCAATATGGAGTTAATTTTTGAACGTGATGTAAGGAAGGGATTTGACTTCATTTTTTTCATGTGACTCTCCAGTTGTCCCAGCACCATTTTTTTCTAAGCATAAACATTCATATCCATATTTTATTAAAGATAATATATGCAATTTTACAATTTATTTTTAACAATAGAGTATGTACATTTTTCCATGTCAGTACAACCAACTCTCCCTAGGTCATATAGTTTCCCATATTATTGATATATAATAATTTAATCTTTTTCCTATTAGCAGACTTTTTTTTCTCATTAGTTTTTTAGAAATATATATTTATTACAGAAGTTGTGAACTTACAAAACAATCTTGCACATGTGTAGAATTCCCCTATAACACCCCTTCACCAACACACCACACCGTGGTAGAACATTTGTTACAGATTATGAGATAATATAATCAGAATTTTACCACTAACTATGGTCTACAGTGTACATTTGGCATATTTTTCCATAGCCCCCTATTATTAACACAGTACATCTTTGGCATTGATGCAAGAATATTACAGTATTTCTGTTAACTATATTCCACAGGCTACATTAAGTGTATTTTTCCCATGCTTCTCTATATTCCCACCACCCTGCAATAGTGACGTACGTCCTTCTAGTTCACAGAAGGGCATTCCTGCATTTGTACATTAGCCACAGTTTTCATCCACCTCTGGGTTCACTGTGTTTTCCAGTCCCTAGATTATTCTCTAGCTTTCTTTCAATTGACATTTACATCCCTAGACTACCCCTTTCAGCCCACAATCCCATTTATAAATCAGATGCTACTCACTATGTGTTACTATTAGCTCTATCCATTTCCATACATTTACAGTCAAGTTAATGAAAATTTATATATACATTAAGCATCAGTACTCCTTCACAGCTCTCTTCTTATCTCCTGATAACCTATACTATAGGTTTTATTGCCACGTGTTAATTCTTTTTTTTTTTTTTTTTAGCTTTTCATCTGTTTATTGGCCGTTTATTTCTTTTTTTTTTAATAATTGAAAATATAAACCCCTTATATTCCTATTTTGTTGGGTGTTCAATTATGCAAGATTGTCAGATTTTGTCAAAAAATTTTTTTGCATCAGTTGAGATGATCATGTTTTATATTTTTTCTTGCCCTGTGGTAATATGGTGCATTAAATTGTTAGTCATATGTTAGAATGTCTTTGCATTGATGGCTTAAATCATTCTTGTTCATGGTATAAAATCCTTTTAGTATACTGATTGATTTGATTTGTTTGAATTCTATTGAAGATTTTTACATGTATATTCATGAGGTATATTGGCTTGTAGTTTTCTTTTATTTCCTTCTTTTTTTGGTGATGGTTTTGGCTGATTTTGAATCAGGGTAATGCTGACCTCATAGAATGAATCCAGAAGTGTTTCCTTCTTCTATTTTTTGTCAGCATTTGAGAAGAAGGTGTGTAAATTCTTCTTTAATGACTGATAAAATTCCCCAGTGAAGCCATTTGGTCCAAAACCTTTCATTTTTGTGAAATTCTTGATTACTGATTCAATCTCTTTCCTTTTCATTGGTCTGTTTAAATTTTCCATCTCTTCTTCATTCAGTTTTGTTAATTTGCATGTTTCTTGGAATTTATCCATTTCATACAGATTATCTAAATTGCTGATGTAAAATTGTTCCTTGCATTTTCTTATAATTCTTTTTATTTCTGTGAGATTGCTAGTAAGATTCCCTCTTTCATTTCTGATTTTAGTAATTTGAGCCTTTCCTATTTTTTTATCATTCAGCTGAGATTAAGGCTGTTAACTTTATTGATCATCTCAAAGAACAAACTTTTCATTTTATTGCTATTTTTCTATTTTTTCTATTCTCTTTCTCCATTTTATCTCCAGTTTAATCTTATTTCCTTCTGTCTGCTGGCGCTGGGTTTAATTTACTTCTTTTTTTTCCTTTTAGCTCCTTAAGACATAAGGTTAGGATATTGATTCAAGATCTTTTTTTTTTTTTTTTAATTTTTTATTTATTTTTATTGTGGGTAAAAATCAAATTTCTCACAATACATACAAACATTTGCAAAATGATATATAAATATATATGCATATATATGTATTTGATTACAAAAATGTTATTTATATATATATATATATATATACATACATTTTAAGAGGTGCTTAGATTACCCAAAATATTACATGGAACCCCCTGGGATTCCCATGTTGCCCACCTCCCACACCTCCCACCACATCCCACTCAAACATCTCCCACAAGTGTGGCCCACCACCCTCAATGGACTTACACATCCTGGGGCCTTGCCACCAACCATAGACCACAGTTCACACCATAGACCACACTCTCTCCCACTCAGTTCTGAGTGGTGTGTGCTGATTTAAAATGGCCTACATCCGTTGCCACAATGGTACTCAGGACAACCTCTAACTCCTAAAGAAGCCCCTGTATTTCAAAAGGTAGTATAGTGTATAGTCCTTTACAGGTAAGAATTTTCCCTCTGCAAACTGCTTTCCCTGATTCTCAAAAGTTTTGAGGTGTTGTTTGTGTGTATTTTTATTCATTTACATCAGCGTGATGTGCAATTTATCTTTGATTTCTTCTTTGACCCATTGGCTGTTTAACAATGTGTTAATTTCCATGTATTTGAAAATCTTCCAGTTTTCATTATATTATTGATTTCAATTTTCATTCCATTTTGGTTGGAGAATATACTTTGTATGATTTCAATCACTAAAATGTATTGAGTCTGTTTGTTATCTAACATACAATATACTGGAGCAGGATCTACTCTCCCCTGAAGAAGAATATGTATTCCACTGTTTGGGACCAGAATGTTTTCACTCTGTCTGTTAGACCTAGTTGGTTAGCAGTGTTAGTTAAGTCCCATATTTCTTTACTGATCATCTGACTAATTGCTCTCCCCATTATTTAAAGTGGAATTGGAGTCTCCAACTATTATTATGGTACTGGCAATTTGGCCACTCATATTTTTTCAATTTTTGCATCATGTATTTTGGAGTGCTGTTTATTATGGCTGTACCTCTTGATAGAATGACCCTTGTTTCAGTATATAATATTCTTCTTTGTCTCTTGTAACATTGTCGACTTAAAATCTATTTTAGCTCTCTTTTGGTTACAAGTTGCATGGAATATCTTTTTCCATCCGTTTACTTTCAACCTATTTGTGTCATTTGATGTAAAGCGAATCTCTTACAGACAGAGATGCACACAGTTTATGATTCATTCTTCCATAACTTTTTCGATGTAGACATTCATGTCTTTCACCAAATTTGGGAAATTTCTGGCCATTTATTCTTCAAATATCATTCTGCCTCTTTCTTACTGTCTTTTCCTTTAATGACATCCATTTTGCATATATAGGTATGCTTTCTTGTGTCCTACAGTTCTCTTAGGCTATGATCATTTTTACTGATTTTTTTCTTTCAACTCCTCAGGCTGGTTAATTTTCAGAGACATATCTTCAAGTTTGCTAATTAGTTCTTCTGTCTGCTTACCTCTGCTCTTGAAAATTGCTAATGAAGTTTTCCTTCCAATTAGTGTACTTTTCAGTTCCAGCATATCCTTCTGGTTCCTTTTGATGATTTCTACCTCTTTATTAATACTTTCTATTTGAGAAAGATAAAGAAATATATACACTAGATTCCAGTTGTTTTGGCAGGGATTTGAAGTAAAAAAATAATATGGAACAGTCCATGCAGTCAAATTTATTCTAAAATGGAAAGAAATAAACCAGAAAGCACAAGAAAATGTATGATAAATCTGATAATTTGGATATGTATAAAATATGTGGAAGATGGAAGATGGAAGAGGAGTCTTTACCTCTAAGAGTGTGCATCCTAAAAGACTGTCCAAAGTATTTGACATTTGTCCCCATTATCAAGGAAAAGTAGATGATGGTCAGGTTGATTGAAAAAGAAAACTTTTCTTGAATGAGAAAACATCTTCAATACTGAAATAATCTTGGCATATTTGGATAATTGCGATAAATATGATGTTATCAGGGTGCAAGGTATTTTGTGGAAAACTGGTAAGCAGTAGTGAGAGAACCAGCCCAATACCAAATCATGGAAGGCAAAGAGTAGTACAGGGCACCATGGCATGCCACCTTATTTTATTTTTATACACATTATACTAAAATTTTAAAATTTAGTTTTCATATAATATTTAAGAGGATAAGAAAACTTTATAAGAAACATCAAAGTTTCTTGCTTGTGCAATTGAGAACATGAGGAGTAATAGTATAACCTGATAAGATCCATTACTTTTGCAGTTTTTCCTCATGAAAATTAATTCATGTAATTAGAATAACCAAAATGCTTTGACTAGAAATATTCTGTTGGTCAGCTTTAGACTCATGACTATTATTTTTAAAACTGATCTGAACCAGAATATGTCCTGGTTTGCCTTCAGTTTTAAATTTACTTTTCTGGGTGTTTTCTGGGTGTTTTCAGACAAGTAACTGGGCAAGCTGTTTCTTTGTATTTTAGTCTTTAGAAGCATAAGAACCTTTCTTATCTTTTCGGAGCATCATTAGCTTGGCAATGTAAACAAAAGAAGCCTAGTACTTAGGAGAATAAAAGGCAAGATCTAGAATAAATCTACCTCTCAACATTACAAAGTAGCTCAAAAGAACAGCAAAAAGAACTCCTGCTTTCTATGCCCAAAAGAGGCACATGCATTTTTATCTCCTTAAAACAGAAGCAGTCTTAATTTCATTCATTGAACGTGTGAAAGTTGAAAGTATATTAAAAGTTCAACTTTTATTTTATTGTGCATAATAAAATAGTGTTAATTTTATTCCCATTCACCAAGTTCTTGAAAAACCCTGACCCTGTCTAGGTCTCTTGACTGGTTTTCTCAAAGTATCATAAATTAAAGCAACTATTTTATTGCAAACAGAAATGTAATAGGTTTTTAATCAGGCATCAGAAAATATCTCAGAAAGATTATGCCTTTAGCTGACTGCAAATGATAAGAATATGTTTGAAAGGACTCTTCGGATGTCTACAAACATCTTCGTTTGTTAGGAGGGAAACATTGTCCAAGGGTGCAATTGCAATGAAAGCCTATTATGTAGAATTGTAAATCATACGAGGAAAATTCTGGGAAACTTATCACCATTGTTGCTACTAAAGCATTTTCTCCCCTAAACAACACAAAAATCTATGTTGCTCATATTTCTGAAAAAATTTTTTAAAAATCTATTGATATTATTTATTATCTTTATATAATCACATATATAGGATATTATGCTGCAGCAACAAGTGTAATATAACTAGTTTTCTTATGGGAGAACTTTGGTTTGCCTAGAATTTAATGGACTGCTTTAGCATTACGTACTGAGAAAATAAATTATTTAAATAATTCGAGAACAAGTTCTGATTTTGTGTTTGCTTACATGCAAGTATTTTCTAAAAATTATAAATTGAAGGAAATCATTGTCTAACTGATAAATTAGGACTCCATCCTTCCTTAAATTGGGTGATTTATATGCTTCTTAGGTGTGATCATGTTAATTTTATACCATGACAATACATCCTGATGCTTATTCACTCACTTTCACACATTGCTATAAAGAAAATGTAACTCTCTCCTTTGTTTTTGTGCTGATTGAAGTAGAAGAAAGCCTGTTAGCCAAGCCGACAGAATTCATCTGGCACTGAGTAGTGATGGCCCTTATTATCTTGAGATTTGGGCTCTTCTAGTGGTCACTTCCTGTGTTCTCTGATGAAGGAGTACTGAAGTCTTTGAAATGTTAGAGACCATGTGGTTCTTATAGCAAGACAGGGCAAGTAAAGGGAACATGTTGGGCTTATTATCTTGCTCTGGTTCTTAAAGCACAGATTACTGCTGAAAAGTCACCCAGGAAATTATTTGTGCAATCTTACAATGTGTTACCTAGCAATATCAGATAAATTTGCCAATTGTGTGAATGTTGGTGTTAGGCTCTTTACTCTTGCCTTAGCCTTATTTTTTTCCTCTGCTCAAGACAGCATAAAACTCAGGTACCAGAATCACTCTGCATGTCCTTTGGGGAGGGAGGGTTGCTGTGGAGAGGAAAAAGTAAGACATATTAAATGGATTGGTTTTGTAGGTATTGCCTGTCATTGCCTAAATAATGGTAATTTAATAATAAATGTCCTAGAATAGTGAAAGTTTTTTCTATTCTCTTAGATGTTCTGATTGTGGCATTTCTATTGTTGATTTGTAGAAATATTGAATAATGTATGATAATAGTTGGAAAAGGAAATGTTTGGATTTCACTTTAATGACAGAACACAGTCATCATCATAATGGATAAATATGTTTTGAATAACTAATGCAAATCATCACCTCTTTATCCTCTCTGTGAATATATGATTTACACAAGAAAATCATTGCCCACCAAATATAATTAAATCTTTCAGGTTAATCTCATAAGGAGATGATGTAAAGGGAAATCCAACATGGTATAATGGCTGAAAGCCCGGAATATAGAACTAGTTTGCCTGAAGTCATCTCAGCTATCCTACTTATTAGGTGTATGAAGTTAGGCAAAATATTTAGTCTCTCTCAGTCCCAGTTTCCTCATTAATATCATGGGAATAATACCAGTACTCAGCTCATACAGAAAATTAAATATGCCAACACTTAAAAATATTCACATTGGGTTGTTTGTCTTTTTATTGTTGAGTTGTCCAAATTCTTTTTTTTTTTTTTTTTTTGATATTAAACTTTTATCAGTTATATGGTTACCAAATACTTTAACCAATTTTAGAGGTTATCTTTTTTTTACTTTCTTGCTAATAATGTTTGGTGCACAAAAGCTTTTTTTAATTTTTAATTTTTGATGAATTCCAGTTCCTCTATGTTGGTTGTTGTTGTCACTCATTCTTTTGGTGTGAAGTTTAAGAATCCATTGGTGCGAATATTCTCGCTGTCCTGATTTTGTGATAATCAGGGTAGGCTAAACATTTGCTGTATTAGAAACCATGCATGTGTCCCCAGACCTAGTTTTTCTCCCTAGGTCTGGTTTTTGAATGCTGGTGATAAACTAAGCCTGATTTATTACATGACCATCCTGTATGGGAAATGACTGTAAACCTTGGTATCTTTGGTCAACCTTAAGTGACATAGAAGGGGGGTGGATGTGGCTCAAATGGCTGGGCGTCCATCTACCATATGGAGGGACCTGGGCTCGATCCCTGGGACCTCCTGGTAAAAATTTTAAAAAAAGAAAAATATAGAAGGCACCGTCAGGCCCCACAAGTGGGTGTGCCCCCAAGACTCCGTGCGTGGGTGTGCCATCAGGCCCCGCCGAGCCACGCAGTAAGATGATGACCTAACAGGAAAGTGACATAAGGGATAGCCAAGACGAGATGCACTGAAAAACTAGGAACTAATGTGGCGCAGGTGGGAGGGCGCCTCTCTCCCATATTGGAGGTCCCAAGGATCGAATCCTGGTGAAGACAGGTGGAGAAGGATGAGAAGGGAGGGCAGAAAACAGAAACAGAGAATTGCCCAACAAATGAACACAAAAACAACAAAAATGGGGTAAGGGGTTAAAAATGGATAAAAGTAATTAATTAAATAAATAAATCTTAAAAAAAAAAATAGAAGAATACATTGCCTAAATAAAGGTCCTGAATGTAGTCTTCTATATTGGCCTCCAGAGTTTTATAGTTTTAGTTCTTATATTTAGGTTGTTGATCCATTTTAAGGTAATTTTTAAAAAGCATTTGAAGAGACAATTCTCCAGATAGGATATACAAATGGCCAATAAACACATGAAAAGATGCTCAACATCATTAGGTATTAGGAAAATGCAAATCAAAACCACAATGAGATACCACTAAAAATAGGATGGTTATTTTTTAAAAAGGGAAAATAAGTGTTGGGAAGATGTGGAGAGTTAGAAACATGTGTAAATAGTTTGTGGGACCGTAAAATGGTGAAGATGCTGTGGAAAACAGTTTGACAGTTCCTCAGAGTTGAGCGTAGAATTTCCATATGACATGGCAATCCCACATTTAGCTATATATCCCAAAGAATTGAAAGGTAGGACTTGAGCAGCTATTTACACACCAATATTCATAGCAGCATTATTCACGCTAGCCAAAGGTAGAAATGATCCAAGTGTCCGTCAATGAATAAATGAATAAGCAGCATGTGCTCTGTTCATATGACGGAATATTATTCAACAATAAAAAGGAATGAAGTTCTGATACATGCAACAAAATTTAAGAACCCTGAAAACCTTCTGTTGAGTGAAATAAGCCATACACAAAAAGACAAGTATTGTATGATACCACTTATATGAAATAACTAGAATATGAAAATTCAGAGACAAAAACTAGATTATAGGTTACCAAGGGCAGGGAAGGCTGAGAATGAAAAATGTAATACATAATAGGTACAGAGTTTCTGTTTGGGGTGATAGACGAGGGTTGGTAAAGGGTGGAGGTGATGGCAGTCCAATCCTATGAATGTAATTAATCTCACTGAATTGCATGTTTGAAATTAGTTAAAATGTAGAATTTTGTGATGTATATATGTTAGCACAGTAAAAATTTAAACATGTACACCCATTTAGATTAGGACTTGGAAATTTATGTACTTTAAACAAAAAGTGTGAGAAAGATTTAAGGGGACAGCTTTGTTTGGTATATTTGGAAAAAAAAATTGCAAGGAACTCAAATCCTCTCATCATTAATATTTTCCTGTTTTCGACCAGGAATATAACTCAGTGAAGACTGTTAACAGGCAGCTATACCTTTTCAAATTGCAGAGGGGATCTGAGCTCAGTGCTGAGATGCCTCAGAACCAAACTCTTACCCCAGCTACAATCTTTCCTTCTCCTCTGAGTGTCCTTATCATTATTTTTAGGGCATGAATATTCCATTTCTTAATAATCTATTCAGAGTTTATAACACCTCACTGTACATGGAGATTCTCAGAGAATGCTATTGATGGATAAATGTTTGATGTTTCTTATTTACTTACTATTTGGGATGAGTGAACAACGGTGTGATCAACTCTTAAAATTTTTACAGTTCACATATTTTTCTTGTATGTCTTCAGGCAGAATTCCTTTTCTGGTCTTTATGTAGAAAATAAAGTAGTATGAGAGTCGATAATATTTTATAATGAGAGATTTTGCTGTTGCTAACCATATTATTGTGACAAATCATTTGAATGGATTTTGATAATGGTTAGTTACTATGAATAAATAAATGTTCTATGTGATTTATAGCTATTTTTATTTCAATAATTAGTAAAACTTAAAATAGTTTCAAATAATTGAGTGAAATCATCTATATGTACATTGAATATGCCCACATGTATGTACATGTGAGTTTTAAATAGAGTTAAATTTAGGTTTCTAGTTCTTTGGAGAAGGCTTCTGGAATACTGTAGAGGTCATTTGGGATAAGAAAAAAGTTTCTGAAAACTGAGGTATCAGTGTGAGCTGGACAATTGCCTGGAAGTCCTGAGCCATAATATTGGCTCAGATACGAGAAGGAGAGATGAGAAAAACCTCAACAGAGAACATATAGCAATATGCCCTTAATTTTTGTTTTCAAAAGGAGAGCGAATGGAGAAAAACATATAGGAACCCATGGTGAAGCTTTTCATTTTGTGTTGACAGAGGTGATGAAAGCAATCTGTTTTGTGATTTAATTTCTTGATATAAAATTAGAAGCATTGGTATCAGGTGTCGGATATTAACAACAGATTTGCAAAACTTTCTGTTGGAGCTATTAGCTACCTTTTATCTTCCAAGTTGTTCTAATATAACATAGAGATAATATATTTTTGTTTATAAAAATGTGAGAAAGCTTAATATTTTCTTTTATGACAGATTTTCTTTTAAAATATCTATAGCTAGAAAAATTGACATGAAAAGTTGGTTTCTACATAATGTTGCAATTTTTGTCAAAACAGTTGCTAATAAAGGAGTGACAATCAGAATACCTAATAAATAATGTATAACCTGTGCAATTAATTTCTTCCTTTTGTAATAATAGAACATTTCCCTGGAGGTTAAGGTGGAGAATGGAGTAAGTAAGAGAAATCTAATTATTTTCTTGGATTAATTGATTTTCTTCTTCCTTCTTTTCCTTATTAATTCTAATACTATAGTAAGAGAAACAACTGTAGGCATTCCTGTATTTAAAATTAATAACACAATACAATTATGATTATAACAATAATAACAGCTAAAAATATCAAGTGCTTGCTATATGCTTGGCATGAATCCAAGTTCTTTATGAGCATTATTTCAATTATCCTTCAACAGTCCTATGAGTAACCTATTCTTATATCCCCATTGTGCAGATGAAGCCACCAAGAGAAATGGTTTTAAATAACTTACCCAAGGTTACACTGCAAAGAAATGTAAGCAACTGGAAAATAATTTAAAATATACTTCATAGACTCCTTACTCTCCCTGGTGTACAAATTAGGTGATACTATTAATATGTGATGATCATACATCATCTCCATTCTGTTTTCTGGATAGACCATTCTATAGAGTTGTTCAATATATTTGTGAAAATATTGTAAATTCCATGGACAACCTTATTTTAGCTGAGGTCAATGACTTAGTAATGTGGAAGTCAATAAACACATATATTTTATATATTAAAGAAGCCAAAGGAAATGAATGAATTAAAGTTGGACAAACCATTTTAATGTACTCTGAGAGGTTTTAAGAACATTACAAATTGTATTTCTGTATATTTTGCTTAAGGGTTCTATTAGAAAATGGGATTTTAAATTATTAATTGAACTATATGAAATGACAAATTGTTTTGATATGTTAATGTATCTGGTTTATTGATTAGTTTGTAACATGTAGGGAAACATCAGAAAAGTTCATTCATTTTAAACAGTTTTTGGGTATATTTGCATTGATATTTCTGATGCCCATGTTGGCCAAACCTCAAACACAGCTTCTGGTCACTTTCATATATTTTATATATACCTTTATATATGCATACCTTCATATATGTATACCTTTATATACATATTTATATATTCCTTTACATATACTTACATTTTATATACACACACACATACATATTTATACACACACACGTACATGTACCTTTAACCTCACATCCAATGTGAGGTTCTCACCCTTACCCCTTCCTATTCAATCTTCCTTCTAGCATCTGGGTAGGGATGGAGAGATGAGAGATAAGGGACAAAGTAAACAGGGCTGGTGTTTGCTACTACCATAATTAAATAGCCAGTGTCCTCTCTGATGGCAGGCATCCAAGACTGGCCCTCTAGCCTTGGACGCATTGTTGGGGTATTCTGAGACATGCCATTCACTTATCCTATGGGAAGCTCTTGCAGCTTTGCCATATTGAGGGCTGGGGCTTCATTTGGCCCAGTTGATGCCCTTCTCCGTGCCTGCCGTTTCAGACCGATCAGCCAGCTCCCATGCTCAGAGCTCTCCAGGAATCAGCAACACATCTGAGGGCTTGCCTTGTGATTGTGATACTAGAGTTTCCTCTTCTAGGATAACCTGTTTTTGATAGGTCGATAGGATAGATAGATAGATAGATAGATAGATAGATAGATAGATAGATAGATAGATAGATA